>JAVIAB010000091.1:293936-701436 GCA_032433765.1 Megaustenia siamemsis | reverse complement strand
TAGAAGTAGTAGTAGCAATAGTAGTAGCAGTAGCAGTAGTAGTAGTAGTAGTAGTAGTAGTGGTGTTAGTGTAGTAGTTTTAGCGGTGGTAGTAGTAGTAGTAGTAGTAGTATTGGTAGTGGTAGTGGTAGTGGTAGTAGTTGTAGTTGCAATAGTGGTAGTAGTAGAAGTAGTGGTGTTAGTGTAGTAGTTTTAGCGGTGGTAGTAGTAGTAGTAGTAGTAGTAGTATTGGTAGTGGTAGTGGTAGTGGTAGTAGTTGTAGTTGCAATAGTGGTAGTAGTAGTAGTAGTAGTAGTAGTAGTAGTAGTAGTAATAGTGTTGGTAGTAATAACAGTGGCAGTAGTAATAGTAATAGTAGGATAAGTAGAAGAGGGAAAGAAGAAGGAAAGAGAGATTTGCGGACAACAAAGAGAGAAGAGATTAGACAGTTTGATGTCATGGAATAGAAAACAGTCAACAACGGAATTGATACGATGCACTGTTTAAAGGAAATTGTTGAAAAACATGATTGCCTACGCCAACCTGCATGGCACATGATGATGATATTTGGCAACATTTTCGTAAGTTGACCCCATATCTTTCCCAATTTTCTCACATTTCTTTCGTGTGCATGTTAAAAAGCCACAACAGCCTACTAAAAGTAATCTTGGAAGGGAAAATAACAGAAGCAGAGGGAGAAAAGACTAACCTGGACGAGAAACATCAAAAGATGGTCAAGTCAGCCTGTGACAGATTGCACTACCAAAGCAAGAGACAAAGCGGAATGGCGCTCCATGGAGCCTATCTTAGATGCAGAGACAGTACTCAATGATCATGATATATGTATATATAGATATATATATATTATCAAGTACCGGGCCTGCTGGCGTACGTGATCATGTCTCTCCACAACTTTTGATCACGACAGTTATTTATCATTTCTGTTGTTGACCTTCTGCCAAGCCATTCTCTTAAGCTGTCTGGTATCTTTTCTCTTTGCTTCCCTCTATCTATTCGTCCCTCAATTTTCCAAGTTTTCACAATATATTCCAACTGTTCTCTTCCTATTACATGGCTAAAAAAACGAAGATTGTTTCTTCCTAATATTGGAATTTAGCTCTTTTTTTGCTTTGGCCTCTTTCAGAACGTTTTCATTACTCTTCTTAGCTGCCCATGGTATTCTCAGCATTCTTCTGTAAAACCATATTTCTACAGACTTCGGTGATTTCCTTGTCAGTTGTCCTATTGTCCATGATTCACATTCATTTCATATTTGAAGACTGGCTGAACAAAACATTTATATATAAGGGTTGGAAAACAGGCCAAGTAAAACCAACCTGCTTGATCAAAATCAATGTCATTTGTTCTTCATGTGAAGAGAAGCTGTTTTTGTTGTGGAGAAATAGGTTCAACTAAGATAGGCCCAGTGCCTGTAGTTAGTCTCTGTGAGGCCCTAAGCTAAGTCTAATTTTTCTCCTTTGTGTTTGCACACTGACCCCTGTGTGAACTCCTCTGGTTCGGTGTGCATTTGCGCACATTTCTGCACATTCACGACAGCCACACTTTTGTTACCATTTCCTTTTCATACACACGGGATAGACATTTTTCTTTAACATATTTCGAATATTTTTGTTTTGAATGTTTCGTTTTTAGTTTTGTGTGTGTGTTTTTCTTGTTTGTTCCTGCTGAAGGCCTATTGGGCCGAAACGTCGTTTAGTCTGTGTCATCCACTTATCACGTAAAGCTTCTAACATACCATTTTTTTGTATTTTTAAATTTTTCCTCATATTCAGCTTTACTGCAGCTTCGCATTTTTATGCATTCATTTGCATTTCTTTGCCTTTACCCCTAAGCTAAGTTTAACCTTATTGCCACCAGTTGGAACAATTAACATAAGAAGATCTCTAGCCTAGATTACATTACAAATAATTTGAGAACCCCACATATCGTTAGGCCCTAAACTCAATGATGATGATGATGATGATGATGATGATGATGATGATGATGATGATGATGATGATGATGATGATGATGATGATGATGATGTCATCGAACCATTCTTACAACTCGTATTATTTTATGGAAACGGCTTCAGCTATGCATCACCAGCTACAAAACATAAAATGTTTAGCTAAACTAAATATTTGTTTATGAACGACGTTTTAGTAACTAACTCTCGCAATAACGAAATATATCTCATATCTTTATGTGCATGTCTATGTTAGTCACGGTGTCATATATCTTGATGTGTGTCGGTGTTAGTCATGTCTCATATCGCTGTGTGCATGTCTGTGTTAGTCCCATCTCATATCTTTGTGTGTGCATGTCTGTGTTAGTCACGTCTCATATCTTTGTGTGTGCATGTCTGTGTTAGTCACGTCTCATATCTTTGTGTGTGCATGTCTGTGTTATTCACATCTCCTATCTTTGTGTGTGCATGTCTGTGTTAGTCACCTCTAGTGACTCGGGCAGATGGTGCTCGTAAACCTGGGAGGGCTGACCATCTAAGGGCAGAATCCCCCTACAGAAAAGATCATCTGCTGCCTTGCAGGAAGATTGGGAACAATCAAAGGCTACGGAAAGCAAACCTGAATAAAATGCTGGCTTAAATCGGATGCACTGGGCCACTGGCGCAGAACACAGTGCAACGTTTTAAAGGGGTGTTCAATCAGAGTGGATCTGGCAGACTCTAAATGTGATGTTCTGTCTGTGGGGGCGATCAACACACTTAACCTGACAGCTGACTTCATGTGGGAGTCTGGAATCCTATTCTGATTGAGTCCTGATCGCAGAGAGAGAGAGAGAGAGAGAGAGAGAGAGAGAGAGAGAGAGAGAGAGAGAGAGTAATAACGAAATCAAATATTGGTAAATTTGCTGAGAGTTTCAAGAAATGCAATAATGAATGTTTAACCAACTTGTTCTAATCACATTGAAGCTTTAATAGAAGAAACAAGTGAAATTTATCTTCCTGGATAGACAGAAATGCGCAAATAAACGAAAGTTTCAGTCACAACCAACAAAGATGTCCTATCCAGCATCTTCTTTTACTTCTTGTTTTTTTGTTTTCACTGGAGTCTGTAGAAATGTGGTTTTACAGAAGAATGTTGAGAATACCATGGACAGCTAAGAAGAGTAATGAAGAGGTTCTGAGAGAGGTCAAAGCAAAAAGAGAGCTAATTTCCAATATTATGAAGAAACAACCATCATTTTTGGCCTTGCAATGAGAAGAGAACAGCTGGAATATATTATAACGACTGGAAAAATTGAGGGACGAAGAGATAGAGGGAAGAAAAGAGAAAATATACCAGACAGCTTAAGAGAAGGGCTTGGCAGAAGGTCAACAACAGAAATGATAAATAACTGCCGAGATCGAAAGTTGTAGGAGAGACATGATCACTTACGCCAGTAGGCCCGATACTTGATGATAATGAAAATGTTTCTCTCCCCCTCTCCCCCCTTTCTTCCCCCCACCCACCCCCACCCCAGTACTTTCTATGAGTTCAAAGTTATTAATTTTGCCATTCCATTTTCATATTTTTTAATCTGAGCAGGCATCTATTAATGAAAGTCTGTATGATATCATTCGTCGACAAATACAAAATGTAACACACGATGATGATTTTGGGGGGAAGGGACGTCATGGAGATGCTTCGAAAGTTCATTAATCTTGAATGAGATAATGTGGCTTAATATTACGTCAGGCGAATCGAGACGGATCACAAAAACAATATTTTGTTCTGTCAGAGGGGTCGTGACGTCCACATGCAGCGGGCATCAACACAGGCAGACCGGATAGGATTCTGTCTGATTAATCTTCAGTTTTTGTTACTCTCTCTGCCTGTGATGCCTTACAGCGTCGTGAGAAAATGGAGTATTCTAGTCGAAGCTTTCTGTATTTGCGCTCATAGTTATGACCTGACGATGTGACTACTAGGACCCCCAACTGTGAGGGGAGAAAGGAATACAGCTACTGTTACTTGCCATTCATGTTGTATGAAGGGGCTAAAGAGGTTTGGAATTGTCGCCCATGCAGTCGAGTACGACGTGGACAGATCGACCATGTCACCGGATTTAACCGATGTATGTTGTAACATGCTGTGATAAGTAGTAGAGCGGATAGCGACAATTTCTAACTTCAATAAAACTGGTTCAATAGAATAGAATAGAATAGAACGTTATGTCTTACATATCTTCAATCCATTGTCTTCTGGGATCTCATTTTCCCCTTTTTCATTTTTTCTGATTGTGACACATCTCTGAGGGACGCTGGGTGATAGTCATTGCGTTACAAGTCCAAACATTTGATTTGTCACTACCTAGTGTGATGCAGCTCTGCTGTCACTACCTAGTGTGATGCAGCTCTGCTGTCACTACCTAGTGTGATGCAGCTCTGCTGTCACTACCTAGTGTGATGCAGCTCTGCTGTAACTACCTACTGTGATGCAGCTCTGCTGTCACTACCTAGTGTGTTGCGACATCTGCTGTTACTGCCTTGTCCCGCAGTTCTCATTGATGATTCAATATTTTCTATTGTTATAATTCTGATATTTTAGGGCAAGATTTGAAGTAATTAATTTACGTAGTCAATAGAACTTAGAAAGAGAGTCCATCGATGATATATATATAACTAATTCTGATCTATGGAAGTGAATCATGGACAATAAGCAAAGAAATTATAAGACGATTAGAGGCCACATAGTATGGGATTTCTCAGAAGAATGTTGAAAATTTCATGGACAGCTAAAAAGACCAATGATGACATTATTAAAGAGGCCAACACAAAAAGGGAGCTCATAAAAACAGCAGAAATAAACAATCAACGTTTCTCGCGCACATCATGAGAAGAGGAAAGTTGGAATACTTGGTTACAACTGGCAAAATATAAGGAAAGAGAGATCGCAACCAACAATGAGATAAAATACTAGATAGCTTGGTGTCATGGAATGGCAAACAGCCAACACCAGAATTGATACGATGTACTGTGGATAGAAGATTGTGGAAGGACATGATCGTCTACGATAACCGGCATGGCAAAAGATGATGAATTTACGTTGTGTAAATAGCCGTAACTTTTAAGTAGCAAATTATCAGGTTAAATGTCAAAGTAAGGTTCGGATGCAAAGAGTTAGAGATGAATCCTGGTAATTGTATTGTTGTTTCATTATTGGATGTTCATTTTTCCCGACGGTGAACCATGAGAGAGGGTTATCTTGCACCAAAGGTAGAAATTCAAAGAAACTAGGTGAAAGGTTAAATACAAATACACAAATAAAAGTTGTCAACTCCACTGTTGAGTTAGTCCTATTACATGGCTCTGAAACATGGAGAACAACAAAAATGACAATCATGAAGATACATACCTTCATTAATGGATGCTTGCGCGGAATAAAAGGATGGAAATGGCAGGACAAAATCACTAACATAGAATTATGGAATTGTACCAGTCAAAGATAGAGGATGAGAGAAACAGCAAAGACGATGGCGCAAGAGAGGACACATTGCAGACGAAAACTGAGAGTATTACACAATAAACCCTTTTTGGGATCCCCAAAGAAAAAGACAAGGAGAAAGGCCAAAATATTCTTGGTGAAGACAGATGGAAGCAGAGATGAAGGTGATGGGGAAAACATGGAATGATCTTACAAGAATGGGAAGAAACAGAATAGCTTGGAAAGTGTTTGTTAAAGACTTGTGCTCCACATGGAGTTGAATAAGAAGAAGAAGAAGAAAAAGTAGAAGAAGGAGAAAAAAGCAGAAAAAGAAGAAGGAGAAAAAAGAAGAAGA
Organism: Megaustenia siamemsis; assembly: GCA_032433765.1. Lineage (NCBI taxonomy): Eukaryota > Metazoa > Mollusca > Gastropoda > Stylommatophora > Ariophantidae > Megaustenia > Megaustenia siamemsis. The sequence goes on along the minus strand of JAVIAB010000091.1, from coordinate 695,673 downwards.
AGAAGAAAAGAAGTAGAAGAAAAAAGAAGAGGAGGAAGAAGAAGAAAAGAAGTAGAAGAAGAAGGTGGACCTGTTCCAAAATGTTCACCACCATCCTTAAAAGGAAAAAAGATAGGAGCAGAACATGTAAAGGTTCGTGGTGCAATCAGAGAAAATTAAATTACTATCTGAGGAACTGGTTGGTCACGAGGCAAGACGTCAGACTAGAGACAGAGAGGTTGTGAGTTCAAATCCCGATTAAACCAATTGGGATTTTTATTTGTGATTTCTCTTTGCGGCAACGACACTGGTCTCGGCAGGTTTGATCAGCTTGAGATGTCAATTGCACATCGACTGAAAAAATATGAGCACCTCCGAAGACGGAGCTATCTGCCTCTGCAACGAGGGACCCCTGTGCTGACTGCTGCCAGGAAAAAACGGAATAACATCCAAATTATAGTTCCTAGTCTCCAGGTTCTTCGATAGCAATAAAAGCTGGGTAACGCAAAAAAAAAAAAAAATAAACAAATAAATAAACAAATAAGCAAATAAATAAACAAATAAATAAAAAGACTGTCTAGCAGTATAAAGAAGTAACTGACAGTAACATCTATTTAGTTTACCGTGTTTTGTTTTCAAGCACAAAAAAGTGAACTCATCTGAAGGATAACGTGACATGAACAACTTGTCACGGGTTGTAGTTAGGTATGCTTCAAGTAGAGACCATTTGCCAAGAAAAAAATGATAGACGAGTGAATTTAATTTACGAGTATATCCTAATGTAAGTATTCAGGCAGTGTATGTATTTTAATTATACATAAAAAGCGACTACACATCTTGTCCTCGCCTTCTCAGCTTTTGAACCCACTGTCCACAGCTGGTCATCAGCGATTGCAGAAACTTCAAGCACGCTCCTGATGTTGCACCTATTTCAACACACAGTGAGTTTAGCTTACAGACAAGGCAGCACAACAAACAATTAGAGGAAACTACATGACAATCTTCCAGAGGAAACTATACATGACAATCTTCCAGAGGAAACTACATGACAATCTTCCAGAGGAAACTCTACATGACAATCTTCCAGAGGAAATTCTACATGACAAACAAGCAGAGGAAACTCTAAATGACAATCTTCCAAGAGGAAACTCTACATGACAATCTTCCAGAGGAAACTCTACATGACAATCTTCCAGAGGAAACTACATGACAATCTTCCAGAGGAAACTCTACATGACAATCTTCCAGAGGAAACTCTACACGACAATCTTCCAGAGGAATCTACACGACAATCTTCCAGAGGAAACTCTACATGACAATCTTCCAGAGGAAATTCTTCATGACAAACAAGCAGAGGAAACTCTAAATGACAATCTTCCAAGGGGAAACTGTACATGACAATCTTTCAGAGGAAACTCTGCATGACAATCTTCCAGAGGAAACTCTACATGACAATCTTCCAGAGGAAACTCTACATGACAATCTTCCAGAGAAAATTCTACATGACAATCTACCAGAGGAAACTCCACATGACAATCTTTCAGAGGAAACTCTGAATGACAATCTTCCAGAGGAATCTCTACATGACAATCTTGTAGAGGAAACTCTACATGACAATCTCCCAGAGAAAATTCTACATGACAATCTTCCAGATGAAACTCTACATGACAATCTTCCAGAGGAAACTCTACATAACAATCGTCCAGAGGAAACTCTACATGACAATCTCCCAGAGGAAACTCTACATGACAATCTTCCAGAGGAAATTCTACATGACAATCTCCCAGAGGAAACTCTACATGGCAATCTCCCAGAGGAAACTCTACACGACAATCTTCCAGAGGAAACTCTACATGACAATCTCCCAGAGGAAATTCTACATGACAATCTCCCAGAGGAAACTCTACATGACAATCTCCCAGAGGAAACTCTACATGACAATCTCCCAGAGGAAATTCTACATGACAATCTCCCAGAGGAAACTCTACATGACAATCTCCCAGAGGAAATTCTACATGACAATCTCCCAGAGGAAACTCTACATGGCAATCTCCCAGAGGAAACTCTACACGACAATCTTCCAGAGGAAACTCTACATGACAATCTCCCAGAGGAAATTCTACATGACAATCTCCCAGAGGAGACTCTACATGACAATCTCCCAGAGGAAACTCTACATGACAATCTCCCAGAGGAAATTCTACATGACAATCTCCCAGAGGAAACTCTACATGACAATCTCCCAGAGGAAACTCTACATGACAATCTCCCAGAGGAAATTCTACATGACAATCTTCCAGAGGAAACTCTACATGACAATCTCCCAGAGGAAATTCTACATGACAATCTCCCAGAGGAAACTCTACATGACAATCTCCCAGAGGAAACTCTACATGACAATCTCCCAGAGGAAACTCTACATGACAATCTCCCAGAGGAAATTCTACATGACAATCTTCCAGAGGAAACTCTACATGACAATCTCCCAGAGGAAATTCTACATGACAATCTCCCAGAGGAAATTCTACAAGACAATCTCCCAGAGGAAACTCTACATGACAATCTCCCAGAGGAAACTCTACATGACAATCTCCCAGAGGAAATTCTACATGGCAATCTTCCAGAGGAAATTCTACATGACAATCTCCCAGAGGAAACTCTACATGACAATCTTCCAGAGGAAACTCTACATGACAATCTCCCAGAGGAAACTCTACATGACAATCTCCCAGAGGAAACTCTACATGACAATCTCCCAGAGGAAACTCTACATGACAATCTTCCAGAGGAAACTCTACATGACAATCTCCCAGAGGAAATTCTACATGACAATCTCCCAGAGGAAATTCTACAAGACAATCTCCCAGAGGAAACTCTACATGACAATCTTCCAGAGGAAACTCTACATGACAATCTCCCAGAGGAAATTCTACAAGACAATCTCCCAGAGGAAACTCTACATGACAATCTTCCAGAGGAAACTCTACATGACAATCTCCCAGAGGAAATTCTACATGACAATCTCCCAGAGGAAACTCTACATGGCAATCTCCCAGAGGAAATTCTACATGACAATCTCCCAGAGGAAACTCTACATGGCAATCTCCCAGAGGAAACTCTACACGACAATCTTCCAGAGGAAACTCTACATGACAATCTCCCAGAGGAAAATCTACATGACAATCTCCCAGAGGAAACTCTACATGACAATCTCCCAGAGGAAACTCTACATTACAATCTCCTAGAGGAAAATCTACATGACAATCTCCCAGAGGAAACTCTACATGACAATCTCCCAGAGGAAACTCTACATTACAATCTCCTAGAGGAAACTCTACAGGACAATTTCCCAGAGGAAACTCTACACGACAATCTCCCAGAGGAAACTCTACATGACAATCTTCCAGAGGAAACTCTACACGACAATCTTCCAGAGGAAACTCTACACGACAATCTTCCAGAGGAAACTCTACATGACAATCTTCCAGAGAAAATTCTACACGACAATCTACCAGAGGAAACTCCACATGACAATCTTCCAGAGGAAACTCTGAATGACAATCTTCCAGAGGAAACTCTACACGACAATCTCCCAGAGGAAACTCTACACGACAATCTCCCAGTGGAAACTCTACACGACAATCTCCCAGTGGAAACTCTACACGACAAACAAGCAAAGAAACTACAAAACTAAGAACCAGAGGAAGCGCAAGTGCAGAATCCAACTTATGACCGCTGCAAATCTTGATTTTCTAGCAAAAGTTAATCACTGAAGAAGATGAAAGAAAGAAAGAAAGAAAGAAAGAAAAAAAAAGAAAGAAAGAAAGAAAGAAAGAAAAAAGAATGAAAGAAAGAAAGAAAGAAAGAAAGAAAACGAGAGGAAAACCTGAAGAAAAAAAAGAGAATAAAGAAGAAATAGAAAAAGCGGAGAAGAAGAAAAACAATAATAAAAAAAAGAACAACAATAATAATAATAACAATAATAACAATAACAATAAGCACAAGAAAAGCAAGAAGAAAAAGAATACAGGATTTTCAGCAGAAAAAAGAATAACTTTGTATTGTACATTACGTGATGTTCAACGATGTAAATAGACCACTAGAATGTACGCTACGGACTTGTATGTCTACAGCGGTGATTCATTTCAGTGGATGACTTCCACAGATATTTTCTATCCACCGATGGATGATACTTCAGGATCCAGACAAGTCTGACTGCATCGAAACTGTTTCTTTAGATAGAATCATCATCATCATCATCAAGTACCGGGCCTGCTGACGTAGGTGATCATGTCTCTCCACAACTCTCGATCTCGACAGCTATTTATCATTTCTGTTGTCGACCTTCTGCCAAGCCATTCTCTTAAGCTGTCTGGTATCTTTTCTCTTTGCTTCCCTCCCTCTCTTCGTCCCTCAACTTTCACAGTTGTTACAATATATTCCAGTTGTTCTCTTCTCAGTACATGGCCAAAAATTATGATTGCTTCTTCCTAATATTGAAAATTAGCTCTCTTTTTGCTTTGGCCTCTTTCATAACGTTTTCATTACTCTTCTTAGCTGTCCATGGTATTCTCAACATTCTTCTGTAAAGCCACATTTCGGGTCCAGTGATTTTCTTGTCTGTTGTCCTTTTGTCCATGCTTCACATCCATATGTTAAGATTGGTCCTTAATTTTCCCAGTTGTTACAATATATTCCATCTGTTCCCTTCTCATTACATGACCAAAAAATGATTGTTTCTTCCTAATATTGGACATTACATATATAGATAAAATCATCATCATTGAGTGCCGTCTCCGCAACGAAGGTTGGCTACCATGGAGCGCCATTCTGCTATATCTCTTGCTTTGATGGTGCAGGTTGTCATCGGTTGATTTGTCCATCTTTGATGTTACTCGTCCATGTTAATCTTGGTCTGCCTCTGCCTCTTTTACCTTGTATTTTCCCCTCCAGGATTACTTTCAGTAGGCTGTTGTGTCTTTTAACATGGCCCAAGAATCGCATAGATAAAATAGAATACCTAAATAGAATAGAGAAGTACAAGTCACTTGCCGATGATTCTAACTATTGCTGGGAAATCATGGGCACAGCTAAACAGATCGAAGGATACGCGATGAGCAATAAATAGTTCTAGTGATTGGTAGATCAATCATTAAGTGGCTCCGGGCTAATTTTTGTTGGTTTTGTTAATGCGACCTAGGCCATATGATTGAACGACGAGTTAAGTGTTATAATCTTCCTTTTTTCTTGTGTCTATCTACTGTGCCTTGAAGCGTTGCAGGACAAAGAAGAAATGTGTAATATAATCTGATGACTGAAGATGTTGTTTTGCTTGTTCTTTTAGCCACTTCCCTTTTAGTTATAGTGTCGTTCTTGCAGGTCACGCCAAGTGGCGTATAGGGAAATATGGTGTTAGTGACCCTATATTTTACAGACATTCAGCACAAAATTTTTTTTGCACGTATTAGAATATAAATATTTTGGTTCTTGCCTATGTCTTTTAACCCGTGTGTTACTGGGGCCTCATTATGAGGGAAGTAAAGAATAGTGACACTGTGACCTTCCATGCATGTCGTAAGAGGCGACTAAGGAGATTGTTCGATGGTTTGACAAGCTGTCATTGTAAAAAAGTATTCTTATGGAAATTGAGCCATACATTTTAGAAGCAGTGATTTCTGTAATATTGGCACGCCAGTTTGGTACGCAAACAAAGGACAAGAGATTAGTCTTACGGTTCAATCTCAACCGTATCTTCCTCATTTTTTGGAAAGTTGCTTATGCCTGAGTCATTCATGGTTCACCTAGCCTTAAATGGGTACCGGAATTTTTCTGGGAAAATAAAGCGGCACGTCTTCGGCTCAAAATGACAACAGATAGATAGTGTCCTTTATTCATCTCTTTGTTAGTCTCCCTCTGTAGTGGGTAAAACACCGTGATGGCTTTAATGACGTGGAGGCAACAGCATTCGTTGTTAAACATACTAGTATTAATTAGTTTTGTGTGTGTTTTTTTTTTGGTTCCTGCTGAAGGCCTTTTGGGCCGAAACGTCGCTTAGTCTGTGTCGTCCACTTATCACGTAAAGCTTCTTACATACCATTTTTTCTATTTTTTTAATTTTTCCTTAAACAGACTAGCAAGTTTATTTACAGTGTTCTGTTGACAATGCCTGTACATAATATAGAAACAATTCACTCCACTTATAAAAGCCATCCAGTGGTTACATGAACAATGGCAGTGATCGACCAGAGAGCCCGAGATTTCTCTTGTCCTAACTATTTATACTTCCCTCCTGTTCACAATCCCAGAGTCCTCTGTAACCAATCGTTTACACCCTTCCATTCTCCTTTATCTTAAAACATGCATACTAACTACATCACTAATAGAACCTTCCAGATCCCTTCTGTATGAACCCTTTGACATTGACCCTGTCTATGGTCTATTTCTATCATAACTACTCTCACTCGGTGTCCTTCACGCTTCCATGACTCCACACTACATACACGCCCTCTTGGCTCTACACCATTACACCTATCTATGGTATATTTCTAACATAACTACTCTCACCCGGTGTCCTTCACGCTTCCATGACTCCACACTACATACAGGTCCACTTGGCTCTACACCATTACACCTATCTATGGTCTATTTCTATCATAGCTACTCTCACCCGGTGTCCTTCACGCTTCCATGACTCCACACTACATACACGCCCTCTTGGCTCTACACCATTACACCTATCTATGGTTTATTTCTAACATAACTACTCTCACCCGGTGTCCTTCACGCTTCCATGACTCCACACTACATACACGCCCACTTGGCTCTACACCATTACACCTATCTATGGTCTATTTCTATCATAGCTACTCTCACCCCCAAATACACTCAACACATGCCCTCTTGGCTGTATACTATTACACCTCTTCCTCTCTGTTCTGATCTTTTGAGGCAGAAATCTTTCTTTATGTTGTCAGGTCTGAATTTATCAATACCAAGTGTCTAAACCATTTCATTCATTGCTTGTTTCATATATAAACAAATACATATCCTTGTGCAAATTAATCGGAACAAAGCTAGAAAACACACCAAAAAAAAAAACTATTTTTTAACCAAAGTTTATAAATAAGGATAACACTTATAGACTCATTTTGGCACCTCTTAGCATTTTAGGTTCTTCTGTAGCATTCTGATGGGATTTAGCTTTGAGTTTAAAAAAAAAAGTAAAGTACCCCCGTCACGCCAAGTGGCGTGTAGGGAAATATGGTGTTAGTGACTCTATATTTTACAGACCTTCAGCACATGATTTTTGGGGTAATGTGGTCAGTATTACGCCAGTGCTGCTTTACTTTCCCAGAAAAAAAATCCGGTACCCATTTAAGGCTGGGTTCGATCCAAACCCGGAAGCCGTCGGTTTGGATCGAACCCTAACCGTTGTCCTTTGCAGTCCAGTTCACTAACCACTGAGCTATCGCGGCTCCCTGATTTAGCTTCGAACCCGTCAAATTTGAGGAGTCTTTTGAGATTGTACGGTCTCTGTACCACATTTGGGTTCAGTCCTGAAAGAGTTTCTCCGTCGATATGCTGTCCAAATTCACAAAGACGCTGTTTGAAATCAAACAGGTTCTCCATGGATATGCTGTCCAAATTCACAAAGACGCTGTTTGAAAACAAACAGGTTCTCCATGGATATGCTGTCCAAATTCACAAAGACGCTGTTTGAAATCAAACAGGTTCTCCATGAATATGCTGTCCAAATTCACAAAGACGCTGTTTGAAAACAAACAGGTTCTCAATGGATATGCTGTCCAAATTCACAAAGACGCTGTTTGAAAACAAACAGGTTCTCCATGGATATGCTGTCCAAATTCACAAAGACGCTGTTTGAAAACAAACAGGTTCTCCATGGATATGCTGTCCAAATTCACAAAGACGCTGTTTGAAAACAAACAGGTTCTCCATGGATATGCTGTCCAAATTCACAAAGACGCTGTTTGAAAACAAACAGGTTCTCCATGGATATGCTGTCCAAATTCACAAAGACGCTGTTTGAAAACAAACAGGTTCTCCATGGATATGCTGTCCAAATTCACAAAGACGCTGTTTGAAAACAAACAGGTTCTCCATGGATATGCTGTCCAAATTCACAAAGACGCTGTTTGAAAACAAACAGGTTCTCAATGGGGGTTGAGATCAGAAGCGATGCTCGACTACATTCCAAGTGTGACACTGACAAGATCTATCTTGGAGAAAGGCCAGATCGGTCACAGATGTGTGGACTCAGTAGCACCATCGAAGAGTTTGAACCCCCATCTTCTAAGTCGCCTCTCACGTCTAGGGTGGCATCTGTGACGTCACAAGTCTAGCCAGCCCTGACTGATTTTCCTGTTTGTGACGTCACAAAGCTGTCCAACTACTGACTGATTCCTCAAAAGAAAAGAACAAGAAAGTCTGTTATTAAGCCTTCCTGTGACTGCTAGAATATGTTCCCTGACCACTCGTTGCTGTCCTCAGTGTATATCAGCTTTTGTCTACAACGACATTTCTTCATTTGCGTTTAGTTTCGAGGAGAGATATAATTTGCTGTCTTTTGCTCTTCTTTTCAATGTTGCTGCTGTTACGTTTCCTAGTGCTAATATTTCATCGATCCATCTTTTTAGTGATTGACCATTGGGTCTGGTGTTCTCACAACTCAATTTGTTGAGGGCTCGTTGTGTTGTGTTTTGATCACTCGGCCTTGTCACGTGGCCAAACCATTTTATCTGTTGTTTCTTTATATATTCTATGGGGGGGGGGGGGGCTATTCCTAGCTTTTCTTTCTCAGTTCTTCATTTCTGATCTTATCTCTGCCATTTCCTGCCATTCGTCTAACACATAGCATCTCGGTAGTGGCTATTATTCATTGTTATTCTTGACTGCAGGTCTGACGTTGGAATGAAGATTGTGTTGTAGAGTGCCCTTTTTGCCTCTAGTGTCCAGGTTTGACGTTTGAATGATGATTGAGTTGTAGAGTGCCCTTTTTGCCTCTAGTGTCCAGGTTTGACGTTTGAATGATGATTGAGTTGTAGAGTGCCCTTTTTGCCTCTAGTGTCCAGGTTTGACGTTTGAATGATGATTGAGTTGTAGAGTGCCCTTTTTGCCTCTAGTGTCCAGGTTTGACGTTGGAATGAATATTGAGTTGTAGAGTGCCCTTTTTGCCTCTAGTGTCCAGGTTTGACGTTGGAATGAATATTGAGTTGTAGAGTGCCCTTTTTGCCTCTAGTGTCCAGGTTTGACGTTGGAATGATGATTGAGTTGTAGAGTGCCCTTTTTGCCTCTAGTGTCCAGGTTTGACGTTGGAATGAAGATTGTGTTGTAGAGTGCCCTTTTTGCCTCTAGTGTCCAGGTTTGACGTTTGAATGAAGATTGAGTTGTAGAGTGCCCTTTTTGCCTCTAGTGTTATTTCCTTGTTGAATAATAGTAGTGATGACTGTCCGATGATTTGACAAACTTCAAATTTGAGAAACTCAAATGGGATAGTATTAGGATATATAAGTAATAAGGGATGGGTGTGAGCATAACCAAAAATATACATAAATTCACACCGTACACAATTTAAGGATAAAATTTTAAGCTCTTTTTTCAGCCAAGTGCATTTAGATCGATCGAGTAATTAATAAACATGTATTTGTTTTTAATGACACACTACTACTTAATGCCTCTAAGCATGCTGTAAACCCGCAGTGTACACATGCTGTAAATTAAAATAGTGACCTTTGTCTGATTGGCTCAAACGTATCGGGAACAAGGTGGAACTTCAAAGAACTACCGCATAGAGAACTATCTCATTGTAGGGTTAGTAGGGAGAGAAGAGAGAGCAGAAAGAAATTATATGGACTGGGGTTTAAAGGTTTATGCCCAGTGCAGTCGCGGCGGGGTGTTCAAGTCACAGGTGTTTTTTGCACCCCGATATAAAAGCTACGAACTATGGAGAATTGGAGATAACCCAAAGCGCAGTGTCTTGTTGACGACCACTTCCAGTACCGGCATGACGTATTGACCGATGATCGCGAAGATGAAACCACTACAGCGCAAAATGTCCTATTGTGTGCAGATCTCTTTGTGCATTACTTTGAACTGAGGTCACACTTGTTTCGCTCCACCTCGCTTGACTGACTGACGTCAGCGATAAGTTACCTCACAGCCTATGTCTGTACGCACTTCAGCGTGTGACTGACTTCTGTAAGAGAACTTCATTAACACTGTTTTCATCACTTAAATACAGCAATATGTTCATTTTAATTCAGTTTAAGAACAGAAACGGGTAAATGGTTCTCATTCTGTAAGTCATGTACCCTAACTCATAGATTCGTATTTTGCGTTCGCTAAAATCTTGTTCTTTCTTCTTTTGTCTGTCTGCTGTTGACTTGAAGAGCTGTATGAGAGGGAGAATGTATAGTACAGGGTGTTCGTAAAGTCTCACTACACTTTGTATATAGAACACATTTTTTTAAAAGTAAATGACGTCATCAAAAAATGTGCTTAAAAATCATTGGACTAGTTACAATAGTTACTGCTATGTTCTAATGCTGTTTTGAGCAATCTGGAAAGTACCAATAGAATATTCATTGCAAAATGTGTTGGAAATGTCAAGTACCGGCTTCAAGACATGATTGTATACGTCACTTCATCATCATCGAGTGGCGTCTCAGCAACGAAGGTTGGCTACCATGGAGCGCCATTCTACTCTGTCTCTTGCTTTGATGGCGCAGGTTATCATAAGTTGATTTGTCCATCTTTTGATGTTACTCGTCCATGTTAGTCTTGGCCTGCCTCTGCTTCTTTTACCTTGTATTTTCCCCTCCAGGATTACTTTTAGTAGGCTGTTGTATCTTTTAACATGGCCCAAAAATCTCATTTGTCTTGTTTGAATTGTGCTTAGTAGTTCTCTTTTCATTTTTAGTTGTTTTAAGACTTCATCGTTTGTTTTCTTTTCCTTCCATCAAATTCTACCTATTCTTCTATATATCCACATTTCAAAGGCTTCAATTCTCTGTTCTGTTTTCTTGTCTAATGTTCATGTTTTTGCACCATATAGGAATGTTGAGAAGATGTAACATTTTGCTATTCTTAGTTTTAGCTCTGGTGTTATTTGTTTTGATGTTAGTATTTCCTTCATGACATTAAAATTACTTTTTGCCATTCCTATTCTTTTGTTTATTTCAGTTATACATTTTCCATCACTGGTTATAGTATGTCCAAGGTAGTTGTAGTTCTGAACTGTCTCCAGGTCTATTCCTTCAATTTTGATATTCACTTGTGGGTTTTGAGTATTTTCTTTGTTTATGATCATAGTTTTAGAACTGAACTTTAGTATCGAAATATCAAACCGCGTTCCTAATCCTTCTTCTCAAATACGACACCTAATCCTTCTTCTCAAATACGACACCTAATCCTTCTTCTCAAATACGACACCTAATCCTTCTTCTCAAATACGACACCTAATCCTTCTTCTCAAATACGACACCTAATCCATTACCTTTCAACAACAATCCTATTTAACAACGATCAACATTTTCAGGATGATGTGAACTTCCGGTCAATATGGTGGATAGGCGGCAGGAACCATTGAAGGCTATATCTGAAAAGTGTTCCTTGTTGCAGTTTTCTCTTATCCAAGTCCGGCTTGTTGCAGGAGCTACTGTGTTAAGTGCTCTGTGTTAACCGTGAGCTGTGTGTTTCATCCGTTTTGATCATGTTTCGATATTTCGATTGTTTACGACGATATCGTATGACAAGGAACTGTTGGATGTTTTCACTTTCTGTGCGGTTTCGCCTTATGTCTTTTGGCGTGTGCTGAGACTGCTATAATGTGGACTACAGCTACTTTTCTTTGTTCTGGAGATGAGATAGTAATTTGGATGGTTCCACTGGCACGGGCTGTTGAGCAATTATGGATTTTAATTCTTTTGCAGTGATACCGGGGCCTTCCATAACAATAACAATAACAATCCTATTTCTCATATTCGACTATGAGCTCAGTACTGTTCTGATATCCGGTTCCTATTTCACAAATCCGACGCCAACTAACTTGACTGGCAACATTGTTAATAAAAGTGCATTGACATAACAAAAGTATCGTGGAAATATGTTCATTTCTCTATTGAGTCGCATTCACACAAACAAAAAAAAACGTAAAAGCCACTGAGGTAAAATTTCAGTTCCCGATTTGTAATTAACAAAAAGTTACATGACACTTCTTTTTTCTTCTTCTACTTTCCTTCCATAATTATCCTTCAGCGTCGAGGGGAGATATAATTTGCGGTCTTTTGCTTTTCTGTTTGCCTCTGCTGCTGTTGTTTCCAGATGCTTCTAATATTCCATCGATCCATCTTTTTCGTGGTCGACCCTTGGGTCTGGTATTCTCACAACGTGTATTGAAGGCTCGTTGTGTTGTGTTTTGATTACTCTGCCTTGTCACGTGGCCAATCCATTTTATCTGTTGTTTCTTTATGGCGGGGGCTATTCCTATCTTTTTTCTCAGTTCTTCATTTCTGATTTTATCTTTCATGCTATTTCCTGCCATTCCTCTGACACATTTCATCTCAGTACAGGTTATTTTTCTTTTTATTCTTCCATCTATGGTTAAGGACTGGCACGGGTAGCACGTTAGAATGAATATTGTATTGTATAGTGCCTGTTTTGCCTCTAGAGTTATTTCCTTGCTGGACAATAGTCAGACATGAGATATGATAGAAGTATATTAACAACTAATTCTATTTTATAAATTACTCTATGTTTATATATCGCCCTACGTGTTCACGCTAGTCTCGTTCTAATTCGTCTTTTATTATTATTTAATTTTTATTTTAAATATATATTTGTGCGTGTGTTGTATGTTTGTTCCTGTTGAAGGTCTTCGCACCGAAACGTCGTTCTGATTTGTGTTGTCCACTTTTCACTTGTGAAGCTGTTACCACACCGTTTTTTTTCTGTTTCTATTTGTTCATTTCTCCTCCCACATTTTTTCTGTTTCTATCTGTTCATTTCTCCTCCCACATTTTTTCTGTTTCTATCTGTTCATTTCTCCTCCCACATTTTTTCTGTTTCTATTTGTTCATTTCTCCTCCCACATTTTTTCTGTTTCTATTTGTTCATTTCTCCTCCCACATTTTTTCTGTTTCTATTTGTTCATTTCTCCTCCCACATTTTTTCTGTTTCTATCTGTTCATTTCTCCTCCCACATTTTTTCCTGTTTCTATCTGTTCATTTCTCCTCCCACATTTTTTCCTGTTTCTATCTGTTCATTTCTCCTCCCACATTTTTTCCTGTTTCTATCTGTTCATTTCTCCTCCCACATTTTTTCCTGTTTCTATCTGTTCATTTCTCCTCCCACATTTTTTCTGTTTCTATTTGTTCATTTCTCCTCCCACATTTTTTCTGTTTCTATCTGTTCATTTCTCCTTCCACATTTTTTCTGTTTCTATCTGTTCATTTCTCCTCCCACATTTTTTCCTGTTTCTATCTGTTCATTTCTCCTCCCACATTCAAAACTATAAAGAAGAGCTCGTCATGATGGCTCAGTGATTATTGAACTGAACTACTAAAGACATAAGATCGGGTTCGATTCTGATCGACGGATTCCAGGTTCAGACAACCTTGAATGGGCACCAGATGCTTCAGTGTAAATAACTCATGTGTAAATACGATGAGCAATTGTGAAACTCACCTAAAAATGTGGTGTACTAACTGGTAAACTCACCCATAAATGTGATATTATAGCTGCAAAACTCACCTATAAATGTGATGTACTAACTGTAAAACTCACATATAAATGTGATATACTAACTGTAAAACTCACCTATAAATGTGATATAATAACTGGTAAACTCACCCATAAATGTAATATTATAACTGCAAAACTCACCTATAAATGTGATGTAATAGCTGCAAAACTCACCTATAAATGTGATGTACTAACTTTAAAACTCACCTATAAATGTGATGTAATAGCTGCAAAACACACCTATAAATGGGATGCAACAACTCATAACTGACCTACAAATGAAAAACGGCAAAACTTAACTATAGGCGTGACGCAATGAACTATAAAACTCACCTATAAATGTGATGTAACATTGTAAAACTCACCTATGAACGCATCCACTTTGGGCACGGAGTGGTTAATCCCTGTCACCATCTCAACCACTCGCTGTAGACCCAGCCCCGTGTCGCAGTCCGTGTTGCTGACAGTGATGCTAAAATTATAGCCTTGCGACCTCAAATTGACCAAACTCGGGTCGCTGTTAACTTTCTGGACGCCGATATACGCCGCAGCCTCAACTTCTGCCCCCATACGCTTCTGCCCGTTGAAAGGAACGAGCACCCCCATTTTCAGCTCCAGTTGAGGACACGCCGAGTCTATGAATAACAAAACAGTTGTTGTCGTCACGAGTGATGACAGTTTCGTCATCGTAAAGATGGAGCCGAATTGGTTAAAATTAGTTCCAATTATAATTTAGAGGTTAGCTCAATTGTATCTGATGTGGAAAGTTTAATGTGCACACGGACAAATGAAGATTAATTGTCGCTGATATTGCCCCCTACCCCCTTTCCCCGAAGGAAAAAAAATAACCTCACGACTTGATATATATAGTAAGGAAGACAAGTTGAAATTCAGCAACAAGTAACATCCATATAGCTGTAACAACGGAGAAAAACAAAATTACGAATTCTATCTCGATTGACTATTCGGACCGAAGGCGGCATAGAGAGAAGAAATTCTAGACTCGTGTGTCTAACGACCTGTGTTTCCAACTCTCAGACCTTGCACAGGGCCTGCATTGTTGTATCTCACCACACGACTCTGTTGTGGGCGTGTTGTTCAATCTCGGTAGGGAAGTTGATGCCTGTTGTTGTTGTTGAGTGTTCGTTTTAGTGTTTTTCTAGGTCGACCTCTTCTATTTCTACCGACTTGTTCCCATTTGAGGGTCTGCTGTGGGATCATTTTGTTGTTCCTTCTCATCACATGACCAAAACATAACTTCTCCTCGTGATTATAGGTGTTATTTTTTTTGTTTTGTCATTTCTCTTACTTCTGAACTAGTCTTGATTTCATTGCAAGGTATACAGAGAACATAGTCGTTGGATTCGTTCGGTGCCAACTACTTCTAAGCTCATCATCAATATCATTGAGTGCCGTCTCCGCATCGAAGGTTGGCTACCATAGAGCGCCATTCTGCTCTGTCTCTTGCTTTGAAGGTGAAGGTGGTCATAGGCTGACTTGTCCATCATTTGATGTTACTCGTCCATGTTAGTCTTGGTCAGCCTCTGCCTCTTTAACCTTTGTTTTTCAATTCCAAGATTACTCATAGTAGGCTGTTATGTCTTTTAACATGTCCCAAAAATCTCATTTGCCTTGTTTGAATTGTATTTAGTAGTTTTCTTTTCATTTTTAGTTGTTTTAAGACTTCATCGTTTGTTTTCTTGTCATTCCCTCCAATTCTTCCTAATCTTTTATATTTCCACATTTCAAGGGCTTCAATTTTCTGTTCTGCTTGTTCGTCCATGTTTCTGCACCGTACAGAAATGTTGAGAAGATATAACATTTTAATATTCCAGGTCTATTCCTTCAACTTTAATATCCACTTGTAGGTTTTGAGTGTTATCTTTGTTTATGATCATAATTTTAGTCTTTTTGATATTCTTATCTAATCCATATTTTTTGCTTGTCATGTTTATTTCATTAAGTAATTGTTGTAGATCTTTAGGATTTTCTGCTAGTAGTACAGTATCATAAGCATATCTTAGGTTATTGATTATCTTTCCATTAATTTGTAGGCCTGGCATCTCTATGATGTTTTTAAAGATTTGCTCAGTGTATAGATTGAACAAGCTTGGTGATAGGATGCATCCCTGTCTTACTCCTCTTTTTATATCATTGGGTGTAGAGTTCTCTTTGTTATATTTTATTATTGCTGTTTGCTCCCAGTATTGATTACATATTAATCGTATGACTGTATCATCTAGATCTATATCTTTTATCTTCCAAGTTACGGCCCCTTAATTATGGATTGTTCTGCCGAGTCATCTTAAGATTACCCTGGGAATTCTGGGAAAACAACGTTTTACCCAACTGGGATTAGATCCTGTGTTCTCCTGGTTTAAAAGTCAACAAGTTATCGTTTCAGTCACCCTCTCTCCTACACTAATAGACGGAGTGTTTTCCTCAAGAAAAATTACAATTTAGTGTAACACAATAATATAATGCAAACATTTGTAGTAAGAAAACAAAACAAGTCTAGATAATGCAGTGGGAATCAAGATAAAAGATATTTCAGTAACAACAAAATGACTGCTAAAGTTGAATGATGGAGTCACATGACCATGATGTCGTATCTTTCTGTGCTCTTCGGCGTACTAGAGCAGGTTAACTTAATTCCCTGAACGAAGAGGAGTAGTAGTAGTAGTAGTAGTTGTTGTTGTTGTAGTAATAGTAGTAATAGCAGAAGTAGTAGTAGTAATAGGAGTAGTAGTATTATCAGTAGTAGTAGTAGTAGTAGTAGTGTGTAGTTGTTGTTGTTGTTGTTGTTGTAGTAATAGTAGTAATAGCAGAAGTAGTAGTAGTAATAGGAGTAGTAGTATTATCAGTAGTAGTAGTAGTAGTATTAGTAGTAGTTGTTGTTGTTGTTGTTGTAGTAATAGTAGTAATAGTAGAAGTAGTAGTAGTAAAAGGAGAATTAGTAGTAGTAGTAGTAGTAGTTGTTGTTGTTGTTGTTGTTGTAATAGTAGTAATAGTAGAAGTAGTAGTAGTAGTAATAGGAGTAGTAGTATTATCAGTAGTAGTAGTAGTAGTAGTAGTAGTTGTTGTAGTAGTAATAGTAGTAGTTGTAGTAGTAGTAATATTAGTAGAAGTATCAGTAGTAGTAGCAGTAGTAGTAGCAGTAGTAGTATTAGTAGCAGTAGCAGTAGTAGTAGTAGTAGCAGTAGTAGCAGTAGCAGTAGTAGTATTAGTAGCAGTAGTAGCAGTAGTAGCAGTAGCTGTAGTAGCAGTAGCGGTAGTAGTAGTAGCAGTAGTATTAGTAGCAGTAGCAGTAGCAGTAGTAGTAGCAGTAGCAGTAGTAGCAGTAGCAGTAGTAGTAGTAGTAGTAGTAGCAGAAGTAGCAGTAGCAGTAGTAGTTGTAATAGTAGTAGTAGTAGTAGCAGTAGCAGTAGCAGTAGCAGTAGCAGTAGTAGCAGTAGCAGTAGTAACAGTAACAGTAGTACCAGTAGCAGTAGCAGTAGTAGTAGTAGTAGCAATAGCAGTAGTAGCCGTAGTAGCAGTAGTAGCAGTAGCATTAGCAGTAGTAGCAGTAGTAGCAGTAGTAGCAGTAGTAGCAGTAGTAGCAGTAGTAGCAGTAGCAGTAGCAGTAGCATTAGTAGCAGTAGTAGCAGTAGTAATAGCAGTAGTAGCAGTAGTAGCAGTAGTAGCAGTAGTAGCAGTAGCAGTAGTAGCAGTAGTAGAAGCAGTAGTAGCAGTAGCAGTAGTAGCAGTAGTAGCAGTAGTAGCAGTAGTAACAGTAGCAGTAGTAGTAGCAGTAGTAGTAGTAGTAGCAGTAGTAGCAGTAGCAGTAGTAGTAGCAGTAGCAGTAGTAGCAGTAGTAGCAGTAGTAGCAGTAGCAGTAGTAGCAGTAGCAGTAGCAGTAGCAGTAGTAGCAGTAGTAGCAGTAGCAGTAGCAGTAGCAGTAGTAGCAGCAGTAGCAGTAGTAGCAGTAGCAGTAGCAGCAGTAGTAGCAGTAGTAGCAGTAGTAGCAGTAGTGATATTGGTAGAAGAAAATAAGAATAAGATGTTGGTGGAAGAGTAGGGTAAATGATAAAAATAAGTAATGAAATAAGTGGTAGATAAAGAAGAAGGAAAATATATGTTGTAGATGAAGAAGAGGAGGTAGTAGTAGAAGACGAAGAAAAAGAAGAAGAAATAAGAAGAAGAAGGGAAAAAATATATGAAGTCGAAGAAGGTCAAAGTCTTAAAATGCAAACGTTCTTCAAATGCCCTTACACATGAACCTCTAAGGGATCAAGTCCACACATTCTAACTGTGCTGTCATTCTCTTCTGGGAATATGTGGAAACGGCCAATGTGTCAATAGACAATCTTCTCACAGTTTTAAGTATTTGCTTTTGTCATTATCGTCAGGTTCTTGTTAATGAACTGCACAGTTATAGCCAGGGTTTTTTTTTTATCTCAGCCGGAACAGGTTGGAACGCGTTCAGGTATGCTTTTAACAGTCTCAACATTCATGTTATAAACTAATTTTTTTACAAGTAATTGAAAACTGGATTTGTCGCAAGTTTAAATTATCATTTTATGTTTGTTGGCAATAATAGTACAAATATAAATACATCAGTGCATGGACATATCGATAGGAGGCAGACAACTGAAACATGTGAAGGGATTTAAATATGTAGGTAGTCTAAGAACATACAACAATTCACAAACAACAACTCACAAACAACAATTCACAAACAATAATTCACAAACAACAACTCATAAACAATAATTTACAAATAACAATTCACAAACAACAATTCACAAACAACAATTCACAAACAATAATTCACAAACAACAACTCATAAACAATAATTTACAAACAACAATTCACAAACAACAATTCACAAACAACAATTTACAAACAACAATTCACAAACAACAACTCACAAACAACAACTCACAAACAACAATTCACAAAAAACAACTCACAAACAACAACTCACAAACAACAATTCACAAACAACAACTCACAAACAACAACTCACAAACAACAATTCACAAACAACAACTCACAAACAACTCACAAACAACAACTCACAAACAGCAATTCCCAAACTGCAGAAATAGACTCAAGATGCAACAAAGCTTATCACACCATTGGACAACTATCCCCACTATTGTCCTCCAACACACGTCTTATGCAACAAATATATGCCAATAGAATTGACAAAGAGAGTTTATCGGTGCTATATAGAACCAATTCTGACCTATGGAAGCGAATCATGGACATTAAACATCATCATTATCATCGCGTGCCTTCTACGCAACGAAGGTTGGCTACCATGGATCGCCATTCTACTCTGTTTCTTGCTTTGATGGTGCAGGCTGACATAGATTGACTTGTCCATCTTTTGATGTTACTCATCCATGTTAGTCTTGGTCTGTCTCTGCCTCTTTTACCTTGTATTTTTCCTTCCAATATTACTTTTAGTAGGCTGTTGTGTCTTTTAACATGCCCCAAAAATTTCATTTGTCTTGTCTTAATTATATTTAGTAGTTCTCTTTTTATTTTCAGTTGTTTTAAAACTTCATCGTTTGTTATCTTTTGTTTCCATCCAATTCTACCGATTGTTCTATAAATCTACATTTCAAAGGCTTCGATTTTCTTTCAAAAAGACAGTAAACAAACAAATGAAAATACGATTCACAGAGATGGAATTTCTCAGAAGAATGTTGAAAGTTCCCTGGACAGTTAAAAACACCAACGAGAAAATTCTCAAAGAAGCCAACACAAGAGGGAAGACAACCCGGTACTCAAAAATGTCATGCTGAAGTCGGATGTGTTGGGTCGAAAGGCGCAAATATCACAGTTATACTGTAAACCACAACACAACGCAGACACGTCCACTTAACGTCCTTTTAAGGGCGGATGATGACGAGGTACACTCCTTAAGTCATCGGGTGAACGCAAGCAAGCAAAAATAGAGCTCCTAAGAAACATCAGAGAGAAACAATCAATATTTACGAGCACATGATGAGAAGAAGAAAATTTGAATATTTGGTTACAGCTGGCAAAATATAGGGAAAGAGAGATCGCGGACGACAAAGAGAGAAAAATACTAGATCGCTTGGTGTCATGGCATGGAAAACAGCCAACAACAGAACTGATATGATGCACTGGGGATAGAAGATTGTGGAAGGTGATGATCGCTTACGTAAATCCGGTATGGCACATGATGATTGCCCAACAAGTAAATAACTCTAGAGGCAATATGGGCGCTCTACAACACAATCTTTATTCCAACGTTGTGCTTGCTCTCAGTGCCTGACATGGACTCTATACTCAAGAACCGTAGGAAAATAAACCATTAGTGAGATGAAATGTGTTAGACGAATGACAGGAAACAGTCTGTGTGATAAGATCAGTGAAGAACTGAGGAAAAAGCTAGGAATAATTTCCGCTATAGAGTACATAAAAAAAACAACAGATAAAATGGTTTGACCGCGTGATAAGACAGAAAGATCATAACACAACACAGAAAGGTTTCAATAAACGTTGCGAGAAGACCAGACTCAAGAGCCATCCACGAAAAGATGGAATATTAAAAACACTAGGAAACATAACAGCGTGAGAGGCCTACAGAAGAGCAAATTATATCTCCCCTCAACGTTGAAAAGTAAATGGGGAAGGAAAGAAGAAGTTGGAGAGAAAGAAGAACAGTGCATTCGAGGCTTTATATATTACCATTTTGTATGGTTTTAGATGAGAGAGTCTTGATCAACGTTTATATAGAAAAAAATGTATTGGTTATTCTAATGATCGTTAATGTTATTGATCCATAATCCTGTGAGATGACGCCCTTCGGCCCTATGCCATGTAGTGATATCTGCTGGTATTTGTGAGATCTCTAGAAGTTCAGTACAAGGTGCACACTCTGTGCATACAGGGCACACTGTGAGATGACGCCCTTCGTGCCTATGCCATGTAATGATATCTGCTGGTATTTGTGAGATCTCTAGAAGTTCAGTACAAGATGAACACTCTGTGCATACTCACATACTGTGAGCTGACGCCCTTCGTGCCTATGCCATGTAGTGATATCTGCAGATATTTCTGAGATCTCTAGAAGTTCAGTACAAGGTGCACACTCTGTGCATACTGGGCACACCGTGAGCTGTGCGTTTCATCCGTTTTGATCGTGTTTCGACATTCCGATTGTTTACGATGAATGATGATATTGTATGATGGAGAACAGATGGGTGTGTTCACTTTCTCTACGGTTTCGCCTTATGTCTTTTGGCGTGTGCTGAGACTGCTATAATGGGGACTACAGCTACCGTTCTTTGTTTGGGAGATGAAATAGTAATTCGGATGATTCCACTGGCACGGGCGGTTGAGCAATTATGGATTTTAATTCGTTTGCGGTGATACCGGGGCCTTCCATAACCATAGCCATAACCATAGCCATAACCATAGCCATAACCATAGCCATAACCATAGCCATAACCATAATCAGTACAAGGTGCTCCATTTAAAAGGTCTTTGTGGAATTAGAGTTGCTCTGACGTCAGTGAGCTTTGGACAGTCTCAAAGGTGATGTACTACTGTTTTATGTGGGTGTTCACAGAGTGGACATGCTGGAGTTTGGTTTCATTGTATTCTATTGATGTGGTTGTTCAGAGGTACATGACCGGATTGTCAGTCTGAAAGTTGAGATTTCATCTCCTGTGTGAGCAACAATGGCTCAGTTGTTAATGAACTGGACTACAAATAACAAGAGGTCGGGTTCGATCCTGATCGACGGCTTCCGGGTTCACCCAGCCTCAAATGAGTACCGGATTTTTTTCTGGGAATGTAAAAGCGGCACGGGCCTAATACCGACCACATTACCCCAAAATTCATGTGCTGAAAATCTTTAAAAATTATTGTCTCTAACACCATATTCCCTACACGCCACTTGGCGCGACGGGGGTCTTTACTTTGTTACCCTCCTATGTTTATGTTGTAAATATTGTAGTGAAGGTTTGGCCTTGTCATGTGTTTTTAAAAATCTATAATTTTTTCAAAGTCCACCCATTCAGCCATTCTTCCCTACTGCTAGAGTTTATAATTTGTTTTTCCTTGTCATGTATTATAATTATCTCTCCTTGCCGTGTTTTATAATTATCTCTCCTTGCCATGTATTATAATTATCTCTCCTTGTCATGTATTATAATTATCTCTCCTTGTCATGTATTATAATTATCTCTCCTTGTTATGTATAATTATCTCTCCTTGTCATGTATTATAATTATCTCTCCTTGTCATGTATTATAATTATCTCTCCTTGTCATGTATTATAATTATCTCTCCTTGTTATGTATAATTATCTCTCCTTGTCATGTATTATAATTATCTCTCCTTGTCATGTATTATAATTATCTCTCCTTGCCATGTATTATAATTATCTCTCCTGTCATGTATTATAATTATCTATCCTTGTCATGTATTATAATTATCTCTCCTTGTCATGTATTATAATTATCTCTCCTTGTCATGTATTATAATTATCTCTCCTTGTCATGTATTATAATTATCTCTCCCTGCTTTTTTTCCAACCCATCTGTGTAGTTCAGGTATGAATTGACACGTGACTTCAAAATAACACTAAACAATTATGACAAAATTTACGAATTAATTAACGTCATCATTATCAAGTGCCATAACTACTGACATACGTAGTGACAACAGCTTATTCTCTCTCTAAAATTGTTGATGACTTCATCCGTACACTTCCTAACATTCTCAATAATGACTAGCTCGTTTCTGTTCCCACTAAGCAGAGGCAAAGTAGTTTATCTTGGACTTCCGGTCAATATGGCAGAAAGGTGACAGGGAACTTTCGAGACACTGTCTGAAAAGTGTTCCCTGTTGCAAGTTTCCTCATGTTCCATGTCCGACTTGCTGCAGGAGCTACTGAGTTTAGTGCTTTGTGCACATCGTGAGCTGTGCGTTTCGTCTGTTTTAATCGGTTTTCGATATTTCGATTGCTTACTATGAATGATGTTATCGTATGACAAAGAGCAGTTCAGATGCGTTCACTATCGGTGCTATAATACGCCTTATGTCTTTTGACGTGTGCTGTGTTTGCTACGATGGGGACTGCAACTGCCTTTCTTTGTTTTGATATTCGATGAGATGTTAATTCGGACGATTCAACTGGTCAAAGAGTTTGAGCAATTAAGGATTTTTATTCGTTTACAGCGACACCGGAGCCTTCGAATAACCATAACCACTATCAAAGTAGTTTCTTGGTCAGCTATGATTCTCTAGCTTTCCCAACAGCAGTTAATATCAAATAGTTGCTAACTGCCATCAGCCGATTCGTTTATTTTGTGTTTGATTTAGTGGAATTAACTGACTAATCATCAGTATTAAATGTCATGACATGCTGTATTTGGATATTTCAGCCAATCACAGCGTGAATCGGCTCGTATCTGTCAATAAACTCAAGTGGGCGGCGTTAAAATGATCACATTTCTGGACTTACTATGGCGAGACAACTCAACACCTTACGATTACAATCTGCGTGAGAGCTGCTAAACCCTGATAACAGGTTTTTAAAAAAGCAGCTGATAAATGAATGCAACTTTTGATGATATGATAACAACAAGAACATATCAACAACATGATTTTGCAATTATGGCAATAATGATTGTAATGTTGGGTTTGTTCAATTTTTATTTATTTATTTTTATTTTGCAACTCGTCTAGAAAAAGATGTTTTCAATTTGATATGAAAACCTCCTCTCATATTTACTTATTGACGAGAGCCCACTGCATAACAAAACATGTGTTTTTTTTTCCCTCTCTCCCTCGCATGTGTACGTTTTTATTTCAATTATTCTTTTTTTTTTTTTTTAATTGAGGCTTGCGTATATCGTCAGGGGAATTCCCTAGATTCGAAGCTTGAACAACATGGCGTGACACGTGATGAGATGGCTAGGGAGAACAGGTTATTCATATCACAACATATATGTGTATATGTGTATATGTATGTATATATGTATATATGTATATATGTATATGTATGTGTGTGTATGTATGTATGAGTGTGTATGTATGTATGTATGTATGTATGTGCGTATGTGTGTATGTATGTGTGTATGTATGTATGTACGTGTGTTTGTATGTATGTATGTATGTATTTATGTATGTATGTATGTGTGTATGTATGTATGTATATATGTATGTATTTATGTATGCATGTATGTATGTATATATGTATGTATACGTATATGAAAGCATGTAAGTGTGTAAGTACGTATGTGCCTGCACGTATAACTATGCATGCGGTATGTACGTGTGCATGTATATATATATATATATATATATATATATATATATATATATATATATATATATAAGTTGTAGAGAATTCATTTCAAACGGACTGACACAAAACGAATTTAAACAAGAAATGTGTAGATATTTAAAAGAAGAATGTTTGGAAACACATCGGTCATGTGCTGAGAATGAATGAAGAAAGACTTCCCCGTCAGGTATTCATGTGGAAACCATCTGGTAAAAGAAAACAAGACAGACCAAGAGAATCACTATGCAGGACAATTACTAGGGAAGACTCAACCATGGGACTAAGAAACAACAAATAGCTACAGGAAATTTGATGCAAATTTCCAACTGTGGGGGAGTTATGACGTCTGCCATTATGTACAGTCTTCGGTTCGACATGAAACTGAATGTATATATGATTTTATGTATGTATGTATGCCTTTATATGGACTTCCGGTTAATATAGCGGATAGGCAGCAGGAACCATTGAGGCTCAGTCTGAAAAGTGTTCCTTGCTGCTGTTTCATCATATTCCAAGTCCGACTTTCTGCCAGAGCTACTGAGTTAGTACTCTTTGCACACAGTGAGCTGTGTTTTTCATCCGGATTGTGTTTCGATATTCCTATTGCTTACGACGAATGATGATATCGTATGACAAAGGAAAGCTCGGTTGTATTTCGGAGAGGCAGCGCCTTTTGTTTTTTTTTTGGCGTGTGCTGTGGCTGCTACGATGGGGACTGCAACTGCCATTCTTTGTTTGGATCCTTAAATGAGATGAGATGTTAATTCGGATGATTCCACATCCACGGCCATTGAACAATTATTGATTTCAATCCCCTAACAGTGATACCGGGACCTTCGACTAACCATACCTATTATTTTGCTTAATGATTAAAGTTCCACTGGCTGAAATCATACATATTAAATATGTATGATTATATCATATGAGAATTATATGTATATATATAACAT
Source organism: Megaustenia siamemsis (assembly GCA_032433765.1). Lineage (NCBI taxonomy): Eukaryota > Metazoa > Mollusca > Gastropoda > Stylommatophora > Ariophantidae > Megaustenia > Megaustenia siamemsis. The sequence goes on along the minus strand of JAVIAB010000091.1, from coordinate 670,663 downwards.
ATGTTTTCATTATTCATGTCTTCAGTTGGGAACTAAAACGTCATACAGCAGTAGAGCTGTCAGCGAGCCACAGCCATGATAACTTGCGCCAGGATCGATGAACTACAATCATCCAGATACTACTCCACCTCGTTGCGGTGCCCCTAGTCTGGCTAAATGAGTACGGATTGAGAGAGAAGGCAACCCGGTACTCAAAAATGTCGTGCTGCAGTCACATATGTTGGGCCGAAAGGCGCAAATATCACAGTTATTTAGTTTATTATTATTATTATTATTATTATTATTATATTATTATTATTATTATTACTATTGAGTTATTTGCAGGTAATCAGGATTGCTCTCCAAACATGTCCATAGGTGCTCCGATCCCTTCCTCAGCAAGTCCCGCAGTGTCCAGTGACTGACGACTCCAGTTCTGTTGATTTTGTCGCTGAAAGTCGATGCTGTGGATGGTCTAGACGCACGCGAACTCACTCAGTCCCACGGTCCAGAACCCATCTCCGCGTTATAGACTGGCCAACCCCCAGTCAATCAGCTCTTCAGCACATGGATACACCGAGAGCTGTTTTATTTTCTTCATTCCACATCAATGAAATCCCATTTACTTGCCGATGAACGGCGAAAAGACGCACCACCATAGTGGGTCGCACCGGAAGTGCCTTTTGTTTTTAAATATCACAGTTCTTCTGGAAACCACAAAACACAGAATTAACGCCCAATTAACGACATTTTAAGGGCGGACGACAAAAAAGTATATGCATTTCGTCATTGAGTTAACGCAACCTTGACACGATCTTCTCATATAAAAACTAACCGATTCCTTAGAAACACCTGTTTTGTGTGTGACTACCGGTCAATATGGCGGATAGGCGGCAAGAACTTTGAGGTTCAATCTGAAAAGTGTTCCTTGTTGCAGTTTTCTCATATTCCAAGTCCGGCTTGCTAACGGAGCTACTGAGTTTAGTGCTCTGTGCACACTGTGAGCTGTGTTTTTCATCCGGATCGCGTTTATATACTCCGATTGCTTACGATGAACGATGCTATCGTATGACAAAGTACAGTTCGAATCCATTCATTTTCGGTGCGACTACACCTTCTGTCTTTGGCTTGTGTAAAAAAAAAATGAAATATTGGCTAATTGCCGAACAAATTATATTAAAATAATGTGTAAATGTTCACCTATACAAAATATACTACAGTTGTAGTTTCCTCATATTGCAAGTCCAGCTTGCTGCGGGAGCTACTCAGTTTGTGCTCTGTGCACACTGTGAGCTGTGTTTTTCTTCAGGGTGGTGATACACCTTATGTCTTTTGGCATGTGCTGTAGCTGCTATGATGGGGACTGCAGCTACCTTTCTTTGTTTGGATACTTCAATGAGATGAGTTTTAACTCGGATGATTCCACTGGCACGGGTGGTTGAGCAATTATGGATTTTAAGTCGTTTGCTGTGATACCTGGAACTTCGACTAAATATAACTAAACTATAACTAAACTATAACTAAACTATAACTAAACTATAACTAAACTATAACACAACTATAACTAAACTATAACTAAACTATAACTAAACTATAACTAAACTATAACTAAACTATAACTAAACTATAACTAAACTATAACTAAACTATAACTAAACTATAACTAAACTATAACATTTATTTTGTAAGAACGTGTGGGTAAAATTTCCAAATGAAAATATGCTGTACACAGCTGTTTATTAATATCACAAAGTAACATTTTAGTTCTAATCTTTCACAACTTGCTTTCTTTATGGATGAAAATGTCCTCAACCTAACACATCTTACTTACTTTGAAAATTGATATTTTATAGAAGTGGTTTAATTTCGTGACACCACACACAAAACGTAACATTTGAGTAACATTAAGTAAATATGGTGTGTGGACGATATTTTAGTGCTTAGTTCTTGTAACAAAAGAATACCAGATTAGGAACTATGAGTTTCCGGTGTGCAATATTCAATTTATAACAGCCATTTTTTTGTTACGTTAAGATGAATATTCTTCTAATCACTTTGAATTTAAAATAGAGAAGTGAGAAGTTCGTTATGGCTATGGTTATGGAAGGCCCCGGTATCACTGCAAATGAATTCAAATCCATAATTGCTCAACCGCCTGCGCCAGCGTAATCATTCGAATTAATATATCATCTCCCAAACAAAGAAAGGTAACTGTAGTCCCCATCGTAGCAGTCTTAGCACACGCCAAAAGACATAAGGCGAAACCGCGCAGAAAGTGAACACAGCCAACTGTTACCTGTCATACTATATCATCATTCATCGTAAACAATTGGAATATCGAAACATGATCAAAACGGATGAGAAACACAGCTCACGGTGTGCACAGAGCACTTAACTCAGTAGCTCCTGCAACAAGCCGGACTTGGAATATGAGGAAACTGCAACAATGGACGCTTTTCATGCATAGCCTTCAACGCTTCCTGTCGCCTATCCACCATATTGACCTGAAGTTTCAGAGAAGTAGTTTGTGTACGTTGTTTACATGGGAAGATACAGCTGAGCAAATCAACTAAGGTCAAGGTAAAGGTCAAGGTAAAGTACGAGACTTCAACCGGCGTCTTAGCACGCGAGTTTACACCCATATGTGCTCGGCTGCCTATCCAGAAATTTTCGGAGATTTCTGTATAGTGTCGCATCAAGCATCGAAACTCACAATGCGAGGCGACATTCCTCACCTTCCCAGGGTAAAACCCTGGTACCCATTTCTACCAACGGCTGAGTCGACCGTGGGTTTGTTTTTATTTTCCTACCACGAATACAATTCACACTGCTCCCAGCGGGAATCTAACACGGGTTGTCCGAAATTCGGTAGTCCAGTCTGGTGGTTTTCCCAACTCGGCTACCGAGGCCCCCAGCTCAAAATAATTGTCAAGGATTTCGTACTGATTAAATGTAACTGTAACTAAACAGGAAATGTTCGGTTGAGCTTTTTAATTAAAAAGAAGCAAAAATTAGCAAAATATGGTCCTGTCTAACAACATAACCTTCATCATCATCATCAAGTGCTATGCCAGTTGGCTTAAGCGGTCATCTATCTCTCTCCACGGAGCCGCGATAGGTCAGTGGTTAGTTAACTGGACTACAAAAGGACAAGAGGTAGGGTTCGATCCCAACCGACGGCTTCCAGGTTCACCCAACCTTTAATGGGTACCGGATTTTTTTCTGCAGGCACGAGCGTAATACCGACCACATTACCCTAAAAATCATGTGCTGAAGGTCTGTAACATTTATGGCCACTAACATCATATTCCCTATACACCACTTGGCGTAACGGGGGTTCTTTACTTTTTTTTCTTATCTCTCTCCACATCACTCAGCTCTTCATCCATGTCCTAATTTCAGTCGGTGATCTTTTATTATGCTATTTGGATAAGTTGTTCATTATTTTTCTTTTTGTTTTACTCTGCTCTTCTTTCCATCCATGCTGGATGTAGTTATAGTTTTCTTAATGCCATCTTTTCGCACGATATGCCCATACACTGTGTACAAATAATAATACATAAATATTATTATATAGGGAACTTCCGAGGCGATAATAGGGAATAATAGAACGAAGTAGTATGTGTTAGCACTCGGAAAAATTGACAGACAAACAACAACAGAAAAAAACAAAGAACAATATATGGTCCGAAGCGGGATCGAACCCGTACTCAGTGGCACCGTTCTATTATTCCCTATTATCGCCTCGGAAGTTCCCTATATAATAATATTTATGTATTATTATTTCTACCCAGTATATAACTACTGGAAACTACTATTCGTGCAGTTTAGTCCAATAAATGTTTGTCTCCAACACAAGTATTCAGCCCTACTGGGAGATACTTGCATTAATTGGAAAGTACAGAAATACAATTTATTTCCGATCTGTGATCGTAACCCTATGCTATAGTCATGAGAACGCCTTCGTGTAAGACACTGCTTACAATAGCCAATTTTTTAGTTGGCTGCGTGGCAGTGTACCAAGCGTTTGCTTCTCGTGGCAAGGCGCGGTGCCACTGAGTACGGGTTCGATCCCGCATCGGACCATATATTGTTCTTTGTTTTTTGTTGTTGTTGTTTGTCTGTCAGTATTTCCGAGTGCTAACACATACTTCTTCGTTCTATTATGCCCATACATTGCCTTACTAACGCAAATTTGCTTGCAACGAATCGCATATTTGTCAACAATAGTACCGACAGTGTGACACCACGCACTACTTGAAGTAAACCATTTGATTATATAACTCACTGTATCCAACACAAACATTTTACAAGTAAATTGTAATCGAATTCTCCTGAAATAGAAATAATTATTTTGTTATTCAAACTTATTAATATCATTACTCCTGCCAGCCCGTTGGACACGATCTTATAAACTATAACATAGATTACTATTTAACTTTTTTAAAAATACGTATAAAACCTTCTAATATTCGAAGAATAATTACTGAAGTAACAAATTATCAATTTATTCTACATTTTTGTAAGTGCGTTCATGTTCACATGTTTTACGTTGTCAGTGATAATGTTTGGGAGAAATGGGGAAATAACGATCTGAAACAAGACTGGTGAGTTATCTCCATGCGTCCATTTTCATTTATGCTTGCGCGGTACTGGTTAACAAGTCTATGACAGTAGAAGTGTGAAAGAGAGTTCATCGGTGTTGTATAAAGCCAATTCGGACCTATAGACGTGAATTATGGACAGTAGACAAACAAATGAAAAGACGACTAGAGGGCACAGAGATGAGATTTCTCAGAAGAATGTTGAAAGTTCCCTGGACAGATAGAAAGAAGAAAAACAGAGGACGTTCTCAAAGAGGCCAACACATGATGGGAGCTCATATAAAACATCAGAAAGAAACAATGCACATTTTTTCGGACACATCATAAGAAGAGGAAAGTTGGAATACTTGGTAACAACAGGCAAAATACAGGGAAAGAGATATCGCGGACGCAAAGACAGGAGATATACTAGAAAACTTCATGTGACGGCGCGTGAAATAGTCAATAGAATTGATACGTTGCACTGTGAATAGAAAATGGTGGAAGGACACGATGGTCTACATCAACCGGTACATGATGATGATAAGTACTAGTGAGGCTAAAGGTTACACAATTGATGATAAGTCTCCATGTCTACACAATTGGTCTCTCCATGTCTGACATAATTGGTGAGACAACTCTCCATGTCTGACACAATTGGTGAGAGAACTCTCCATGTCTGACACAATTGGTTAGAGAACTCTCCATGTCTGACATAATTGGTGAGACAACTCTCCATGTCTGACACAATTGGTGAGAGAACTCTCCATGTCTGACACAATTGGTGAGAGAACTCTCCATGTCTGACACAATTGGTGAGAGAACTCTCCATGTCTGACACAATTGGCGAGAGAACTCTCCATGTCTGACACAATTGGCGAGAGAACTCTCCATGTCTGACACAATTGGTGAGACAACTCTCCATGTCTGACACAATTGGTGAGACAACTCTCCATGTCTGACAATTTACAGCTAGTTTTGTTTTCTTCTTGGGCCCTCTCTATTCATTTTTCTTCTGAGAGTTGCTTTCGGATTCCCCTTTTTTTCTATTCCTCTTCTACTTTTCTCTTTTCACTGATACCTAAAAGGTGTCGTGGTTTATATCATTTGTCGTTCTTGAGCTGCTCGAACTGTCTGAATTAGTGATTTTCCTTTGTTGTTACATGTCTCTGTCACTGCACATATCCATCTTCTTCTGGGTCTTCCTCTTGGTCTTTTTCCATGCATTCTCGAGAAGAACGGCCTTGATGGTGATTGGTGAGGATTCATTCTGACCAGGTGGCCAAACCATTTAAGTTGTTGTTGTTCTATATATTCTTGGCAGGGTTTTATTCCTACCATTTTTCTTATGGTTTCATTTGGTATTCTATCTCTTCTTGTGTTGTTTGTTACTTTTCTCAAGCATCGCATCTCACATGTATTTATCGTTCTTAATTGTGATTTAGAAAGGGTCCATGTTTGACTTGCATAGCACAAAGTTGGTATGAAAATGCTATTGATCATTTGTTGTTTAGCTGGCATAGAAATGTTTCGATGTCCTAGCAATGATGAAAGCTATTATGTAACAGCATTTGCTTTTTGTATTCTCATGTCAATTTCTCTGTCTAGTTTCTTTAATGATTTTGCCTCTCTTTCTTGTGTTTGCTAATCCTAAGATTGTTATATTCCTTTTCTTCATAAATTCAACGATTTAATTTTTTAAAATTCATCTTTTTCTATTGTCGCCCGTTATCTATGCACATAAAGACATGTTGTCTGTCCCGCCAGCTCTTCCTCTTCTCTCACATCTAATCACATCCGTATTCATCTTCAGTCACCCCCAAAGTGTTCTCCAGGAGCATGTCAGATAAGTCTAACCTTAATTTAACCATGTTTTGAGCTGACATATTATATTCATGGACATTAGACAAGAAAACAGAACAGAAAATTGAAGCCTTTGAAATGTGGATTTATAGAAGAATAGGTAGAATTGGATGGAAACAAAAGATAACAAACGATGAAGTTTTAAAACAACTGAAAATAAAAAGAGAACTGCTGAACACAATTAAGACAAGACAAATTAAATTTGGGGGGCATGTTAAAAGACACAACAGCCTACTAAAAGTAATATTGGAAGGAAAAATACAAGGCAAAAGAGGCAGAGGCAGACCAAGACTAACATGGACGAGTAACATCAAAAGATGGACAAGTCAATCTATGTCAGCCTGCACCATCAAAGCAAGAAACAGAGTAGAATGGCGATCCATGGTAGCCAACCTTCGTTGCGGAGAGGGCACACGATGATTATGACGATTATATTCAAATATTATCTATTTTTATTATCTTATTGTGCAGAACTTTACATTTACATGAATGGAATTCAGGGTCACTGACCAAGCAACTTGATGATCTAGACTTTGCTGATGACATAGCTCTCCTATCATACAACCATCAATAGATGCTAGATTAAATGAGCATACTTGATGAGAGATCACAACAGCTAAGACTGAAAATAAATAGAGATAATACCAACATTATGAGAATTAATGCAGTTGGCAACAACCAAATAAAACTAGGAGAAATACATCTACTAGACGTACACTTTTACATATATCTGGGCAGTAATAAAGACAAAGAAGAAGGAACAGAGAATGATACCAACATACGAATATCAAATGCGGGAGGAGCTTTCCTTGCACTGGGAAACATATGGAAGTCCAAAGAAATTGGGTAAAATACAAAAATAAAAATGTTCAACTCCAGTTTTAAGTCAGTATTATAATATGGCTGTGAAACATGGAGAACATCAAAAATGATAATCTTGAAGATACAGGCCTTCATTAATGGATACTTACGCAGAATAAATGGATGGGAATGGCAAGACAAAATCCCTAACATAGAATTATGGAAATGTACCAGTCAAATACCAGTGGATAAAGAGATACAGCGAAGACGATGGCGCTGGATAGGACACACACTACGGAAGCCAACCGAGAGTATTACACAATAGGCCCTAGTTTGAAACCACCAAGGAAAAAGACAGAGAAAGACCAAGATATTCTAGGAGAGGACATACAGAAGTAGAGATGAAGATGATGGGGAAGACATGGAATGATCTTAAAAGAATGACAAGAAATAGGACGGCTTGGAAAGTTTTTGTTGAAAACCTATGCTCCATAGGGAACTGAAAGTGTTTCTTGAAGACATATGCTCCACAGGAAGCTGAAAGTGTTTATTGAACACCTGTGCTCCACAGGGAGCTGAAAGTGTTTGTTGAAGACCTATGCTCTACAGGGAGCTGAAAGTGTTTGTTGAAGACCTATGCTCCACAGGGCGCTGAAAGGTACAATAAGAAGAATGTGTAGAACATCTCTCTTATATTTTATCATCTCATTTCTTATCATTCTTCTTATATCTCTTTGATTCTAACTTATCCCGCTCATTCTTGATGTAGCAGAGTTTATCCTTATTTTGTTGTCCCTTTTGTGATTGTCTCGTTTTCTTAAGAACACATGTAGGCCGATATTCACTATTTTGATGTGTTTCTTTTTGTAAAGCTGTCACCATATCTTGTAGGAGTGTACGTCTCACCCCACCACTTGCACCTTGATACCAGCTTTACCGCAGCTGTTAACAGCTTTGCCTGTCCCCCTCCTTGGTGCAGGAGTCTACTTTCTGATCATATGACTGATTTATTTCCAGCTTTTTCTCGCTCTCTCTCTCTATATATATATGTACCCAATCGTCATCCCATCATTGTGCTACCAATGCTAGTCATGGACCATGCAAGAACAATAAGAAAGATAACCTCTACTGAGATGAAATGTGTCAGACGAATGACAGGAAACAAACAGTTTGAAAGATAAGATGTGGATGTTGATGGTGGAAATTCTTGTTGTTAAGTGGATATTTTCTTCTTTTCGATCAGGATAGACCTATCGATGATGCCAGCGGCTTTCTGGTCCAACTCGCTCACTACCTTGTGAGAAGACTCGGGAGAGTTAGAAGGCTACGGGAGTAAACTCAAACAGAAAATCCGGTGGGAGGGAGCCTAAGGTAGTCAGAGTTGTATTATCCATCTTTTGGCATCCCCTGCAGCTCAATTTTGTTTCCGAACGTAAGGACCTAGTCCCTCCTTTGGACCTGGAACGCTTCAAACAGAAGACGAGAGGGAAGGGGGGGGGGGGAGTGCGTTTTAGGGCAAAGCTTGATCTCCATATTACTGGTCCAGGCATAGCAAGCAAGCTGAAATGTCAGTTCCATCCTTATTAGGACACAGTTGAAGGAAGACACAATCTCTCATACTCGGCACAAGCACCCAGTATGAGACACAAATGCTTTACCAACCTACTGACTTATCATGATTGCTTGCTACCAACCGTCTGTCAAGACGCCAAAGACTATATATATATATATATATATATATATATATATATATATATATATAGGGAGCCGCGATAGCTCAGTGGTTAGTGAATTGGACTACAAAGGACAAGGGGTAGGGTTCGATCCCAACCGACGGCACCGGGTTCACCCAGCCCCAAATGGGTACCGGATTTTTTCTGTGAAAGTAAACCGGCACGGGCGTAATACCGACCACATTACCCCAAAAACCATGTGCCGAAGGTCTGTAAAATTTATGGTCACTAACACCATATTCCCTATAAGCCACTTGGCGTGACAGTGGCTCTTTACTTTTATATATATATAGTTTCGTTTACTGTTAATTATTTCCAATCTATGTTTAAGACTTCGGAGGCATTTTTCTCAAGGGTAATTAATCTCTCTCCTAGGGTACATAGAGAAACAACATCTTCCGGTCAATATGGTGGATAGGCCACAGGAATCGTCGAGACTGTGTCTACAAAGTGTACCTTGTTGCAGTTTCCTCATATTCCAAGTCCGGCTTGCTGCTGTTGCTACTGAGTTCAGTGCTCTGTGCACACCGATGAATGATGATATCGTATGACGAAGGACAGTTTAGCTGCGTTCACTTTCGGAGCCGCTTGGTCTTATATCGTTTGGCGTGTGCTGTGGCTGCTATTATGGGACCTGCAGCTGCCTTTCTCTTCTAAGATCCTTTAATGAGGTGAGATGTTAATTCGAATGACTCCACTGGCACGGGCGGTTGAGGAATTATGCATTTTAATTCGTTTAGAGTGATACCGAGGCCTTTGACTAACTATAATCATAACAAATAAATAAACTGGTTTATCCATCTAGAAGTAGTGTCATGCGATTCTTTACCGTACACAGCATAGATTATAAGAGAAGTAAGAAGAGAAAGGGGCAGACCCAGGGTAAGATGGACAGACAATATCAAAGAAGCACTACAGAAGAAAGAAAGAAAGAAATAAAGAAAGAAAGAAAGAAAGAAAGAAAGAAAAAAAAAAAAAAAAAAGAAAGAAAGAAAGAAAGAAAGAAAGAAAGAAAGAAAGAAAGAAAGAAAGAAAGAAAGAAAGAAAGAAAAAAGAAAGAAAGAAAGAAAGAAAAAGAAAGAAAGAAAGAAAGAAAGAAAGAAAGAAAGAACGAGAAAGAAAGAACGTAAGAAAGAGAGAGAGATAAAAAAAAAGAAAGAACAGACAAGGTACGGGATTTTTTTCTGGGAAAGTAAAGCGGCACGGGCGTAATACCGTCCACATTACTCCAAAAAGCATGTGCCGAAGGTCTATAAAAAATTATGGCCACTAACACCTTATTATTTATGAGTACAAAAATAAAAATGGCAATTCCAATGTTAAGTCAGTCCTATTATATGGCTGTGAAACATGGAGAACAACAAAATTGACAGTCATGAAGATACAGACTTTCATTAATAGATGCAGGATAAAAGGATGGAAATGGCAGGACAAAATCACTAACATGGAATTATGGAAATGTACCAGTCAAATACTAGTGGATAAAGAGATACAGCGAAGACGATGGCGCTGGATAGGACACACACCGCGGAAGCCAAATGCGAGTTTAACAAAACATGCCCTTTTTTTAAATCCCCACAGGGGAAAATACAAAGAGGAAGATCAAGATATTCTTTGAGAAGACAGACAGAAGCAGAGGTGAAGATGATGGGGAAGACATGGAATGATCTTAAAAGAATGGCAAGAAACATAACGGCTTGGTAAGTGTTTGATGAAGACCTATGCTCCACTGGGAGCTGAAAGTGTTTGTTGAATACCTATGCTCCACAGGGAGTTAAAAGATAGAAGAAGAAGTAGAAGAACACCTTATTCCCTATACGGCACTTGGCGTGACGGGGCGCTTTACTTGTTTACTTCCGATGTGACACGTTGAAAACGTTTCCATTGAATAGCAATATTAAGAATGAAAGGGAATGTACCTATCTCATTATATTCTCATCCATAATTACTGCAACATTTTCAAGATTAACTCTTAAATGCCACTTTGTGATATAACCCAACTGTAGAGTGAATACGCGAACCGCGAAAGCAAAAATTTGCAAAATAAAAAAATTAATAAAACGAAATTTGAGCAAAATACCAGGTATCGATATTCTATAGACATCAACATAACCCTGCCACGATAACTGATTTGAATATTATTTTGTGATTAAAAATCACCCAGGCACAAATGAGTATAAATTCGATTACGTTAAATTAGTTCTGGGTACTCGGTTGTAAAACAAGAAGGCGTTAAATAGGCTATCTCCTTTGAGGCATGTGATTTGTATAATAAGGTGGGCTTTTCCCGCGATTGTGTCAGTGTTTTCGTGATTTTTATTATTCGTTTATTTACAGTTTACTGTCACTGATTGATAAAGTTGAAATCGAGGTCAGGACTTCGGGGTTTAATTTTAGAAGCGGGGCTTTCCTTTTACGAGCATTGTTATTTTGTTGTTGCAAACAGAAAGTGTGGTTGATTACTTTGTTCATTGCTCGTTATTTGGGGATTTGATTATGGGGTTAGTCGATCAAAGTGAAGGAAGGAGTAAGTTGTTGAATGAGAGCAGTGGAGGGTTTGTTAAGTGTGGAGTTATAGAAGATCGGTTAGTTTGTTGGTTGGCGAGCTGGTTAATTAGCTAGTTAGTTAATTAGATAGTTAGTTAGTTAATTAGTTAGTTAATTAGTTAGTTAGTTAGTTAAGTTAGTTAGTAGTTAGTTAGTTAGTTAGTTAGTTAGTTAGTTAGTTAGTTAGTTAGTTAGTTAGTTAGTTAGTTAGTTAGTTAGTTAGTTAGTTAGTTAGTTTGGTAGCTAGCCGAGTAGTAGTTGCTTAACTATTAATTGTCAGTCAGTAATTTGTTAGTTAGATGATTAGTTAGACAGTTATTAGTTAGTTAACAGTTACTTAGTTAGCTAGTTAGTTATTTATATAGATAGTTAACTAGTTATTTAGTAATTATTTGGTGGCTGTTAATTAATTATTAGTTAGTTGTCATTTAGTTAGTTATCTGATTAGATAGTTAATTAATAGTTAGTTGTCAGTTAGTTAATTAAAAGTTAGTTGTGAGTTAGTTAATTAATAGTTAGTTGTCATTTAATTAGTTATCTGATTAGATAGTTAGTTAATTATTAGTTAGTTAATTAGTAGTTAGTTAATTAGTAGTTAGTTGTCAGTTAGTTAATTAAAAGTTAGTTGTCAGTTAATTAATAGTTAGTTGTCATTTAATTAGTTATCTGATTAGATAGTTAGTTAATTAATAGTTAGTTGTCAGTTAGTTAATTAAAAGTTAGTTGTGAGTTAGTTAATTAATAGTTAGTTGTCATTTAATTAGTTATCTGATTAGATAGTTAGTTAATTATTAGTTAGTTAATTAGTAGTTAGTTAATTAGTAGTTAGTTGTCAGTTAGTTAATTAATAGTTAGTTGTCATTTAATTAGTTATCTGATTAGATAGTTAGTTAATTATTAGTTAGTTAATTAGTAGTTAGTTGTCAGTTAGTTAATTAATAGTTAGTTATCATTTAGTTAGTTATCTGATTAGATTGTTAGTTAACTAGTAGTTAGTTGTCAGTTAATTAATTAATAGTTAGTTGTCAGTTAGTTAATTAATAGTTAGTTGTCATTTAATTAGTTATCTGATTAGATAGTTAGTTAATTATTAGTTAGTTAATTAGTAGTTAGTTGTCAGTTAGTTAATTAATAGTTAGTTATCATTTAGTTAGTTATCTGATTAGATTGTTAGTTAACTAGTAGTTAGTTGTCAGTTAATTAATTAATAGTTAGTTGTCAGTTAGTTAATTAATAGTTAGTTGTCAGTTAGTTAATTAATAGTTAGTTGTCAGTTAGTTAATTAATAATTAGTTGTCATTTAGTTAGTTATCTGATTAGATAGTTAATTAGTAGTTAGTTACCAGTTAATTAATAGTTAGTTGTCAGTTAATTAATAGTTAGTTTGCTTGCTGGTTGGTTATTTAGTTAACTGGACTGTTATTTAGTTATTTAGTTAGTTAATTAATTAGTTAATTTCTTAGTTGACAGTTAGTTAATTAATAGTTAGTTGTCAGTTATTCAGTTATAGTTAGTTGTCAGTTATTTAATTAATAGTTAGCTAGTTATTAAAGTTTCTTAGTTAGGTTTCTGGTTCTTAAATAGTTAGTTAGTGAGATAGTTAGTTAGATAGCTAGTTAGTTAATTTGTTCGGTGACAGTTCGTTTGTTGTAGGCAAAACGCCTCGATGGCTTTTAACGAAGTGGAGTCAACAACCAGTTGTCGTCAACAGAGTAGCAACTTTATTTACATGAAACTGTCGACATGGCTGTACAAAATATAGAGACCATTCACAATTATTCCACTTATAAAAGTCATCAATTGGTAACATGACTATGGCAGTTGTGTTGACCAGCGAGAGAGAGCGAGATTTCTCTTATCCCAACTATTTATACCACCCTCCTATTCGCTATCCCAGAATCCTCCCTAACCAATCATTTCTAATCTTCTATCCTCCTTTGGATATCCAACATGCGTACCCAATACGTCACTCCTAGAAAATTCTAGATCCCTTCTGTCTTAACCCTTTGACCGTGACCCTATCTTGGTCTGTTTCTAGCATAACTGTCCTCACCCGGTGTCTTTCACGCTTCCATGACTTCCCACTGAATACACGCCCTCTTGGCCGTATACCATCACACCTATCTATAGTCTATTTCTATCATAACTAGTCTCCCCTAAATACTTTCAACGCATGCCCTCTTGGCTATTTACTATTACAAGTTTACTAGTTATTTAATGCTTCCTAGTTATCTAGCTGGTTGGTTAATGAGTTATTTTGTTAGTGAGTTATTTTGACTGTTACCTGTTTAATATTTTAGGTAGTTATTTGTTAATTATTTGACAGTTACCTAGATAGCTAGTTATTTAAAGTTTGCTAATTAGCTAGCTTGCTAGTTACCTTGCTGATTGGTTAGTGTGTTATTTAGTTAGTTAATTGATTAGTCAGTTCGTAACTAAGTTAGTTACTTAATTCGATAGTTAGTTAATTAGTTAGTTAATTAGATAATTAACCAGTTAGTTTATAAGTAAGTTAGTTAATTAGTTAGATATCCAGATAGTAAATAAGTTAGTTATGAAGAAATAGCCGCAAACTGCAATCTCTGGACACACACTAAAGGTCCACCTCAAACAAGAAGCAGACAGATTCATAGACAAAGAGGATTCACGTCGAAATAAAATAAAATAAAAAATAACATTTCTAGGGGCGCTGAATAAAAAAATCAACAGTGACTATGACTGAGGAAGACTACTACTACAACTACTACTACTACTACTACTACTACTACAACTACTACTACTACTGCTACCGCTAATGCTACTGTTACTGCTACTGTTACTACTACTATTTGTCACTCAGGTAGTTACAGTTGCTCAAATAGCTAGCTGTTTGTTTAGTGCGTTATTTAGGTAGTTATAGTCCGTTCAGAATCGTTTGCCGAGATGTTATGATTTATAATTCAAAAAGTTCTTGATGATTTCACATGATTTTTGGCATACGGTGTTAAAATGTCCATGTCACGAGAACATATGTGTTACTCGATGTCTAGCTATAACGGTTTTCTTAAAGCGGCGAATTCCTTTGATCTTTGCCCATGTAACTATTATTTTGACCCTAATCAAAATGTTTTACAGTAATCTAGTGCAACGATGACCCATAGGCGTGTCCATAAAATTTTACTGGGTGGCAAGTATACAAATTTTAAATTATATATAGAACTTTTGTTCGTAGAGTCAATTTGATATAGTTCCATGCTCTTGGTGTGAGTTTCCCAAATGTTGTCGCTGCCTTTCAAATACGTACATTTAGTTCCTCATCTAAGGAAAGTGTGGCTGTAATAGTGGATCCAAGATAGCTGAACTTCTGTACTGACTCAAGCAGGCTTCCATTCAAAGTAATGGTTGTTGGTTTGCTTATAACATATTTTTGATTGCTTGGGTGGTCTTGAACAATAAACTGTTTAACAAATCAACTAGGAAATTTTGCAAATCAAACTATTTATCTGTAGACTTAATCAGAGTAATGATCATTCAGAATCAGACGAGTCAAATAGGTCGATTACTGCTTTCGGCTGAACAAACAACAAACCATCCTTTTTCCAATATTCCTCTTCTTGTCGTAACACATGATCCTCACATTTTACCCAGTAGTCTTTATTTATATTTGATAGAGCCTGATTTGTAAGTGTCTCAACATCGCATAATTTGAAAGTTTTATTTGTATATGCTACGTGTCCTTTAACTTTTGCCCAAACTAGTTCTATAGGATTTAAGTGTGCATGATATGGAGGTAGTCTCAAACATCTATGGCCATGTTCTTGAATTAACTTGTCTATTTTAAATATCTTTGTACGTTGTGTCTGTTTTACAAGGCTAAGCAATTCGGGTTTCAAGTAGCTGTCGTTAACTTGTATGTATTCTTTTATGAGCCACGTTTTGATTGCATCTTTTGTACTTGATGATGTTGGGATTCTATCTTCTACGTTAACTACGTTATGGTATGAAGCATTGTCCATTATCAGACAAGAAAGTCGATCTAATATTGGAAGGATACTTTTCTCGATCCAGTCTTTAAATATGTGCCCATTCATTTCGGAGTGGTAGTCTCTATTGTCTATGGATTTTGAAATGAAAACGAGATGAGCATTCTGCAACAACCCATTATGTCTGCTACCTGCATGTGCAACTATCAAACGTTGCCCTTTACTGCTTGGTACTGATCTTTTAATACTTCCATCTGCTAACTGCCATTCCTTTTCATTTGTATGATGAGCGTTGATCCAAGTTTCATCTAAATAAACAATATCATAATCATTTTCGCGCATTTCCTTCACTTCACGTAAATACTTGCTTCTAAGAGCTACTAGATGTGGCTTCTCACAAATAATGTTTTTTCCACCAGCATACTTTCTAAAGGTGAAGCCTGCACTTCTTAATATTTTCCATAATGAAGTTTTTGATATTTCAATGTCGTTGTTAGTTTTCAGCCAAAGCTTCAACTTTCTAAGTGTCACTTCTTCGTTTATATCAAACATTCGACAGATTTCTCTTTTTACTAGGTCCTTATCAAAACTGTCTAACGTTTCTTTCCTTCCTTGCTTTCTTGCATTTGTTGGCAATAAATATCCGCTTCCTTTAACTATTCGATCAAATGAACGTTTACACAAACCTAAAATATGCATTGTTCTCTTCTCAGGGTTTGATAAAGAACAATAAAGATGTCCCTTTTTACGCTCTCTGCAGAAGTATTGATAAATCTTTATAGCAATGTTATGCTCAGTAAAAAATTTTGCCTTTATATTCATTCTCACATAGACTTGCAGAAGATAATATGGATAGTGCCGCCTCCTTTCTGTAAATATTGAGATTTGCCTCTGAATTATGACTCGAACTCGAGTCTACGGCCGTGATTTTGACGTCACATAATTTCCGGTTTCGGCTAAAATGTCATTTTGTGCTAAACGGGAAATTTCATATGTAACATTTCTTTATAAAAATGTATAGTGGAAACATAACTATTTTAGGACGGTGCGCATTCAGCCGTGAAGGTCATGCCTATATGTTAAAGAATCAGCTGTGAGATGTAAGCATCTACATAATCCCGCCGGTGTTTATAATATCGATTAACTTTTTTTTAATATAGGTTAAATAAGGCATCTTTGAAACTGGATCACATTTCTTTGATAAAAAAATATTTTTATAGCGACATTAGTATTCTAAACCTAACTTCAAAAGATCAATGCAAATGAACAATAAGTTTTTGAAAAAAATAAATTAATGTCTAGGCAAACGAATCTGAACGGACTATAGAAGCGTATCTACATAGTGCTTAATTGTGGGTGTTGTTCGTTATGTGTATTTGCAAACATGAATTCAATTGGTTACAATTAGTGTGGCCGTATTTCTCAATGATTTTGTCAACATGGTACACCTTTTTCTTATTCGTATTCTTCACAAGTTGTAACAATTCGGGTTTTAAATATGTGTCGTCAAATTTGACATTTTCATTCGCAAGCCATGTCCTAATTTGCTCTTTTGTATTTGATGCAGTAGGCACTTTGTCCCATCTTGAATTCCCTAAGGAAGTGCTGATATAGTAAAACAGTAACCTTTTGCATAGTTATAAATTTGCATTTCAAACTCATTGTAATTTAGATATAAATGTTGGTATTTAAAGTCAACAAATTGTCTACTGAGTCTTCACAAAATTAATAAAGATACGCCTTCCCTTCGGTAATTAATGCCAAGGCCGTGGTGCGTCATGTCGTTCAATAACAATTCAGTTTTGTGCACGGGATTTTCCTGAACTTAGTGTTTCTGCAATAGCCAAACTATTTTACGTGAACGACCGCACCAAATTAATGTATATATCCTAAAATGGTGTCAAATTCGAACAGGGTGAATTTAATATAGCCTAAAGAAGAAAACTTTTAAACTAGATCAAATTTATCAGAGCAAAAAATATTTCTATAACGACATCAATATTATAAGATTACATGCAAAAGTTGAAAGCAAAATAACAAACGGTTATCACGTAAAGCTAATTCAAGTGTGGTTATGAATTTCTGAACGGACTATAGTTAGTCATTGAGTGAGTTCTCTCTATTAGTTAGCCTGTTGTACCATCAGCAGCCTAAGACAAACACATCTTTCATAGGCTTCAATGTCAGTTTTGTTCGTGTTTAACTTCATTCTTAATTTTGAACAACCTTCATCTTGTCCTTCCTGCTTGTAATCAATATGTAAGCTCTTGGGGTCTTTAACATACACTCCCTCTCTCTATCTTTCTCTCTCTTTCTCTCTTGCTTTCTCTCTCTCTCTCTCTCTCTCTCTCTCTCTCTCTCTGAACTGCATCCAGCATGTCAAGATCAATAGCGCTAGTCCCTAAAGATTCGACAATTCTAATTATGCCATTCACTTTATGTTTGAAGGTAACAATAACGAGAAAGTGCACTGGCCCTCTTCACATAGTCACGTTGAGTAAGATCTGAAACAAGAAAACACTTCAGTTCGTGTCAAGATGATTAGTTTCTACTGGATGAACTCAGACAAGGCAAAAACTAACACAACAATCATAAACAACAGTAAAGAACCTGAAACTTTCACAAACTATGAATATCTGCGATCTGTAGTAACTAACAATGGAGACTGTCGGAAAGAGATCAAAATAAGATTTATCATCATCAAGTACCATGCCTGCTGGCGTTGGTGATCATGTCTCTCCACAAATCTCGATCTTGATAACCATTTAACATTTCTGTTGTTGACCTACTGTCAAGCCATTTTCTTAAGCTGTCTGCTATCTTTTCTCTTTGCTTCCCTCTATCTCTTCTTTCGTCATTTTTTCCAGTCGTTATACATATTCGAGCTGCTCCCTTCTCATTACGTGGCCAAAAAAATTATGATTGCTTCTTTCTAATATTGGAAATTGGTTCTGTTTTTGCTTTGGCCTCTTTCAGAACGTTTTCATTACTCCTCTTAACAGTCCATGGTATTCTTAACATTCTTCTGTAAAACCACATTTCTACAGAAATGTTCTCTTGGAGATCTAGCTATAGATAGAGATTCTTTTAGACGGGCTGTGGTGAATGTTATGTTCTGTGGAAGATCTAGCTATAGACATAGATTCTTTCAGAGGGAATTCTATGAACGCAACGTTCTGTGGAAGGTCCAGCAATAGACATAGATTCTTTCAGAAGGAATTCTATGAATGCAACGTTCTGTGGAAGGTCCAGCTATAGACATCGATTCTTTCAGAAGGAATTCTATGAATGCAACGTTCTGTGGAAGATCCAGCTATAGACATAGATTCTTTCAGAGGGAATTCTATGAATGCAACGTTCTGTGGAAGATCCAGCTATAGACATAGATTCTTTCAGAAGGAATTCTATGAACGCAACGTTCTGTGGAAGATCCAGCTATAGACATAGATTCTTTCAGAAGGAATTCTATGAACGCAACGTTCTGTGGAAGGTCTAGCTATAGACATAGATTCTTTCAGGCGGGATGTGATGAATGCAACGTTCTGTGGAAGGTCTATCTATAGACATAGATTCTTTGAGAGGGAATGCTATGAATGAAACGTTCTGTGGAAGGTCTAGCTACAGACATAGCTTCTTTCAGAGGGAATTCTATGAATTCAACGTTCTGTGGAAGATCTAGCTATAGACATAGATTCTTTCAGACGGGATGTGATGAATGCAACGTTCTGCAGAGGACATGCGACCTGATGATGATGAACTTAGACCTTTTACCTTTTACCTTTGACATTTCACTTTAATGACACAATTTCGCGTCGGACAAAGGGATAGAATATTCTCCACCCCCCAATCTCCGAGCAAACAGCGACTTCCGAATATTAACGGCAAAAGTAAATACATAGAAGAACAACTCGACGTTTGATTACGAAACGTTAGTGACGTCACTTGAGGTGCGCGTGGCCGTGCGACTAAAACCACAGCCCCGCTGGCTGAAAAGCTGACGCACGGTGTTCGAAGTCCGCGGTAGACAGAAAGGATTTTTTCTATCGGGGGTGAAATAAAAATCCTGAGTCACACACGTCATGGCGACTGCTTGACCAAGCGGCCTTTATCCCTCTGGTTCTATCGTTGCCCCCGAACATACACCAGCAATGGTACTATGTGTCGTAAAGATACTGACGTCACTGAATTAAGCCTCAGCCTCATGAGACGGGCTGACCACTTCCCGTCCTCACTCCCTTTCTTTCCATGAGAATATCTCTGGGACTCAC
This sequence comes from Megaustenia siamemsis, assembly GCA_032433765.1. NCBI lineage: Eukaryota > Metazoa > Mollusca > Gastropoda > Stylommatophora > Ariophantidae > Megaustenia > Megaustenia siamemsis. The sequence continues at coordinate 650,927 of JAVIAB010000091.1, read as the reverse complement.
TTAAAGTGGCTGGGTGGACTCTGGAAGCCTTTTACTCCCGAATGATAAATGTTTCTTCAAACTGCCATTTCAATCTCGAACCTTCAGTTCAGTATGCAAGTGCACTATCGAAAACGCCACCTCTCCAGCATGTTACTCCATCTTAACATAAGCATATTTTGCTAGCGAATCCTAACTAAATATTTGCTGAATTTTGCGTTGCTGAATCTATACCTTAATAATTTATAGATATTTTATGCATTTTCTTGAAGAGCTAAGAGTGGAGCAGATGTCTTCTTCTTCTTCTACCTTTTAGCTCCCAGTGGAGCATAGGTCTTCAACAAACACTTTCCAAGTCGTTCTGTTTTTTGCAATTCTTTTAAGATCATTCCATGTCATCCCCATCATCTTCATCTCTTCTTCTATCTGTCTTCTCCAAGAATTCATTGGTCTTCCTCTTTGTCTTTTCACCTGGGGATTCCAAAAAAGGGCATGTTGTGTAATACTCTCAGTTGGCTTCAGCAGTGTGTGTACTATCCAGCGCCATCGTCTTCGCTGTATCTCTTATCCACTGGTATTTGACTGGTACATTTCCATAATTCCACGTTAGTGACTTTGTCCTGCCATTTCCATCCTTTTATTCTGCGTAAGCATCCATTAATGAAAGTCTGTACCTTCGTGATTGTCAATTTTGTTATTCTCAATGTTTCACAGCCATACATAACATAACATAAGCATATTTGCTAGCGAATCCTAACTAAATATTTGCTGAATCTATCCCTTAATCATCATCAAGTACCAGGCCTACTGGCGTAGGTGATCATGTCTCTCCACAACTTTCGATCTCGACAGTTATTTATCATTTCTGTTGTTGACCTTCTGCCAAGCCATTCTCTTAAGCTGTCTGGTATCTTTTCTCTTTGCTTCCCTCTATCTCTTCGTCCCTCAATGTTTCCAGTTGTTACAATATATTCAAGTTGTTCTCTTCTCATTACATGGCCACAAAAATTATCATTGTTTCTTCCTAATATTGGAAATTAGCTCTCTTTTTGCTTTGACCTCTCTCAGAACGTTTTCATTACTCTTCTTAGCTGCCCATGGTATTCTCAACATTCTTCTGTAAAACCACATTTCTACAGACTCCAGTGATTTTCTTGATAATTTCCCTTAATAATTTACAGATATTTTATGCATTTTCTTGAAGAGCTAAGAGTGGAGCAGATGTAATTTAATATAATTATAAGATTTCTATATGTAATATGCCTTGTTACATAAATATATGTTTAGAGATATCGTAAAGAATATTATTGACTGGGACTTTCTAACCTGCTTTTTTTAAAACGTTTGCGCTTAATTTTGAAAGTAGGCTAGATCATATGTCACGGTAAGTTATCTGCCGCTTCGTCATGGAAGGGTTAAAACAAAGAAATGCACATAAATGCATACAAACGCGAAGCTGCGGTAAAGCTAATAGGAGAAATATAAAAAAATAGATATCAAAATAAAATGTAAAAAAAAAATACGGTATAGTTAAAGCTTTACGGAATAAGTGGGCGACAAAAAATAGAACAACGTTTCGGCGCAATGGGTCTTCAGCAGGAACAAACATACAACACGCATACATGTATGTCTCCAAAATAAAAAAATAATAAATAATATTTTTTAAAATGTCGGACTAGAATGAGTAATAAAATAAATAATTGCATTTTTACATTTATATGTTTCTAGACATTTTATATCTTCCTTTTTTATATTTGTATTACTCATTCGCTGCTTACTTACTTGCTTGCTTGCTTGCGTTCGCCCGATGACCTAAGGAGTGTACCTCGTCATCATCCGCCCTTAAAAGGACGTTAAGTGGGCGTGTCTGCGTTGTATTGTGGTTTACGGTATAACTGTGATATTTGCGCATTTCGGCCCAATACATCCGACTTCAGCATGACATTTTTGAGTACCGGGTTGTCTTCCCTCTTCGATCCCTACTCGCTTGGCCAGACTAGACAGGTTAGTTTGTTACTAGAGGCACCACGGAGAGGTGGCGCAGGGTCTGGATGGTTCTGGTTCACCGATCCTGGCGCAAGCCATCAGCTGTGGGTCGCTGACAACTTCCAGCTCTGCTGCTGGGAGGCGCGCCTTCGCCTCCTTTACTCATTCTAGTTCGGATTTGTTATTTTTTTTAAATTATTTATTATTTTTTATGTTGGATACATATCTGAGTGTGTGTGTTGCATGCTTGCCCCTGCTGAAAGCCTCTTGAGCCGAAACGTTGTTCTAATTTGTGTCGTCCACTTATTATGTAAAGGGAGCCACCACAGCTCAGTCGTTAGCGAGCTGGACTACAAAGGACAACAGGTCTGGTTCGATCCTGATCGACGGCTTCTAGGTTCACCCAGCCTTAAATGGGTACCGGATTTTTTTTTGTGAAAGTAAAGCAGCACGGGCGTAATACCGACCACATTACTCCAAAAATCATGTGCCGAAGGTCTTTAATAATTATGGTCACTAACACCATATTTCCCTATACGCCACTTGACATGACGGGGGTACTTTACTTTTAAGAGGTTGTAGAGAAATGGAGTGTCGCCCAGGAAGGAATATTTAGACAGAAGTGTAAAGATAGAGCTTTACATTTCTTTCTTTGACACTACAGATCTTCTTCCCTTGTTGCTGTTTTTTTTAAATTTTAAAAATGTGTTGTTTTATTCCTTCTTAAAGTTATTTTTAAAAATGTACTATAATTTCTTTCTCTACTTCCTGTTTTCTACATCATCTTCTGCCTTCTCATCTTCTTCTTCGTCTTTTCCCCGTCTGTATCCTCAATCTTTTCTTTTTCCACTTCTTGCTCTTCTTATTTCTCTTCTTCTAGTTCTTCCTTCCCTTTTTTCTACTTCGTCCTCCCTCTCTACTTCTTTTTTCTTCTTCTTCTTCCACTTCTACTTCCTCTTTTTGTACTTTTTCTTTCCCCGTCTTCTTGTTTATTTTCTTCCTTTCTATTTATTCCTCTTCCACCTCTTCTTCTTATTCTACATCTTCTACTTTGCAGTGATAAGACCGTTTTTTTATTCTATTTTTTTCTATATATTTTTTGTCATTTTTTCGATATGAAAGAATAGCTCCTACGAATAATTTTATCTAGTTTTGTTTAGTTTTCTATCTGTCCATGGAACCAGTTTCATTGCAGTCAGGAGTTCCCATATTTTCCGATCAACCAATTGTCACAGCATTTCCCAAAATGCATTGGTAAATTTCTTTGACAAGGTCGCTCTGTCCACATCCTACTCGATTGCACATGCGACGATTCCAAACCTCGTTAGTGGCCTATTACAACATACGTGGGAGATGACAGAGCTTCTATTCTTTTCTCTCACCTTTGAAAGACCCTGTAGCCACGAGTGGTACATTCATTTAGTTCAGTTTAGTATAATTAATTTAATTTAGTTAAGTTTAGTTTAAATTAATTTAAGTTAGTTAAGTTTAGTTTAAATTAATTTAATTTAGTTTAGTTTAAATTAATTTAATTTAGTTAAGTTTAATTTAAAATATATTTAATTTAGTTAAGTTTAGTTTAAATTAATTTAATTTAGTTAAGTTTAGTTTAACTCTTTCAGTACGTTTCGCCGCACAGTGCGTCACTTTCAATTTGATTATTGTGAACCGTCATTAAGACATATTCGTTTTCTACAGGCCTTGTATCATCTTGGTATTGGTGAAATCTAATTCCTTGTTTAATTATCTAAAATTGTGTATGTAATATGTTATATGTTAGATAAAGATAAATATGTAGATTGATTCTTAAAACCATGAAAAATTTGGTCTCTGAAATCTCTTCTATTGTATTCATGAAAAGCTTCCGTGCGGAAAGAGTTAAATTAATTTAATTTAGCTTAAATTAATTTAGTTCAATTTCGTTTAGCTTAAATTAATTTAATCTAGATTAGTTTAATTTAATTTAATTTAGTTAGGTTAAAATTAATATAATTTAGTTCAGTTTAGTTAAATTAAATGAGCTTAGTTTAGTTTTAATTAATTAATTTAGTTTAGTTTAGTTTAGTTTAAATTAATTTATTTTTTTTTTTATAATTTAATTTTTAAAAATTAATTTAATTTAGTTTAATTTAGTTTTATTTATTTTGAATTCATTTAGCTCACTTTAGTTTATTTCGAATTAGTTTAAATTAATTTAGTTTAATTTAGCTAGTTTAGTTTAAATTAGTTCCATTTAGTTTAGTTTAGTCTGCAGGTTATCTTCATTTCTCATCGAAGATGTGCATATGCTCTCAGATCTCTTCCAAAGAATGTCCGTCAACGTGCAGCCACTAACGGCTTCAGGTTTGTGTTCGTTGACAAGTTTTCTTCAGCTTCCTGCGTGGTGCTCTTCTCTGACATCTCACACCTACGGATCCAGGCTCATTTCGTTACGGAGTCAAATAATAATCAATGAGTATTATTATCGAGGGAAACTACCGAGGCGATAATCAGCGAATCAATTCACAGAGAGAGATATATTTAAAGCACTCGGGAAAAATGACAAATAATCAACAACAGAAAAAAACAAAGAGCAATATATAGTCCGAAGCAGTCCTTGGCACAGCGCCTTGCCACGAAAAGCCAAACGCTAGGGAACACTGCCAACTTGGCTAACTTAAAAAAATAGCTATCATTGGCGATGTCTTTCATGCAGGTGTTCTCATGGCTATAGTATAAGGTAACGATCACAGCTCGGGAATAAATTGTATCTGTATTTTTCCTATTAAGACAAGAGTAGTATAGTATGTCAATTAGGACGGATAAAAGTGCCTTTGAAGGCACCTAAATCCTTATATAAATAGTCTACCCGTACATCGAGGCACATTTTTTGGTGCCGTTTTTCCTTATATGAGAGTCTTCATTTTTTCTTATATGAGAGTCTACCCGCCCATTTTGGTTCCGGTGACCTCTCGTTGACCTCTCGTTGACCTCTCGTGGTGTTGTGAAGGCGTCGAAACGCAGATAAATCCTTATATAAATAGTCTACACGCAGATCGAGGCACAATTTTTGGTGCCGTTTTTCCTTATATGAGAGTCTACCCGCCCCTTTTTGTTCCGGTCGTGGTGGTGGTGGTGGTGGTGGTGACCTACCGGTGACCTCCCGGTGACCTCCCGGTGACCTGTCGTGGTGACCTCCCGCTGCGGTGGTGTTGTGAAGGGGTGGTGAAGGGGTGGTGAAGGGGCGGCGGTGGTATCATAACTTTCATATTCTTTGTACTTTCAATGGTTCCGTAACTTTCATAAATCTATTCTTTCTTTATACTCTCATTCAATAAAAACAGTGACAAGTTTATTTATTGTTTTTAAAAACTTCCTTTAGAATTAAAGGTAACAGCTTAGGCCGTTACACACGCTACACGCCAAATGCGAAACACAGCGTTAATTAAGCGAGAGATCAAAGAGTTCCCGGTAGGCGCGCAGCAAGGGGCCGCAAGATCAAAGAGTTCACGGTAGGCGCGAGGCGACCTCGCGCAGCGAGGGAGCCGCGTTTAACGTTAAGCGCGATCAAAGAATCCGCCTCCCGTATGAACATCAAAGAATCTGCCTCCCGTGGTGAAATATCCGTCGCCGGTAAGTGTTCATCAGGAGAATCATTTAACAGGGGAATTTTACACAGGAGAGTCATTTAACAGGGGAATTTTACGATACCGATGTTTTAATGTGAGACGCTTGGGGGTAATTAATATCTTTGCGCTGGTTCGTGTTCAAAGACCGTGTTTCGCTGTGAAAAGTTTTGATTGAATGTTTGAGTGCCAGACTGGCCAGGGCTACGGACTTTTTATCATCTGAAGATTAGAATACCACTTATCAGGGGAATTTTAGTGGGTGGTTGTTTTAATGTGAGATGTTTAGGGGAAATTAACACTGACAAGTTTATTTATTTATTGTTTTATTCGTATATATCTCACAATAGATAACACAGGGGTAGACAATAATGTATTGTTTAACTATTGTACATTATAGACAAGTATAATACATAAGAAACAAAGTAGTTTATTTACAAGTGTTATACATGATAGTGTTAAATCGATAAAGGGGAGGTGGTCACGTTGTCAGAATGGACCTGTCGCTTGATGGGGTGAGGTAGTAAGTTGGAAGTTGTAGTAGTAGGTTAGAAGTTGGCGTGTATTAGAGGAAGTTGGTTGTGGAGGTAGTTGGTAGTAGAAGTTGTAGTAGTGAAAGTTGTAGTTGTAGACGTAGTCGGTGTAGAAGTTGTAGTAGTGAAAGTTGTAGTAGAACAGGGGACGACGTTCAAATTAACAGACGACGACTTTTATTCGACTGACTCAACAAGCAAAGACCAAAACGTTACTCCCAAACCAACGAAAGCTTAGACTTTGGAGTTCTATATCTTTAGCACTTCAACGAATAACAGACAACAGTAATGGTGAACCTTACAGATAAGAAAACTTAGTTCCAAACCCCAAAATTTCGTCTCATAACTAAAAAGTTGAACTCAAAACATTAAAAATCTAGGTCCAAAGTCAAAATAGTTAGACACGGTAGGGCAAAAGGGCATATTCTTTCCAACCAATACTCCATATTCTTCTACACATCTGCATCTCGAAGCCTTCGAATTTATATTCAATGTTTGGCTACTGACAATGTGGCAGTCATTTCGTTGTAATGGTCATCTCGTTGTAACAGACACGTATGTCATGTCGTTGTAACAGACACGTATGTCATGTCATTTTATCAGAGACGTATGGTATGTCGTTGTAATAGCCATGTCGTTGTATCAGTCATGTCGATGTAGTAGACACGTATGTCATGTCAATGTAACAGTCATGTCAATGTAACAGTCATGTCAATGTAACAGTCATTTCGTTGTAATAGTCATCTCGTTGTAACAGTCACGTATGTCATGTCGTTTTATCAGAGACGTATGGTATGTCGTGATGGATCATGTAGGTTGTCGACTGGGCCATGATGGATCATGTAGGTTGTCGACTGGGCCATGATGGATCATGTAGGTTGTCGACTGGGCCATGATGGATCATGTAGATTGTCGACTGTGCCATGATGGATGATGTAGATTGTCGACTGTGCCATGATGGATGAATGTAGGTTGTCGACTGTGCCATGATGCTTGTATGTAGGTTGTCAACTGTGCCATGATGGATGAATGTAGGTTGTCTAGTGTCGCATGATGGTTATATGTATGTTGTCTAATGTGCCATGATGGATGAATGTAGGTTTTCTAATGTGCCATGATGGATGAATGTAGGTTTTCTAGTGTGTCGGGATGGCTGAATGTAGGTTCTGTCTAGTGTGTCGTGATGAGTGTATGTAGATTGTCTAGTGTGCCATGATGGTTGTATGTAATTGTCGAGTATGCTCCAACAAATCACCGCGCCATTTAAACTTCTTTGAACACAATGGACACAGATGTTCACCAGAAGAAACTTCATTATGAGAAACCATCTGGAGAAAATCCAATAACCCTTTCGTCAACCATATTTAACATACCTAGTTTAACTTCATCAAACATCAAGCTCAACAATACTTAGCATGCCTACTTTAAAAACATCGATACAATTGAATAACCTTTTATCGATAAGCCTTAACGTACTTTAAGAGAAAATATTCCAACTTACAGTGTAAAATAGAATCTCAATCCGTTAGAATGAATAGTAACTTTCCTTGAAGCAACCAAACTTATAACACGAAAGCCCTGAAGGGTCTTGTTTAAATATATCTATTGACCTTTCGAGCCGTAACCGGCCCATAGGGCGTAGACCAAGATACACCTTCTCCTATATGAATTTTTGTTCTAGCAGTTTTCTTTTAAAGATATTTTATTAAATCTCGCCATCTGTCTCTGTTCTGTGCAAGCAGTTCTATCTCATTGAGGGAGCCGATTCCTGCTGCTCTTGCCTCTCTCATCAATGTTCTTCTCAGTGTCTCCCTGGGTCTTCCTCTTTTTCTTTTACCTGTTGTTTCCCATATGAGGGCTTGCTTTGCTATTCGATTATTATCTCTTCTCATCACATGTCCAACGTATGACCATCGTCTTTTCTTTATTACTGAAGATATTAGTGGTTGATTGGCGATTTCTCTAATTTCCTCGTTTGTTTTGAATTCGTTCCATTCTATACCAAGTATTTTCCTTAGACATTTATTTTCGAATGCGTTCAACTTTGTTTCTATATCTCTTGTTGTTTTCCAGCTTTCACACGCATACGTAAGGGTTGATAGTACATTTGATTTGAATAGCCTAAGTTTTGTGTTTGTGCTAATGAGTTTTGATTTCCACAACTTTTCAAGGCTTCTGAAAGACATTGCTGCTTTAGCCAGTCTGATTCTAATTTCTTTGCTCGTATCCCCTTCTCGATCAATGTGACTTCCAAGATAGATAAAGTGATCGATCTCTTCTACTGGTTTGTTTTCCATGTATATTTTGTCACTTGTTGGAATTAAACTTTTCATGACTTTAGTCTTTTCATGATTGACCTCAAGCCCAATTTTGCTGGCTATTGATGATAGTTCATTTGTGTTTTCCTGCATCGTTTTTATCTGACTGCTGATGAGAACTATGTCATCAGCAAAGTCGAGGTCCTCCAAATGGTCTCCTTGTATCCATTCGATGCCTTTATTACCAGTGCAGCATTTCTTCATTATGAAGTCCATAACAATTCCAAATAACAAGGGCGATAAAATACATCCTTGTTTAACCCCAGTTTCTATTGGGAAACATTCGCTCAGTCCTTCCTCTGTTCGAACTGCACATGTGTAACCATCATACATGTCTTTGATAATATTTATGATTTTTGATGGTAAACCATATTGCTTCAGAATTTTCCACAAAGAATCTCTATGAATACTATCAAATGCTTTTTTGAAGTCGATGAAGTTAAGTACAAAAGGTTTTTGCTTTTCAATATGTTCCTCCAATATAAGTCGTAGAGTGAAAATGTGGTCAAGACAGCTTCTCCCTTTTCTAAACCCAGCCTGTTCTTCACGCATTACTGTATCTATTGAATCCTTTATTCTATTTAGGATGATTTTACAGAATAACTTTGAGGCAACTGACAAAAGTGTCACGCCTCTCCAGTTGTTACAATCTCTAAGATTGCCCTTTTTTGGGATCTTAACAATGATTCCTTTTTTCCATTTATGAGGCGTCTTCTCTGTTTTCCAAATGATGTTGAACATTTTTTGGAGATGTATTAAATTATGGCTATCAATTGCCTTGAGGATCTCAGCTGTTAACTTATCCTCTCCAGCAGCCTTGTTATTGGTCATTAGCTTTAAGGTGGTTTCTATTTCACTCAAGGTGAAGTCATCTAAATTTACATCTAATTCTGCTGCTGGTGTTTCAGCTTCAAAATCTATTAAACTGTGAGGTAGTGGACGGTTAAGAATTTCTTTGAAGTGTTCTGCCCAACGGGCTTTTATGTCTGCGCTTGTTGTTAGCATTAATCCAGATTTGTCTAGAATTGGTGTTCCACTGGATGTATAGGTGTTTGTCAGCATCTTTTGTACTGTATAGAGAGTTCTGCTGTCTCCTGTAATTGCAGCTGTCTCTGCTTTCTCTGCCAAGTTGTCTATATAAGCTCTTGTATCTCTTCTTGCCGAACTTTTCACTTTGTTGTCTAATTCTTTGTATGTTGCTTTTGCCAGAACCTTTCCAAGATCTGTCTTTACATTAGTCACGGCTCTCTTTGCTTCTCTTCTTTCTTTGATGTATTTCCATGTGGTGTCTGAGATCCAAGCTCGTTTTTCCATTTTCTTCAGTCCGGCACTTGCTTCTGCTGCTGTCATTAGTATTTTGCTCTGTGAGTCCCACATTTCATTGATATCTAAGTCTATTTCACCGAGTGCTGAATAACAATTACTTAGCTCTATGTTAAACTTTTCCTTTATGGCTTCATCTTTCAGTTTATGACTATCAATTTTATGTGTAATTGACCTCTTCTGTTGGTTTCTAAATTTTAATCTTATTTTCCCAATGCACAGGTTGTGGTCACTATTAACATCAGCACCTCTGTAAGCTCTTACATCTATTAATGATGATCTGAGTTGTTGTTTAATACATAGGTGGTCAATTTGATTTGATGTTCTATCGTCAGGAGATATCCATGTTGTTTTGTGAATATTTTTGTGTGGAAATAATGTCCCACCTATAACTAAATTTTCTATTAAACATAATTCTATTAATCTTTCTCCATTCTGACTTGTTGTATTACAGCCTTCTCTCCCCATCACATGTTCCACTCCTGCGTTATCTTGTCCTACTTTGGCGTTGAAGTCTCCCATTACAATTAAAAGATCGTGTTTTGGTATTTTGTTTATAAGTTGTTGCAGTTGGTTATAAAAAAACGTCCTTAACTTCATCATCAGCTTCGTTAATAGGCGCATAACATTGAATAATTGAAAGTCTTCCATGTTTTGTTTTGTATCGTGTTCGTATCAGACGGCTATTTACCGGTTCCCATTCTAATAAACTTCTTGCAGCTTTGTCTGTCATCATTATGCCTACTCCTTCACGGTGTTTTCCATCTTCCCTTCCAGAAAAAACTACTATTTTATTATCAATAGATCTCCTACCTGTTCCAAGCCAGCGCATTTCGCTTAATCCTAAAATATCTAGATCGTATCTGTCCATCTCGCTCGCGACCTGTGCATGTTTCGTCGGAGCGGCCATTGTTCGCACATTCCAGAATCCTATTTTTGTTGTTGTTTTGGGGCCGAAAAAACTATCATTATTATCTACTGCTAATTTACACATTCTGTATCAGGTCTACGTTTCATTAACAACATCATTTTTACGATAGCGGCTTGTTAAACCTCTGATCAACGGTTCAATACCAAGCCGGAGAAAAATAATTCCTCCATTTTGGAAACAACTGGAAACCAGGGTTTAAATATAGCCTGGTAACAAATGAATACATTATCCAATCAGTGAGTGATTATGCCAACATCGACTGATACCTGGATCAACCAATCAGAGAAGAGTATTAGTATAGGAGGCGGAGCAAAGAAATAACTGACAGGTGGATTAACCAATCAGAGAAGTGCGTTAGCCCAAGCGTAGGTAGTGGCTGTCGGGTCAGCAGTGGGGGAAAAATGTTGGGTGGTGGATTACTTGAACTCGTTTTGACCCCCGAGGCAATTCCAGAAGAGTTCTATGACCTCATTTTGACCGCTGAAGGCTTTAATACCAATGTTTTCCACTTCAACGAACGACATACATCATTAAAGGTGATTACTTCAGCTCTTAGACTTTGGAGTTCCATATCTTTATCACTTGATTGAATGACAGACAACAGTAAAGATGATCATTTCAGGTAAGAAAACTTAGTTCCAAACCCTAAAATTTCTACTCATAGTCACAAACTTTGATGCAAAACCCTAACAATTTAGTCCCAAAGTGATACTAGTTCGACACGACAGTCGTAAATGTTATATGCAAAGTCCAAAAGTTTGTCAAAAAGATAACCTAAACTCAAAATAGTTAGACACAAAGCCCAACAATTTATATGCAAAGTCTAAAAAGTTACTCCAAAAGACAACTAATGTAATACTTAACCCAAAATTTCGTCGCATAACCAAACAGTTGAACTCAAAAGCCTAAAAATTTAGTCCCAAAGTGATACTAGTTCGACACAAAAGTCGTAAATGTTTATGCAAAGACCAAAAGTTTGTCAAAAAGACAACCCAAACTCAAAATAGTTAGACACAAAGCCCAACAATTTATATGCAAAGTCCAAAAAGTTACTCCAAAAGACAACTACTGTAACACTTAACCCCAACATTTCTACTCATAGTCACAAACTTTGATGCAAAACCCTAACAATTTAGTCCCAAAGTGATACTAGTTCGACACGACAGTCGTAAATGTTATATGCAAAGTCCAAAAGTTTGTCAAAAAGACAACCTTAACTCAAAATAGTTAGACACAAAGCCCAACAATTTATATGCAAAGTCTAAAAAGTTACTCCAAAAGACAACTAATGTAACACTTAACCCCAAAATTTCGTCGCATAACCAAACAGTTGAACTCAAAAGCCTAAAAATTTAGTCCCAAAGTGATACTAGTTCGACACAAAAGTCGTAAATGTTTATGCAAAGACCAAAAGTTTGTCAAAAAGACAACCCAAACTCAAAATAGTTAGACACAAAGCCCAACAATTTATATGCAAAGCCCAAAAAGTTACTCCAAAAGACAACTAATGTAACACTTAACCCCAACATTTCGTCGCATAACCAAACAGTTGAACTCAAAAGCCTAAAAATTTAGTCCCAAAGTCGTAATTGTTCGACACGAAAGTCGTAAATGTTATATGCAAAGTCCAAAAGTTTGTCAAAAAGACAACCTAAACTCAAAATAGTTAGACACGAAAGGTCAAAAAAATATATGCAAAGTCCAAAATGTTACGTCATAAGACAACTAATATAACAACAAGCCCTAAAATTTCGTCGCGTAACCAAAAAGTTGAACTCAAAACCCTACAAAATTTAAACCCAAAGGCAAAATAGTTAGACACGAAAGACCAAATAGTTATATTCAAAGTCCAAAAGTTTGTCAAAAAGACAACCCAAACTCAAAAGTTTGTCAAAAAGACAACCCAAACTCAAAATAGTTAGACATGAAAGGTCAAAAAGGTATACTCAAAGTCCAAAATGTTACTTCAAAAGACAACTAATATAACAACAAGCCCCAAAACTTCGTCTCATAACCAAAAAGTTGAACTCAAAACCCTAAAAAGTGTCCACTTATCAACCAAAGTCTTTAATACAGCTGAGAAAACCCTAATAAATAATTACAATTTACTAAAAAGGTTGCCCTTGATGATAGTTGCGACTGTGTCTAAATCATTATTGAAAATATTCATAGAACTCTAGTAAAAACCAAACACACTAAAACACCACATTGAAAGAATGAACTTAAAGTTCACGCCCCTGTCACAACTCTGCTAAGAAAAGTACTGCAAAGCATGAAAGTTATGTCCCCTGCTATAACTCTACTAAACGAAAGTATTACCAAACACGTAGGTTACACTCCTACCATAACCCACTAAGAAAAACAAGATTTTGCTTAAAATACCACATTTATGATTGTTACGCCCCTTGTCCCTTTATGAGGGGACGCCCATGAAACTGTTAGAAATAGTAAATTTAACCTAGTGGCATACCCCAGATGTTATATTAGACACCCCCATAGCAAAAATTTACTTAAAACTCACTTTTATGGTGGTTACCCCCATACCCATTTTTGGCGGTTACGCCCATGAAACTGTTAAAAATAGTAAATTTAACATCTAGACATACCCCAAACTTTATATTAAGCATCCCCGTATCAAGAATTTACATAAAAACAACTTTTGAAATTACTACCCCTGTACCCATTTTTGGCGGTAACGCCCATGAAATCGATAAAAAATTGAAAGTTAACCTATTGGTATACCTCAAACATAATATTTGACACGCCCATGTATCAAATTTACCTGAAAAATCAATCAAAAATTAGTAGTATAGATCTAGTGATAGGACCGTGGAAAGTGTCTTTGAAGGCACCTAAATCCTTATATAAATAGTCTACCCGCAGATCGAGGCACATTTTTTGGTGCCGTTTTTCCTTATATGAGAGTCTTCCCGGTCAATCACTAGATCTATACTACTAATTTTTGATTGATTTTTCAGGTAAATTGATACATGGGCGTGTCAAATATTATGTTTGAGGTATACCAATAGGTTAACTTTCAATTTTTATCGATTTCATGGGCGTTACCGCCAAAAATGGGTACAGGGGTAGTAATTTCAAAAGTTGTTTTTATGTAAATTCTTGATACGGGGATGCTTAATATAAAGTTTGGGGTATGTCTAGATGTTAAATTGACTATTTTTAACAGTTTCATGGGCGAAACCGCCAAAAATGGGTACAGGGGTAGTAATTTCAAAAGTTGTTTTTATGTAAATTCTTGATACGGGGATGGTTAATATAAAGTTTGGGGTATGTCTAGATGTTAAATTGACTATTTTTTACAGTTTCATGGGCGTAACCGCCAAAAATGGGTACATGTGTAGAAATTTCAAAAGTTGTTTTTATGTAAATTCTTGATACAGGGATGATTAAAATGAAGTTTGGGGTATGTCTATATGTTAAATTTACTATTTTTAACAGTTTCATGGGCGTAACCGCCAAAAATGGGTACAGGGGTAGTAATTTCAAAAGTTGTTTTTATGTAAATTCTTGATACGGGGATGCTTAATATAAAGTTTGGGGTATGTCTAGATGTTAAATTTACTATTTTTAACAGTTTCATGGGCGTAACCGCCAAAAATGGGTATGGGGGTAACCACCATAAAAGTGAGTTTTAAGTAAATTTTTGCTATGGGGGTGTCTAATATAACATCTGGGTATGCCACTAGGTTAAATTTACTATTTCTAACAGTTTCATGGGCGTCCCCTCATAAAGGGACAAGGGGCGTAACAATCATAAATGTGGTATTTTAAGCAAAATCTTGTTTTTCTTAGTGGGTTATGGTAGGAGTGTAACCTACGTGTTTGGTAATACTTTCGTTTAGTAGAGTTATAGCAGGGGACATAACTTTCATGCTTTGCAGTACTTTTCTTAGCAGAGTTGTGACAGGGGCGTGAACTTTAAGTTCATTCTTTCAATGTGGTGTTTTAGTGTGTTTGGTTTTTACTAGAGTTCTATGAATATTTTCAATAATGATTTAGACACAGTCGCAACTATCATCAAGGGCAACCTTTTAGTAAATTGTAATTATTTATTAGGGTTTTCTCAGCTGTATTAAAGACTTTGGTTGATAAGTGGACACTTTTTAGGGTTTTGAGTTCAACTTTTTGGTTATGAGACGAAGTTTTGGGGCTTGTTGTTATATTAGTTGTCTTTTGAAGTAACATTTTGGACTTTGAGTATACCTTTTTGACCTTTCATGTCTAACTATTTTGAGTTTGGGTTGTCTTTTTGACAAACTTTTGAGTTTGGGTTGTCTTTTTGACAAACTTTTGGACTTTGAATATAACTATTTGGTCTTTCGTGTCTAACTATTTTGCCTTTGGGTTTAAATTTTGTAGGGTTTTGAGTTCAACTTTTTGGTTACGCGACGAAATTTTAGGGCTTGTTGTTATATTAGTTGTCTTATGACGTAACATTTTGGACTTTGCATATATTTTTTTGACCTTTCGTGTCTAACTATTTTGAGTTTAGGTTGTCTTTTTGACAAACTTTTGGACTTTGCATATAACATTTACGACTTTCGTGTCGAACAATTACGACTTTGGGACTAAATTTTTAGGCTTTTGAGTTCAACTGTTTGGTTATGCGACGAAATGTTGGGGTTAAGTGTTACATTAGTTGTCTTTTGGAGTAACTTTTTGGGCTTTGCATATAAATTGTTGGGCTTTGTGTCTAACTATTTTGAGTTTGGGTTGTCTTTTTGACAAACTTTTGGTCTTTGCATAAACATTTACGACTTTTGTGTCGAACTAGTATCACTTTGGGACTAAATTTTTAGGCTTTTGAGTTCAACTGTTTGGTTATGCGACGAAATTTGGGGTTAAGTGTTACATTAGTTGTCTTTGGAGTAACTTTTTAGACTTTGCATATAAATTGTTGGGCTTTGTGTCTAACTATTTTGAGTTAAGGTTGTCTTTTTGACAAACTTTTGGACTTTGCATATAACATTTACGACTGTCGTGTCGAACTAGTATCACTTTGGGACTAAATTGTTAGGGTTTTGCATCAAAGTTTGTGACTATGAGTAGAAATGTTGGGGTTAAGTGTTACATTAGTTGTCTTTTGGAGTAACTTTTTGGACTTTGCATATAAATTATTGGGCTTTGTGTCTAACTATTTGAGTTTGGGTTGTCTTTTTGACAAACTTTTGGTCTTTGCATAAACATTTACGACTTTTGTGTCGAACTAGTATCACTTTGGGACTAAATTTTTAGGCTTTTGAGTTCAACTGTTTGGTTATGCGACGAAATTTTGGGGTTAAGTATTACATTAGTTGTCTTTTGGAGTAACTTTTTAGACTTTGCATATAAATTGTTGGGCTTTGTGTCTAACTATTTTGAGTTTAGGTTATCTTTTTGACAAACTTTTGGACTTTGCATATAACATTTACGACTGTCGTGTCGAACTAGTATCACTTTGGGACTAAATTGTTAGGGTTTTGCATCAAAGTTTGTGACTATGAGTAGAAATTTTAGGGTTTGGAACTAAGTTTTCTTACCTGAAATGATCATCTTTACTGTTGTCTGTCATTCAATCAAGTGATAAAGATATGGAACTCCAAAGTCTAAGAGCTGAAGTAATCACCTTTAATGATGTATGTCGTTCGTTGAAGTGGAAAACATTGGTATTAAAGCCTTCAGCGGTCAAAATGAGGTCATAGAACTCTTCTGGAATTGCCTCAGGGGTCAAAACGAGTTCAAGTAATCCACCACCCAACATTTTTCCCCCACTGCTGACCCGACAGCACTACCTACGCTTGGGCTAACGCACTTCTCTGATTGGTTAATCCACCTGTCAGTTATTTCTTTGCTCCGCCTCCTATACTAATACTCTTCTCTGATTGGTTGATCCAGGTATCAGTCGATGTTGGCATAATCACTCACTGATTGGATAATGTATTCATTTGTTACCAGGCTATATTTAAACAAGACCCTTCAGGGCTTTCGTGTTATAAGTTTGGTTGCTTCAAGGAAAGTTACTATTCATTCTAACGGATTGAGATTCTATTTTACACTGTAAGTTGGAATATTTTCTCTTAAAGTACGTTAAGGCTTATCGATAAAAGGTTATTCAATTGTATCGATGTTTTTAAAGTAGGCATGCTAAGTATTGTTGAGCTTGATGTTTGATGAAGTTAAACTAGGTATGTTAAATATGGTTGACGAAAGGGTTATTGGATTTTCTCCAGATGGTTTCTCATAATGAAGTTTCTTCTGGTGAACATCTGTGTCCATTGTGTTCAAAGAAGTTTAAATGGCGCGGTGATTTGTTGGAGCATACTCGACAATTACATACAACCATCATGGCACACTAGACAATCTACATACACTCATCACGACACACTAGACAGAACCTACATTCAGCCATCCCGACACACTAGAAAACCTACATTCATCCATCATGGCACATTAGAAAACCTACATTCATCCATCATGGCACATTAGACAACATACATATAACCATCATGCGACACTAGACAACCTACATTCATCCATCATGGCACAGTTGACAACCTACATACAAGCATCATGGCACAGTCGACAACCTACATTCATCCATCATGGCACAGTCGACAATCTACATCATCCATCATGGCACAGTCGACAATCTACATGATCCATCATGGCCCAGTCGACAACCTACATGATCCATCATGGCCCAGTCGACAACCTACATGATCCATCATGGCCCAGTCGACAACCTACATGATCCATCACGACATACCATACGTCTCTGATAAAACGACATGACATACGTGACTGTTACAACGAGATGACTATTACAACGAAATGACTGTTACATTGACATGACTGTTACATTGACATGACTGTTACATTGACATGACATACGTGTCTACTACATCGACATGACTGATACAACGACATGGCTATTACAACGACATACCATACGTCTCTGATAAAATGACATGACATACGTGTCTGTTACAACGACATGACATACGTGTCTGTTACAACGAGATGACCATTACAACGAAATGACTGCCACATTGTCAGTAGCCAAACATTGAATATAAATTCGAAGGCTTCGAGATGCAGATGTGTAGAAGAATATGGAGTATTGGTTGGAAAGAATATGCCCTTTTGCCCTACCGTGTCTAACTATTTTGACTTTGGACCTAGATTTTTAATGTTTTGAGTTCAACTTTTTAGTTATGAGACGAAATTTTGGGGTTTGGAACTAAGTTTTCTTATCTGTAAGGTTCACCATTACTGTTGTCTGTTATTCGTTGAAGTGCTAAAGATATAGAACTCCAAAGTCTAAGCTTTCGTTGGTTTGGGAGTAACGTTTTGGTCTTTGCTTGTTGAGTCAGTCGAATAAAAGTCGTCGTCTGTTAATTTGAACGTCGTCCCCTGTTCTACTACAACTTTCACTACTACAACTTCTACACCGACTACGTCTACAACTACAACTTTCACTACTACAACTTCTACTACCAACTACCTCCACAACCAACTTCCTCTAATACACGCCAACTTCTAACCTACTACTACAACTTCCAACTTACTACCTCACCCCATCAAGCGACAGGTCCATTCTGACAACGTGACCACCTCCCCTTTATCGATTTAACACTATCATGTATAACACTTGTAAATAAACTACTTTGTTTCTTATGTATTATACTTGTCTATAATGTACAATAGTTAAACAATACATTATTGTCTACCCCTGTGTTATCTATTGTGAGATATATACGAATAAAACAATAAATAAATAAACTTGTCAGTGTTAATTTCCCTAAACATCTCACATTAAAACAACCACCCACTAAAATTCCCCTGATAAGTGGTATTCTAATCTTCAGATGATAAAAAGTCCGTAGCCCTGGCCAGTCTGGCACTCAAACATTCAATCAAAACTTTTCACAGCGAAACACGGTCTTTGAACACGAACCAGCGCAAAGATATTAATTACCCCAAGCGTCTCACATTAAAACATCGGTATCGTAAAATTCCCCTGTTAAATGACTCTCCTGTGTAAAATTCCCCTGTTAAATGATTCTCCTGATGAACACTTACCGGCGACGGATATTTCACCACGGGAGGCAGATTCTTTGATGTTCATACGGGAGGCGGATTCTTTGATCGCGCTTAACGTTAAACGCGGCTCCCTCGCTGCGCGAGGTCGCCTCGCGCCTACCGTGAACTCTTTGATCTTGCGGCCCCTTGCTGCGCGCCTACCGGGAACTCTTTGATCTCTCGCTTAATTAACGCTGTGTTTCGCATTTGGCGTGTAGCGTGTGTAACGGCCTAAGCTGTTACCTTTAATTCTAAAGGAAGTTTTTAAAAACAATAAATAAACTTGTCACTGTTTTTATTGAATGAGAGTATAAAGAAAGAATAGATTTATGAAAGTTACGGAACCATTGAAAGTACAAAGAATATGAAAGTTATGATACCACCGCCGCCCCTTCACCACCCCTTCACCACCCCTTCACAACACCACCGCAGCGGGAGGTCACCACGAGAGGTCACCGGGAGGTCACCGGGAGGTCACCGGGAGGTCACCACCACCACCACCACCACCACGACCGGAACAAAAAGGGGCGGGTAGACTCTCATATAAGGAAAAACGGCACCAAAATTGTGCCTCGATCTGCGTGTAGACTATTTATATAAGGATTTATCTGCGTTTCGACGCCTTCACAACACCACGAGAGGTCAACGAGAGGTCACCGGAACCAAAATGGGCGGGTAGACTCTCATATAAGAAAAAATGAAGACTCTCATATAAGGAAAAACGGCACCAAAAAATGTGCCTCGATGTACGGGTAGACTATTTATATAAGGATTTAGGTGCCTTCAAAGGCACTTTTATCCGTCCTAATTGACATACTATACTACTGACAAGTATCTCCCAGATAGGGTAGGGCTGAATACTTGCGTTGCAGACAAACATTTAGGACGAAACAGCACGAATAGCAGTTTCCAGTGGTTTAGACTGGAGACAAATAATAATAAATGAATATTATTATAGAGGGAAACTTCCGAGGCGATAATCAGCGAATCAATTCACAGGAAGAGATATGTTTTCAGCACTCGGAAAAAATGACAAATAATCAACAACAGAAAAAAAAACAAAGAACAATATATGGTCCTAACCCGTACTCTTTAGCACAGCGCCTTGCCACGAAAAGCCAAACGCTAGGGAACACTGCCAACTCGGCTAACTTACAAAAATTAGCTATCATTGGCGATGTCTTTCATGTAGATGTTCTCATAGGGCTGCGATCACAACTCGAGAATAAACTGTGTAACTATTTCGACCATCTAAGGGCAGAATCCCCCTACAGAAAAGATCATCTGCTGCCTTGCAGGAAGAATGGAGACAATAAAAGGCTAAGGAATGCAAACCTGAATAAAATGCTGGCTGAAATCGGATGCACTGGGCCACTGGCGCAGAACACAGTGCAAGGTTTTAACGGGTGTTCAATCGGAGTGGATCTGGCAGACTCTAATTGTGATGTTCTGTCTATGGGGGCGATCAACACACTTAACTGACAGCTGACTTCATGTGAGAGTCTGGAATCCTACTCTGATTGAGTCCTGATCGCCGAGAGAGAGAGAGAGAGAGAGAGAGTATCTATTTTTCCTAAGCAACGAATATATATATATACTGATAAATGTATCTTTTTGCTGCTACATTCTATGAGCCTTATTTTCCATTCATCTGATTCTGACATTAGATTTTTGTTGATTACAACAGACTGATGTTTGAATCTGCAGGCAGTTTTTTTTTGGGGTCGATTTTATTGTGATATGTGTTTTTAGGTTGATCTTAAATGCTACGGGCATTCGCCATTCCGGTTATAACGGGCTGCTGTTCGCCATTCCGGTTATAACGGGTTACTGTTCGCCATTCCGGTTTTAACAAGATACTGCTCGCCACTCCAGTTATAAGGGGCTACTGTTCGCCATTCCTGTTATAACGGGCTACTGTTCGCCATTCCTGTTATAACGGGCTAATGTTTGCCATTCCGGTTATAAGGGGCTACTGTTCGCCATTCCTGTTAT
The DNA here is from genome assembly GCA_032433765.1 of Megaustenia siamemsis. NCBI lineage: Eukaryota > Metazoa > Mollusca > Gastropoda > Stylommatophora > Ariophantidae > Megaustenia > Megaustenia siamemsis. Next base: position 630,175 of record JAVIAB010000091.1, on the reverse strand, counting down.
AAGGGGCTACTGTTCGCCATTCCTGTTATAACGGGCTACTGTTCGCCATTCCTGTTATAACGGGCTAATGTTTGCCATTCCTGTTATAACGGGCTAATGTTTGCCATTCCTGTTATAAGGGGCTACTGTTCGCCATTCCTGTTATAACGGGCTACTGTTCGCCATTCCTGTTATAACGGGCTAATGTTCGCCATTCCTGTTATAACAGGCTGCTGTTCGCCCTGAAAACGTCACAAACATGGTATGTTTTCTTTTCAGTCCACGCGCCTTAGTAAACTATAAATGGCTATGCTGCAGAAGATTGGCAGACAGTCTCTGCGACCGGAGTGGATGCAGCTCTTGGATGGCTCTACAGTGAACGCGTTAACCTGGGTGTACTGTCCATGGCATGCTGGTGTGTACACGGCAAAGAAATAGCAGATAAACCCGCTGGCAACTCTGTCGCTGAGCGTGGCCTTACTCTGGACAAAGAGGACATCACCAAGTTTGTTCTTCATTCCTTAAGAGAAGAGGAGGAGAATAGGTGGAACAATATTGAGACACAGAGGAGTCTAAGGTGTAACAAAGCATGCCAAGTTATAGGCCAAGTATCAACACTATTGAAAAACAAAGCAATAACTACGGAAGCAAAACGGGCAATATACAAATCAATTATTCTACCAACTCTGTGCTATCAGTGTCAGATTTGGACGCTGGACTCTAGAACAATAAGAAAGATAACGACCACCGAAATTAAATGTGTCAGAAGAATAACAGGAAACAGCTTAAGGGACAGAGTAAGAAACACCGACCTGAGGAAGAAACTCGAAATTGAACCATCCATCGAATACATAAAGAAACAACAGATAAATTGGTTCGGCCACATAACAAGACATAAATAATTAACAATGACTCAAAGAGCCATAAACAAACGCTACGAAAACGACATATTAAAAGGAAGACCGAGAAAGGGATGGATAAAGGGAATACTAGAGTGACTAGGAGGGATAACACCAGAAGAGGACAACAGAAAAGCAAAGAATCGCAGATTGTATCTTCCTTCGACGCCAACGCCAATGGAGGAAGGATAGAAGAAGAGGAAGAAAAGAAAGAGAAGAAGAAGTAGAAGAGGAAGGAGAAGGAGAAGAAGAAGAATCTAAAGGCGGGAAAGGGGTCTTGTCGATCTGGAGTGTTTAATGGGAAAAGCAGATGTGTTTATAATCAACACCTTACAGGAATAATCAGTCAATATACACTTTGAATATTTATTTTAAGATCCATAAGGGGCATGCCTGGAATAACAATTGGAGGTCATAATATAAATAATCTAAGGTATGCTGATGATACAGTATTAATCGCTAAGAGTGAAAATGAGTTACAAGAAATGTTGGACATTATAGTGAAAGAAAGCAAAAATAAAGGACTCAGCCTTAATAGCAAAAAGACAGAGGTAATGGTAACAAGAAAGAAAAAGACATCACCTCAGTGCAAAATAAAGACAAGTGGAACAATATTAAAACAGGTAAATGAATTTAAATATTTGGGAACTTTGTTAACCTCAGACGGAAGATGTACAAAAGAGGTGAGATGCAGAATGGCTCAGGCAAAAGAAGATTTCCCTTAGTTCCCGGAGTTTCCCTTACAACCCTTAGGCTTTCTTCTGTAGTTCGTTATAACCCCTTACAACCCTTAGACTTTCTTCTGTAGTTCGTTATAACCCCTTACAACCCTTAGGCTTTCTTCTGTAGTTCGTTATAACCCCTTACAACCCTTAGGCTTTCTTCTGTAGTTCGTTATAACCCCTTACAACCCTTAGGCTTTCTTCTGTAGTTCGTTATAACCCCTTACAACCCTTAGGCTTTCTTCTGTAGTTCGTTATAACTAAACAAAACCACCAAGGGCGATCACCTAGTCTGGCAACACCGTTATATAATTATTGAAGAGAACCGTAGTCATGCCAACATAAAGAGGGTTTAAGCGTTTCAAGATCATGCTACAGTGCGGACGATCCAAACAAATGCCATTGCACCGTAGCAGCCACTGTCGTGGTAAATGAGCATGATAATAATTAATTACACGGCACTGAGTGCATATTATTTCTTAATATTCTTCCTCTCCTTTTCTTCTTCTTCTTCCATCTTTCCTCCTTTGTCTTTCGGCGTCGAGGGAAGACATAATTTGCTATTTGTTTTGCTCTTCTGTTTGTCTTTTCTTCCTCTTCTACCTTTGAGCTCCCTGTGAAGTTTAGGTCTTCAACAAACACTTTCAGCTCTCTGTGAAGCATAGGTCTTCAACAAACACTTTCAGCTCTCTGTGAAGCATAGGTCTTCAACAAACACTTTCAGCTCTCTGTGAAGCATAGGTCTTCAACAAACACTTTCAGCTCTCTGTGAAGCATAGGTCTTCAACAAACACTTTCAGCCCTCTGTGAAGCATAGGTCTTCAACAAACACTTTCAGCTCCCTGTGAAGCATAGGTATTCAACAAACACTTTCCAAGCCGTTCTGTTTCTTACCATTCTTTTAAGATCATTCCATGTCTTCCCCGTCATCTTCATCTCTGCTTCCATCTGTCTTCTCCAAGAATTCCTTGATCTTCCTCTTTCTCTTTTTTTCCCTGGGGATTCCAAAAAAGAGCCTGTTTACCTCTGCTGCTGTTATATTTCCTAGTGCTTATAATATTCCGTCAATCCTTCTTTTTCGGGGTCTTCTCTTGGGTATGGTGTTCTCGCAACGTATAGTAAAGGCTTGTTGTGTTGTTTTGATCACTCTGCCTTGTCACGATGCCAAACCATATTATCTGTCGCTTCTTTATATATTCTATGGCTATTGATTCATAATTAAATAAAGAACCCCTAATTGTTTTATAGAACAGTTTTATAAAAGTTTATAAAAGTAGGTAGGTAGGTAGGTAGGTAGACAGACAGGCAGATAGATAGATAGATAGATAGATAGATAGATAGATAGATAGATAGATAGATAGATAGATAGATAGATAGATAGATAGATAGATAGATAGATAGATAGATAGATAGATAGATAGATAGATAGATAGATAGATAGATAGATAGATAGATAGATAGATAGATAGATAGATAGATAGATAGATAGATAGATAGATAGATAGATAGATAGATAGATAGATAGATAGATAGATAGATGATAGATGGATGGATAGATGGATGGATGGATGGATGGATGGATGGATGGATGGATGGATGGATGGATGGATGGATGGATGGATGGATGGATGGATGGATGGATGGATGGGTGGTGGGTGGGTGGGTGGGTGGGTGGGTGGGTGGATGGATGGATGGATGGATGGATGGATGGACGGATGGATAGACAGACAGATAGACAGACAGACAGACAGACAGACAGACAGACAGACAGACAGACAGACAGACAGACAGACAGACAGACAGACAGATAGATAGATAGATAGATAGATAGATAGATAGATAGATAGATAGATAGATAGATAGATAGATAGATAGATAGATAGATAGATAGATAGATAGATAGATAGATAGATAGATAGATAGATAGATAGATAGATAGATAGATAGATAGATAGATAGATAGATAGATAGATAGATAGATAGATAGATAGATAGATAGATAGATAGATAGATAGATAGATAGATAGATAGATTAGATAGATAGATAGATAGATAGATAGATAGATAGATAGATAGATAGATAGATAGATAGATAGATAGATAGATAGATAGATAGATAGATAGATAGATAGATAGATAGATAGATAGATAGATAGATAGATAGATAGATAGATAGATAGATAGATAGATAGATAGATAGATAGATAGATAGATAGATAGATAGATAGATAGATAGATAGATAGATAGATAGATAGATAGATAGATAGATAGATAGATAGATAGATAGATAGATAGATAGATAGATAGATAGATAGATAGGTAGTTAGGTAGGTAGGTAGTTACGTAGGTAGGTAGGTAGTTACGTAGGTAGATTGGTAGGTAGGTAGGTAGGTAGGTAGGTAGGTAGGTAGGTAGGTAGGTAGGTAGGTAGGTAGGTAGGTAGGTAGGTAGGTAGGTAGGTAGGTAGGTAGGTAGGTAGGGATGTAGGTAGATGGTAGAACAGCTTTGTGCCCTACCTTTACGAATGTTTTATTATAGCGTAATTATCATTACACCATCATAAGATATAGAAACAAAGTTGAACACATTCGAAAATAAATGTCTAAGGAAAATACTAGGTATAGCGTGGAACGAATTCAAAACAAACGAGGAAATTAGAGAAATCGCCAAGCAACCACTAATATCTTCAGTAATAAAGAAAAGACGATGGTCATATGTTGGACATGTGATAAGGAGAGATAATAACCGAATAGCAAAGCAAGCCCTCATATGGGAAACACCAGGTAAGAGGAAAAGAGGAAGACCCAGAGAGACACTGAGAAGAACATTGATGAGAGAGGCTAAAGCAGCAGGAATCGGCTCCCTCAATGAGATAGAGCTGCTTGCACAGAACAGAGACAAATGGCGAGAATTGATAAAATATCTTTAAAGAAAACTGCTAGAAGAAAAATTCAGATAAACGAAGGAATATCTTGGTCTACGCCCTATGAGCCGGCGACGGCTCGAAAGGCTGTTACATACAATTATCATTACTGAATTATATATATATATAGTAATTTCCAAGTTTAGGAACATAAATTAAGTTATCTCCCCCCTTTAGCTAACGCCAGGACAAATCTACCGTGGCTCTCAAATTCTAAAAAATATTTCTGTGATTCTATGTTCATCTACGTTCGTTCATTATTACCTTATTTTATTGTATAGGTCTACAACAATTACTTAATGAAATAAACATGACAGGCAAAGTATATATGGACTAGATATGAATATCAAAAAGACTAAAACTATGATCATAAACAAAGAAAATACTCAAAACCCACAAGTGAATATCAAAATTGAAGGAATAAACCTGGAGACAGTTCAGAACTACAACTACCTTGGACATACTATAATCAGTGATGGAAAATGTACAACTGAAATAAACAAAAAAATAGGAATGGCAAAAAGTAATTTTAATGTCATGAAGAACATAATAACATCAAAACAAATAACACCAGGGCTAAAACTAAGAATAGCAAAATGTTACATCTTCTCAATATTCCTATATGGTGCAGAAACATGGACATTAGACAAGAGAACAGAACAGAGAATTGAAGCCCTTGAAATGTGGATATATAGAAGAATAGGTAGAATTTGATGGAAAGAAAAGAAAACAAACGATGAAGTCTTAAAACAACTAAAAATGAAAAGAGAACTACTAAACACAATTCAAACAAGACAAATGCGATTTTTGGGCCATGTTAAAAGACACAACAGCCTACTAAAAGTAATCCTGGAGGGAAAAATACAAGGTAAAAGAGGTAGAGGCAGACCAAGACTAACATGGACAGGTAACATCAAAAGATGGACAAATCAGCCTATGACAACCTGCACCATCAAAGCAAGAGACAGAGCAGAATGTCGCTCCATGGTAGCCAACCTTCGTTGCGGAAATGCCACTCGATGATGATGAAGTGACGTGTACAGTCATGTCTTGAAGCTGGTACTTGACATTTCCAACACATTTTGCAATGAATGTTCTATTGGTACTTTCCAGATTGCTCAAAACAGCATTAGACCATAGCAGTATCTATTGTAACTTCTTGAATGATTTTTAAGCACATTTTTGATGACGTCATTTACTTTTTTAAAAATGTGTTCTATATATAAAGTGTAGTGAGACTTTACGAACATCATGTACACATTCTCCCTCTCATACGGCTCTTCAAGGCAACAGCAGACAGACAAAAGCAGAATGAACAAGATTTTAGCGAACGCAAAATACGAGTCTATGAGTTAGGGTACATGACTTATAGAATGAGAACCCTTCACCCTTTTCTGTTCTTAAACTGAATTAAAATGAACATATTGCTGTATTTACGTGATGAAAGCCCTCAACTCTTAAAAAACTGTATTCTTAACATTTACACGAGAATATATTGTTAACTTAAGGCTAAATCATACGAGTATATAGTTAACTTTACTTCCAGTTAAGCGAGTATAATTATATAATGGTCACGTGACAAGGCAGAGTTGAAAAAAACAGATGGATCGACCGAATATTACAAGCACTAGGAAACATAACAGCAATAGAAACGAACAGAAGTGTAAAAGACCGCAAATTATATCTACTATCGGCGCTGAAAGACAGATGAGGAAGGAAAGAAGAAGTAGAAGTATATAATTTTAATTTTATGCTCAAAGCGTATGTGAGCATAAAATGTTTAATGTATGTTCAATTATACGAATATACATTGTTAACTTTACGTTCAGTTTCACCAGTTTATGTTGTTAACTTTACTCCCAGTTATACGAGTGCAAGTTTATATTGTTAACATTACCCTCAACATTTATACGTGCATATATTGTTAACTTTACGTTCAACATTTAAAAACAGTGTATTTTCACGTGTATGTAAATCTGTGTAAACATTACGTTAACTTTACGTTCAACATTTAAAACAGTTTAATTTCATGTTTATATAAATCTGTATAAACAATATGTTAACTTTGCTTTCAACATTTGTACTAATGAATAATAAATACAAATATTTAAATATGGAACAGGAAAATAATTGCATTGCTGCGGTAAAGCTGGTAGCAAAGAGACAGTAGTGGAGTGTAACGAACACTCCGAAACACATTACCAGAAATCGTACCAAAAGAGAAAGTTATACTACAATCGTCTATATATAATTTACATAAGAATTCCGGGCCGATAGGGGAATCCTGAAATCACCCAATGTGTGTGACGTCTTTAGCTATGCAAGTTACAGACGGCATTACCCACAGCTGCCCCTTCTAACAAAGCTGAAAACGTCACAACCTTTGGGTGCTTCCTTTCATCCCGCGGTTCTCTGACTGTGGTTATAACTATAGATTTGCTCAAAATACTGGATATATCATCTCTAAGAACAAATAAACTACACATACAAGAGTAATAGCTTAATGTAATGTTTTTAATTTACATGCAACTGCTTCACTCTAGAGAGTAGTGCTTATCTGAGAATAATTATAGTAATTTTAACTACGCGGTTAATTATTTAATGAACACTAATTCTTCACAACTCTAAATGTTTCACAAATGTAAGGGGGAAAAATCACTGAAATAATAGCACATAGCAACTATTACAAGTTCCTGATGAAATCTTTATTTCCGGAAGAAAGATCTACAGGTATGGAATGTAATCTGTCGTCTACTGCGAGGGCTGTGACTCTTGTCATAGAAATGTGTTCAGTTCTCGCGCTCTTTCGTGCATCGTTCGTGAGCTTTCAATGCCACCTGACCAAGAATGAACGAGGGCCAGATTCTAAATGTTTACATGAGTTACCGGAAGTGATATTGTTTTTTAAAAGGGGATCAATGGGGTTAGAGATACGCCTTACCGTGTTGATTGTTTGATTGAGTGTGATTCCTTATTTACGTTATGGGAGAGCCCGTGATTTAACATGGAAGAAATATTGAAAATCATAAAGCATTTTAGCAGAAGTTTTTTTTTTCTTCTTGTTTATTTCTTCATGTGTCTTTTAGTGTCGAGGGGAGATATAATTTGCACTCTCTTGCTCTCCCGTTCGATATTCCATCAGTTTATCTTTTTCGTGGTCGGCCCTTGGGTCTGGTGTTCTCGCAACGTTTATTAAAGACTTCTGTTGTGTTTTGATATTTCTGGCCAAACCATTTTATCTGTTGTTTCTTTATATATTCTATGGCGGGGGTTATTCCTAGCCTTTTTCTCAGTTTTTCATTTCTGGTCTTGTCTCTCAGGCGGTTTCCTGTCATTCGTCTGACACATTTAATCTCAGTAGAGATTATTTTTCTTATTATTCTTGCATCTAGGGTCCAGGACTGGCATTGGTTGCACAACGTTGGGATGAAGATTGTATTGTATAGTGCACGTTTTGCCTCCAGAGTTATTTCCTTTTTAGACAATAGTGGTGATAGCTGTCCAATGATTTGACACGCTTTGTTGCATCTTGAGTCTATGTCTGCTGTTTGTAAATTGTCGTTTGCCATTAGACTTCCTAGGTATTTGAATTCCTCAACTTGTATTAGTTGTCTACTGTCTATAGTTATGTTGATGTTCCGTATTCCTTTTGTAATATTCATGACTTTTGTTTTGTTGATGTTAATTATCATGTTGTATTTTGTGCCTGTGCTGTTGAGTCTATTTAAGTGTTCTTGTAGGTCTTCTGTTGTCGTGCAAATAAAAGCTCGTTGATCTCCTCTGTCTCTGATGGGTTGGCTAACTTGCATATATATACTTTTATGTAATAAACAGTAACGGGGATAGTACACACCCCTGTCTTTTATCACATCTAACTTCGATGTGGTCCGTGTAGCCTGCTGTTGTTCTGACTGTGCAGCTGCTGTTGTTGTAGAGACTTTTAATTAGGTTGATTAGATGTTGGCTTACTCCGTATGTTGTTAGTATCTCCCACAGTTGTTCTCTGTTTACTCTGTCGAAAACGTTTCCTGGCCAATGAAAGCTATGTGCAGATGTTGTGTTCTTTCATCTTTTCTTCAAGCTGTTTTAAAGTAAATAGAGCGTCAGTACATCCTCTTTTTTTCGGAACCCCATTTGGGAATCGATTAATTGAAGTTCTATTGTTTGTCTCAGCCTTTTTTCCACAATTTTTGCCGTGTAACTTTCCTACTTGGTTGATAACCTCTCTGATTGCAGTCTCTTGCTACATTTCTTTTTCCATATTGGTACGATGATTGCCTGTTGCCAGTCTTCTGGGGCTTTTTGTTGGTGCCATGCTGCATTGAATATTATGTGCAGCCACGTAACTCCTATTTCCTGCTACAACTATTACTTTTGCTTGTAAGTTATCTATCCCCGGTTCTTTATTTCTTGGTGCATATTTGATTACCTCTTCGACCCAAGGACCGACCACGAAAAGGATGGCTGGATAAAAATACTAAGAAACAGCAGGCGAGACTCAACAAAAGGAAGTAAATTACAGGCAAACTATATCTCGCCTAGACACGGAAAGACAAATGAGGAAGGAAGGAAGGAAGGAAGGAAGGAAGGAAGGAAACAATGTCGATGTGATGATGATGATGATGATGATGATGATGAAAAATGTCATACATGGTCACTTACGACTAAGCATAAAAGAAAGCTTGTCACCACAGAGATGTGATGTCTGAGAAAAGTCCTTGGAGTGACCAGAAAGGACAGCATCAGAAATCACATAATAAGAGAAAGAGTAGGTATTGAACCAACCCTAAGCTACATACAGAAACAACAAATAAGCTGGTTTGCCCATCTAGAAAGAATGACGTGTGATTCCTTACCATACAAAACATTTATTAAAAGAGGAGTAGGAAAATGAGAAAGAGGAAGACATAGTAAGATGGACAGACGACATCAGCGAAACGCTGCAAGAACATCAATTGACAACGATTGAAGCCGCCAAAATGGCGAGAACCAGAACATTGCAGCTCCCTCGACACCCGAATGGATACAAGAGGAAGTGAAGAAGGAAGATATGTTTATGACAACGGAAGTACACATTTAAGTACATCAGATCTCTAATGCACTGTCATTTTTTCTTTCTTTCGTCATTCGAATGACAGATTTCGTGTACACTTTTTTCTTGTGGATAAAAGACACTGATTGTAACCTTCTCTTAGTGCAAGTCCCTACATTAACATTCGTAACGAGTACCTCCGAAGATGGCGTTATATGCCTGTGCGGCGAGGGACCCTTGTGTACACAACTGCAAGGGAAACCCAAATTAGCACTTTGGAGATGCACGTGGCTGTGCGGCTTAAATCACTGCTTCCCTGGCTGAAAAGCCGGCGTACGGTGTTCGAAACCCACGGTAGACAGAAAGGATTTGTTATATCGGGGGTGAAATAAAAATCCTGAGTCTCACACGTCGTGGCGACTGCTTTGACCAAGCGGCCTTTATCCCTTTGGTTCTATCGTGAGCCCCCTGGCATACATCAGCAAGGGTACTATGTGTCGTAAAGATAGTTTTTTTTTTTTATTATTATTAATGAGTAATTGACGTTTCAAGCCGGGCCTCGCTGCTGAAGTCAAGGGGTGGTTGTCGCAGAGAGAAATCACAAATTAAAATTAAAACTGGTGCAACCGGGATTTGAACTCACAACCTCTATGTCTTGAGACCGGAGTTTTGCCTTGAAACCAACCAAAACCATAGCGTAGTGGTTTCTTGTTCTCAAAAGACCTGTCTTTAACCTCTACTCTAGGAGCCTGTAGTGGGGTGTAACGTGCACGCCCAGAAGGTACGGTGACAGCTTCACAATAAAGGAACACAACAAAATACTGACGATTTGGCCTATATACGGCCTTCTTCAGAAAAAAAACGAGAACAACGACAACAAAAGATGAAGCACAGATAAATACTGCTACATCTAGGGTGAGTGGGACTGGTAAGTTAAGGAGATGTAGATACAGGGATAAGAGACGATTTTTTTTTTCGTTCGCCAACTTTTACCTCTGACAAAGTCCCTAGAGACTAGGATCTGAATTTTGCGTGTTAATCCATTTTTCCCTGGCAGCCGTGTGCACAGGGGTCCCTCGCCGCACTGGCAGATAACTCCGTCTTCGGAGGTGCTCATATTTTTTTCCGTCGATGAGTAATTGACGTTTCAAGCCGGGCCTCGCTGCTGAGGCCAGGGGTGGTTACCGCAGAGAGAAATCATAAATAAAAATCCCAACCAACCGGGATTGGAACCCACAACCTCTCTGTCTCGAGGCCGGCGTTTTGCCTCGAGACAAACCAGTCCCCTCACAGAAACGAAATGATGACTCAAGAGAGAGATGTAAATCCACATTTTATATTCACAATGTATCTATCCTACAACATGTAGAACATCTCTCTCTCGTGTCATCATCTCATCTCATATCCCTCTGTCCGCCTCTCTTAGCTTACCAGTCCTAATCATCCTAGATGTAGCAGTATTTATCTGTGCTTCATCGTTTGTTATCGTTGCTCTCGTTTTTCTGCAGAAGACCGTATATAGGCCGAAACGTCAGTATTTTGTTGTGTTACTTTTTTGTGAAGCTGTCACCATACCTTGTAGGTGTGTACGTTACACTCTACTACTGGCTAACTGTTACCAGCTTTACCGCAGTACTGCATTTATTTGCCCGTTTCCTAACCTCCACTCTACCACGGCTCGGTCTGCTTTAAGTCTATTTTATATTTCCAGTATAAAAATTAAACACTGCCATTACATCAACAGTGATGGCACACGAAACAGTTCAGCACAAGGGGACATAACTGATATTGAATGAAAATAGATTTTAAGGTAAAATTGTTGTTGTCTCCCTTATACTTTTTTTTTCCATTATTTCATTAATAAAATAAGCGGTACAAATTTGAGACAAGTGCAGAGTTTCAAATGTTTGTCCACAATAACATCAGATGGTAGATGCATCACAGAAGATATTAATTTTTTTAAAAAACTGAATAACACAAGCCAAAGTAGGATTTCAGAAAATGGAAAATATGGGCAACTTGTCTGTGCCAATAGAAGTAAGAAAGAGAGTTCGTCGATGCTATATAGAGTCAATTATGAGCTTTGGAAGCGAATCATGGACATTATAATTATAAATGAGCAGCGATAGCTCAGTGGTTAGTGAACTGGACTACCACGGACAAGGGGTAGGGTTCGATCCCAACCGGCGGCTCCGGGTTCACCCAGCCTTAAATGGGTACCGGATTTTTTCTGGGAAAGTAAAGCAGCACGGGCGTAATACTGACCACATTACCCAAAAAATCATGTGCTGAAGGTCTGTAAAATATAGGGTCACTAACACCATATTTCCCTATACGCCACTTGGCGTGACGGGGGTACTTTACTTTTTACACTACATAAAAATGAAAAAGCAACTAGAGGCTTCAGAGATGGGATTTCTCAGAAGAATGTTGAAAGTTCCCTGGACAATTATAGAGGCAAACGAGGAAATTCTCAGGGGCAAACACAAAAAGGAAGCTCCTAAGAAACATAAAAAGAAAAGAAAGAATCAAACTTATTCAGGACACATCATGAGAACAAAAGAAAAGCTGGAATATTTGGTTACAACTGGTAAAACACAGGGAAAGAGATATCGCGGACGACAATGAGATAAGATACCAGATAGCTTGGTCAACAGCAGAATTGATGCGATGCTATGAGCAGATAATCGTAGAAGATCATAATCGTGTACACCAACAGGTATGGCACATGATGATGATGACATAAATTACCATCATCAGTCCCGTTACATTGGGCAGTCGTTGGGAGCACACTGATGACGTCATCACAATTTCCCTCCAAACATCACGAGCAAGAGCTATGTTCAATGATGTAGCCTAGGCTATGTCTCTCTATACTATGATGTTATCTTCCCCTGTCTCACTTGGTACTGCCTTGTATTCTTTTACCTTGTATTGTGCCATGCAAAATGGTCTTAGCAAAGCCTGCATATCTTGAAATATATCCTTTTGTTGTTTGGTGATATTTGCCTGCTCCAGCGTTAGTGCTCTAACGAAGTCCCGATGGACTGAGCCATATGTTAAGACTGGCTCTACATAACATTTAAGAACTCTTTTCCTTGTTTCTATTGTTAAAAATGGATTACACAGTATCTTCATCATTTTTTTAAAGCTGCTTTTGCCTGTGCCATTCTGCATCTCACCTCTGTTGTACATCTACCATCACACCTCTGTTGTATATCTATCATGTCACCTCTTTTGTACATCTACCATCTCACCTCAGTTGTACATTCACCATCTCACATCTGTTGTACATCTACCATCTGTGGTTAACATTGTTCCCAGGTATTTAAATAAATTTTTAGAATTTAAACTTGAAGTACGAGACAGTTATTGAAATAACACACTCATTTATTGAAACAGCAATACTCGACTGTATTTTACAAGACAACCCATTATCGTAAACTCCATAGACATGTTTTTTTTCTATCTATCTATCTATCTATCTATCTATCTATCTATCTATCTATCTATCTATCTATCTATCTATCTATCTATCTATCTATCTATCTATCTATCTATCTATCTATCTATCTATCTATCTATCTATCTATCTATCTATCTATCTATCTATCTATCTATCTATCTATCTATCTATCTATCTATCTATCTATCTATCTATCTATCTATCTATCTATCTATCTATCTATCTATCTATCTATCTATCTATCTATCTATCTATCTATCTATCTGTCTGTCTGTCTGTCTATCTGTCTATCTGTCTGTCTGTCTGTCTGTCTGTCTGTCTGTCTGTCTGTCTGTCTGTCTGTCTGTCTGTCTGTCTGTCTGTCTGTCTGTCTGTCTGTCTATCTATTGATCTATAGACCATGGACCCAGATACTCTTTCTTTTTTTCTAAATTGCCTTTCTAGCAGTCTCAATCCTTGCAAAAATCTTTTATTAAATCTCACCATCTGTCTCTGTTCTGTGTAAGCAACTCTATCGCACTGAGGGAGCCGATTCCTGCCGCCTTTGCCTCTCTCATCAATGTTCTTCTCAGTGCCTCTCTGGGTCGGCCACTTTACCTCCTAGCTGTTGTTTCCCACTTGAGGGCTTGCTTTGCTATTCGGTTATTATCTCTTCTCATCACATGTCCAACATATGTCCAATGGCTTTTCTTGATTACAGTTGGTATTAGTGGTTGATTGGCGATTTCTCTAATTTTCTCGTTTGTTTTGAATTCGTTCCACGCTATCCCATGTATTTTCCTTAAACATGTATAAAATAATCACAAACTAATCTGAAGTTTTTTTAATAATTCTAAATTCTAAACTTGTTTATATAAATAATATAAAACTCAAATAAATTATGTAAACATTTTATTAAATGCCACCTTCAGTCAAATCATTTTTATATTTTCAAATCTAAACATTCGTATCACAACATGAACATTTTCAACGCAGATCTAAATGTCTTATAAACAGTACACCACAGTGGGAATTTGTAATTAAAATATTCACTTGTTGATAAATTAATTAGATAAAATATTCACTTGTTAATGAGTTAATTCGATAAAATATTCACTTGTTAATGAGTTAATTAGATAAAATATTCACTTGTTGATAAATTAATTAGATAAAATATTCACTTATTGATAAATTAATTAGATAAAATATTCACTTGTTGATAAATTAATTAGATAAAATATTCACTTGTTGATAAATTAATTAGATAAAATATTCACTTGTTAATGAATTAATTAGATAAAATATTCACTTGTTAATGAGTTAATTAGATAAAATATTCACTTGCTAATGAGTTAATTAGATGAAATATTCACTTGTTAATGAGTTAATTAGATAAAATATGTGATGAGAGATCTGAGGTGATATGAGATGTGATGAGATCATAAATATGATGTGATACGAGGTGAGGTGAGTAGAGCTGCGATGCTATTCTAAGACTCTATCTAAGTCCATTCAATTATTTCATGATCACTCCGAAACTGATGGCGCTGATAAGACTCGTACATCAAACATCAAACATTATTGTAGATTCCCAATAATGTATCAAACATTATTGTACATTCCCAAAAATACATCAAATACCAAACATTATTGTAGATTCCCAATAAGGCCTCAAACAGCAAACATTATTGTAGATTCCTAATAAGGCCTCAAACAGCAAACATTATTGTAGATTCCTAACAAGGCCTCAAACAGCAAACATTATTGAAGATCCATAATAAGACCTCAAACAGCAAACATTATTGTAGATTCCCAATAAGGCCTCAAACATCAAACATTATTGTAGATTCCCAATAAGGCCTCAAATAGCAAACATTATTGTAGATTCCCAATAAGGCCTCAAACAGCAAACATTATTGTATATTCCCAATAAGGCCTCAAACATCAAACATTATTGTAGATTCCCAATAAGGCCTCAAACAGCAAACATTATTGTAGATTCCTAATAAGGCCTCAAACATCAAACATTATTGTAGATTCCTAACAAGGCCTCAAACATCAAACATTATTGTAGATCCATAATAAGGCCTCGAACAGCAAACATTATTGTAGATTCCCAATAAGGCCTCAAACAGCAAACATTATTGTAGATTCCTAATAAGGCCTCAAACAGCAAACATTATTGTAGATTCCCAATAAGGCCTCAAACAGCAAACATTATTGTAGATTCCTAACAAGGCCTCAAACATCAAACATTGTTGTAGATACATAATAAGGCCTCAAACAGCAAACATTATTGTAGATTCCCAATAAGGCCTCAAACATCAAACATTATTGTAGATTCCCAATATGGCCTCAAACAGCAAACATTATTGTAGATTCCCAAAAATACATCAACAAATAAACAGGAACATATTCCAACCAATCGCTGTACACGTTCATCTACAACTGGTTCCGGTGTCCGGCTTAAAAGCGACATTTACTTGACATTTCATGACCTCATCATATGAGGGTGGAGCATCCCCATATCTCTGAAGTTCTTCTAGCGGTATATCCCAGCAGGAATCTGAAGAGTGTAGAAGATAAGGTAATTATTCAACATTTTGAAGCAAACTTTCTAGGGATCGTATTGGTATTTATTATAGATCATCATTATCATTGAATGCCGTCTCCGCATCGAAGGTTGGCTACCATGGAGCGCCATTCCGCTCTGTCTCTTGCTTTGATAGTCCAAGTTGTCATAGCTGACTTGTCCATATTTTGGTGTTACTCGTCCATAGCCGCGATAGCTCAGTGATTAGTGAACTGGACTACAAAGGGCAAGAGGTAGTGTTCTATCCTGATCGACGTCTTCCTGGTTCACTCAGCCTTAAATGGGTACCAGATTTTTTCTGGGAAAGTAAAGCGTCACTCGACTACATTACCCCGAAAATCCTGTGCCGATAGTCTGCAAAATATATGGTCACTAACACCATATTCCCTATACTCCACTTGGCGTGACGGGGCTCTTTACTTTTTTTACTTGTTAGCTCGTATCTGTCGTACATATCTATCCAATCCTTGCCAGCAGGTATGTCCTACATAGGTCATGTAGCGTTGTCTCAGCCTCCACCAACCACGTTCTCCCGCGTGTAATGCGGTTGCTTTTCATCGACTGTAGTTCTGGTTGCAGTGAATTGGCAACATGTTTTGTTACATGCCACACCCAGGTACGCTTTCACTCACATTTACTTGTGCCGTGCTTGAATACTTGAAAGGTCCAACAGAAATCGCATAGCTGGGATTGACGTGTCCTTGGTACGTCCAAACATGGCTCTCATAGTCTCGTTCTGTACCTGTATGAGATATGATATGATGAGGTGATACCTACATGCGTATGAGATATAGTTATGGTTATTCGAAGGCCCCGGTATCGCTGCAAACGAATTAAAATCAATAATTGCTCAACCATACGTGCCAGTGAAATCATCCGAATTAACATCTCATCTCATTAAAGGATCCAAACAAAGAAAGGTAGATGCAGTCCCCAACATAGCAGCTGCAGCACACGCCAAAAGACATAATGCCAAACGGCACCTAAGGTGAACGCAACTGAACTGTCCATCGTCATACACTATCATCATTCATCATAAGCAATCGGAATATCGAAACACGATCCAGATAAAAAGCACAGCTCACGTTGTGCACAGAGCACTAAACGCAGTAGCTCCGGTAGCAAGCCGGACTTGGAATATGAGGAAACTACAACAAGTAAAACTCTTCAGACTGAGCCTCAATGGTTCCTGCAAGCCTATCCACCATATTGACCTTAAGTCCTTGTTGATGTATTTGTTCCTGAAAAACCTTTTTGACTCCACATAAGTTGTACTTGTATCTGGCTGGTGTAATTTACTATCTTCCTTTGCCAACTAATCTACCTTGTCGTTTCCGGTAATGTCGAAGTGAGATTCAATCTTTGGTTATTTGGTTATGGAAGGCCCCGGTTTCACTGCAAACGAAATAAAATACATAGTTGCTCATCCGCCCGTGTCAGTGGAATCATCCGAATTACTAACTCATCTCCCAAACAAAGAAAGGCAGCCGTAGTCTCCATCATAGCAGTCTCAGCACACGCCAAAAAGACATAAGGCAACACCGCGCAGAAAGTGAACACAGCCAACTGTTCCCTGCCATACGATATCATCATTCATCGTAAACAATTGGAATATCGAAACATGATCAAAACGGATAAAACACACAGCTCGCGATGTGCACAGAGCACATAACTCAGTAGCTCCTGCAACAAGCCGGACTTGGAATATGAGGAAACTGCAACAAGGAACACTTTCATACATAGCCTTCAATGGTTCTTGCCGCCTATCCACCATATTGACCGGAAGATCACGTCCTCCTGAAAATGATGATCGTCATATTTTTATTTTAATGTATAGCCCTTGATGATGTTAAGACATTTTTTTTTAGAGATTGAATCTATTTAATCACAGTTCTTCTGCATCTCTTGTAGTAAAAGTAAAAGTAAAGTGCCCCAGCTTGGTGTCATGGCATGGAAAACAGTCAACAACAGAACCGATACGATGTACTGTAGATAGAAGATTGTGCAGGGACATGATCACCTACGCCAACCGGTAAGGCACATGATGATGATGATGAAAGTACCCCCGTCACGCCAAGTGGCGTATAGGGAAATATGGTGTTAGTGACCCTACATTTTACAGACATGATTTTTGGGGTAATGTGGTCGGTATTACGCCCGTTCCTGCTTTACTTTCCCAGAAAAAAAATCCGGTACCCATTTAAGGCTGGGTGAACCCGGACCGTCGGTTGGGATCGAACCCTACCTCTTGTCCTTTGTAGTCCAGTTCACTAACCACTGAGCTATCGCGGCTCCCTATCTCTTGTAGTGCTTGTCGAATATTTCTATTAAATCAGTCACAGTGTCTGATAATGGCTTACCAGAACTGTGTGCCGCAGCTGGAGATGATGAGGCTGGCTGTCTATGTCGAAGCCTCATCAAGAGGTCTATGCATGGCTGGTTTTTTCTGTACACACAGTAGTAGCAGGTCAAGGCTGTTACCATGGCAGCAACCAACGCGCTGGCTAGGATTACGCCTACTAGAAGACTGGTTCTGTTTGGATTGGTCAGTGGATGGTTGAGTAAATCAGTGTGAAGGTGGAGTGTTATGTGGTTGAGTGGATGGATCTGTGAGTGGGTGGTTGGGTAGATAGGTGTGAAGGTGGATGTTATGTGGATGAGTGGATGGATTTGTGAGTTGATGTTTGGGTAGATCGGTGTGAAGGTGGATGTTATGTGGATGAGTGGATGGATTTGTGAGTGGATGGTTGGGTAGATCAGTGTGAAGGTGGATGTTATGTGGATGAGTGGATGGATTTGTGAGTGGATTTTTAAGTAGATCGGTGTGAAGGTGGATGTTATGTGGATGATTGGATGGATTTGTGAGTGGATGGTTGGGTAGATCAGTGTGAAGGTGGATGTTATGTGGATGAGTGGATGGATTTGTGAGTGGATAGTTGGGTAGATCGGTGTGAAGGTGGATGTTATGTGGATGAGTGGATGGATTTGTGAGTGGATGGTTGGGTAGATCGGTGTGAAGGTGGAGTGTTATGTGGATGAGTGGATGGATTTGTGAGTGGATGGTTGGGTAGATCAGTGTGAAGGTGGAGTATTATATTAGTGGTTGAATGGATGGACAAGGAGTGGATCCGTGTGAAAGTGGAGTGTTATGTGGATGAGTGGATGGATTTGTGAGTGGATGGTTGGGTAGATCGGTGTGACGGTGGAGTGTTATGTGGATGAGTGGATGGATTTGTGAGTGGATGGTTGGGTAGATCGGTGTGAAGGTGGAGTATTATGTGGATGAGTGGATGGATTTGTGAGTGGATGGTTGGGTAGATCGGTGTGAAGGTGGAGTATTATGTGGATGAGTGGATGGATTTGTGAGTGGATTGTTGGGTAGATCGGTGTGAAGGTGG
This sequence comes from Megaustenia siamemsis, assembly GCA_032433765.1. Taxonomy (NCBI): domain Eukaryota; kingdom Metazoa; phylum Mollusca; class Gastropoda; order Stylommatophora; family Ariophantidae; genus Megaustenia; species Megaustenia siamemsis. Next base: position 611,183 of record JAVIAB010000091.1, on the reverse strand, counting down.
AGTGTTATGTGGATGAGTGGATGGATTTGTGAGTGGATGGTTGTGTAGATCGGTGTGAAAGTGGAGTATTATGTGGATGAGTGGATGGATTTGTGAGTGGATGGTTGGGTAGATCGGTGTGAAGGTGGAGTATTATATTAGTGGTTGAATGGATGGAGAAGGAGTGGATCCGTGTGAAGGTGGAGTGTTATGTGGATGAGTGGATGGATTTGTGAGTGGATGGTTGGGTAGATCGGTGTGACGGTGGAATATTATGTGGATGAGTGGATGGATTTGTGAGTGGATGGTTGGGTAGATCGGTGTGATGGTGGATGTTATGTGGATGAGTGGATGGATTTGTGAGTGGATGGTTGGGTAGATCGGTGTGAAGGTGGAGTATTATATTAGTGGTTGAAAGGATGGACAAGGAGAGGATGGGTGGACTGAAAACGGGTGGACAGGTGCATATACCATCTTGTTGAGTGGATGAGTGGAGAGATAACGATTAGGCGGATTGTGCATAGGTTAGTCGGTGAGTGGTGAATTGGTGAATTGGTGAATTGGTTGGGTCGGAAGTAAGTAGACGGATAATCTCAGGTGGAAAGTTTGGATAGTGAATTATTTGGTGGATGAGTCATGGAATTTGGTGATGGATTTGATTGGATGATATTTTGATTGGGTGGATTTTATTGGATGAATTTGATTTAGTGGATTTGATTGGATGGATTTGACTGGATGTATTTAAACGTATGGACAACATCTGAAATTTGATTAATTTTTTATGATATTGGGATAAGGGTGAAAATAGATTGGTGGCAGAGTGCCGCAATAGACAGACATATTGAAAGATGTATCTATAGAAATACAGACAGTTAGGCAGACATATAAACAAATAGTTTTTTTTTATTAGTGTTGTACTTGTGTATGGGAGGGAGAACTGTAGATTATTTGTTATGTAATGATGGCTTTGGAGATCAACTGTTGCTTACTTAGTTACAAATTATGTGATATAAGAGCTAAAAAGTTAATTATAAATGAGTAAATAATAAAGTTAACTGTGGATGAGGGAATAAATGGATAAATATGGGAGTGATTAAAGTAAAGAATGGTTAATAAATGGATAAAACCACCTGGTCAGAATGAATCCTCAACAATCACCATTAATGGCGTTCTTCTCGAGAATGCATGGAAAAAGACCAAGAGGAAGACCAGGAAGAAGATGGATAGATGCAGTGACAGAGACATGTAACAACGAAAGAAAATCACTAATCCAGACAGTTCGAGCAGCTCAAGAACGACAAATGATATAACCACGACACCTTTTCTGTATCAATGAAAAAGAGAATAGAAGAAGAGGAATAAATGGATAAAATGTTGGAGTGATTAAAGTACAGAATAATGAATGAATGGTTAGGAAGCAAGGCGCTTTACAACCGTTGAGCTGCACTCTGTCAGTGAGTCAAAGCTGATGGATTGCACCTAGATTTGTGAACCAGAACCATCTACTTCTTTCTCTACCTCTGTATGTGTCTCTAGAAACAGACTAAACAGTTTGGGCAACCTGGTACCCAAAAATTATGTCCTGAAATCGGATGTGTTGGGCTGCAAAGTGCAAACGAGACAGTGCCACTGCAATCCAGAACACAGCACATCTGCACTCGCCTAGCGCCCATGAAAGGAAGGAAGGAAGGAAGGAAGGAAGGAAGGAAGGAAGGGAGGGAGGGAGGGAGGAAGGGAGGAAGGGAGGAAGGAAGAGAGGAAGGAAGAGAGGAAGGAAGGAAGAGAGGGAGGGTAGGAGGGAGGAAGGAAGGAAGAGAGGGAGGGTAGGAGGGAGGAAGGAGGGAGGTAGGTAGGGGATGATGGAAGGAAGGAAGGAAGGAAGGAAGGAAGGAAGGGAGGGAGGGAGGGAGGGAGGGAGGGAAGGAAGAAAGAAAGAAAGAAAGGAAGGAAGAAAGGAAGGAAGGAAGGAAGGAAGGAAGAAAGGAGGGAGGGAGGGAGGGAGGGAGGGAGGGAGGGAGGGAGGGAGGAGGAAGGAAGGAAGGAAGGAAAGAAGGAAGGGAGGGAGGGAGGGAGGGAGCGAGGGAGGAAGGAAGGAAGGAAGGAAGGAAGGAAGGAAGGAAGGAAGGAAGGAAGGAAGGAAGGAAGGAAGGAAGGAAGGAAGGAAGGAAGGAAGGAAGGAAGGAAGGAAGGAAGGAAGGAAGGAAAGGAAGGAAGGAAGGAAGGAAGGAAGGAAGGAAGGAAGGAAGGAAGGAAGGAAGGAAGGAAGGAAGGAAGGAAGGAAGGAAAATTGTTTGGTAGATTGATTTTGTGGCTTATTGACTGAATGTTATTAGACTGACTGAGTGTTAGATTGACTGAATCTTATTAGATTGATTGAATGTTATTAGATTGACTTAATGTTATTAGATTGACTGAGTGTTATTAGATTGACTGAATGCTAGATTGAGTCAATGTTGGATTGACTGAATGACAAAATACACAATTTCCGAATGAATAACTCACGGGACAGCACAGCAAGGTGAACTGTCAGCCTGGCAACATCCCCACAGACAATTCTCAGTGGTCAGCACTGACTCTAAGTCCCTAATGAACTCATTGTAGTCACTTCGAGTGTAGACACAATCCTTACCTAAAACATCTGTAAATATAAGGAAAGCAGGAGAGTTTTAAAAGAAACAACAATTTTAAAATCCAACGTTGTTGTTATTGATGTTGTTGTTGTTGCTGTTGTTGTTGTTGATGATGTTGTTGTTGATGTTGTTGTTGTTGTTCATTATGTTGTTATTGTTGTTGTTATTGTTGTTGTTGTTGTAAGAAGGGTAATGAAAATTACCTCTGAAAGAGGTCAAAGCAAAAATGAGAGCTAATTTCCGATATTAGGAAGAAGCAATCATCATTTTATTGGCCATTTACTTAGAAGAGAACAGCTGGAATATATTGTGACATCTGGGAAAATTGAAGGACGAAGAAATAGAGGGAAGTAAAAATAGAAAAGATACCAGACAGCTTAAGAGAATGGCTTGGCAGAAGGTCAACAACAGAAATTATAAATAACTATCGAGGAAGAAAGTTGTGGAGAGACATGATCACCCACGCCAGCAGTCCCGGTACTTGATGATGATGATCTTTCTCCTATTTTCCACACAGGCAGCCGTGTGCTCAGATGTCCCCCGCCACACAGGCTGACATTCCTCAACTTCAGAGGTACTCTAATATTTCTACCGTCAAGAGTTTACACGATTTGGGTAGGTTTATTTCCCCATTAATTGTGCCCGGACAGCGACTGCTCTTTTCGATTTTCAAATGTAACGAAATCTTTAACATGCGCAGAATGCACACCTGGACCCCTTTTTTTTCACCGTTTTCCGAGAGGGTTATACATCGGATCTCACTACCCAGAAACTAGGAGAGGGTTATACATCGGATCTCACTACCCAGAAACTAGGAGAGGGTTATACATCGGATCTCACTACCCAGAAACTAGGAGAGGGTTATACATCGGATCTCACTACCCAGAAACTAGGAGAGGGTTATACATCGGATCTCACTACCCAGAAACTAGGAGAGGGTTATACATCGGATCTCACTACCCAGAAACTAGGAGAGGGTTATACATCGGATCTCACTACCCAGAAACTAGGAGAGGGTTATACATCGGATCTCACTACTCAAAACTAGGAGAGGGTTATACATCGGATCTCACTACCCAGAAACTAGGAGAGGGTTATACATCGGATCTCACTACTCAAAACTAGGAGAGGGTTATACATCGGATCTCACTACCCAGAAACTAGGAGAGGGTTATACATCGGATCTCACTACTCAAAACTAGGAGAGGGTTGTACATCGGATCTCCCTACCCAGAAACTAGGAGAGGTTTATACATCGGATCTCACTACCCAGAAACTAGGAGAGGGTTATACATCGGATCTCACTACCCAGAAACTAGGAGAGGGTTATACATCGGATCTCCCTACTCAAAACTAGGAGAGGGTTGTACATCGGATCTCCCTACCCAGAAACTAGGAGAGGGTTATACATCGGATCTCACTACTCAGAAACTAGGAGAGGGTTGTACATCGGATCTCCCTACCCAGAAACTAGGAGAGGGTTATACATCGGATCTCACTACCCAGAAACTAGGAGAGGGTTATACATCGGATCTCACTACCCAGAAACTAGGAGAGGGTTATACATCGGATCTCACTACCCAGAAACTAGGAGAGGGTTATACATCGGATCTCCCTACCCAGAAACTAGGAGAGGTTTATACATCGGATCTCACTACTCAGAAACTAGGAGAGCGTGGAACCACGAATTCCATTTTTTTTCCACCGCCTGCCTGAAGTATTAAACAAAGCTGGGACCTTCCAGTCGAAAGGTCGACGCCTAACCTCTAGGTATAATAGGAAAGTACAGAAATACAATTTATTCCCGAGCTGTGATCGTAACCCAATGCTATAGTCATGAGAACACCTGCGTGAAAGACATCGTCCACGATAGCTAATTTTCCTAGTTATCTGAGTAGCAGTGTTCCCTAACGTTCGGCTTCTCGTGGCAAGGCGCAGTGCCAAGGAGTACGGGTTCGATCCTGCTTCGAACCATATATTGTTCTTTGTTTTTTTTTCAGTTGGTTTTTTTTTGGGTCATTTTTTCTGAGTGCTGTAAAACATAACTCTTTCTCCTATGATTCGCTTCTAGGCTACCCAAACCTCCCTCCCCCTAAACTCCAATGTTACATCAATCTTATTATATGGCTGTAAAACATGGTGAACAACAACAACTATGATAATCACGAAGACATATACTTTCATTAATGGATTCTTGCGCATAATAAAAGGATGGAGATATCAGGACAAAATCACTAACTTGGAACTATTGGATATTACTAGATTAATACCAGTGCACAAAAAGATAAGACAACGACAATGACGCTGTATAGAGTACACACTGTCAAACTATTGTCTTAAGTTGTCTGGTATATTTACTTTTTGCTTCCTCTATCTCTTCGCCCCTCAATTTTCCAAGTTGTCACAATATATTCCAGCTGTTCTGTTCATAAGGGAGGGTACCCTAAAGTAAAACAACTCCACTGCCTTGTGGGTGAGACTTTTTAGTCAAAGGCTAGCGGAGTCAAGCCGTAAATAAACCGACGAAAATCAACATAAAGCCACAGTTTTAACTTCTTTGTATAATCATAGGCCACCACAATTCTTAACAACATAAAATGTATTAAATAATTGACATTTATATTAAGTTCAAAATATCCGTGAAGAAATTCATTTGTAAATATAAATAAAGTGTTATTTATAATTATTCCTTGGTGTATTCCACCTCTTCCCATTCGTCCATCTGTAGAAAATACACGGTAATGCCCTTGTGGTCTCTCGATCTATAGTATGAGAATCGCTGCCCTCAAATGTTAAACAGCCAGTCTCTTAAACACACACGACACCCTGTGATCATATGACGTATTTCCGTTTCCATAGTCACTTTGACAAAGGCGCGTCTCGCCTGGAAGAACTCCACCAACCAAGAGGATATTGTGGTCTGACCTTTCTGTTAAGGGTTATAACATATAACGTTCTACTCTTAAAGTGTCAGATTTAGCATGAATGTGACACAGGGGAGATAACAAAAGCCAATATAGTCTCAATTCAGTGTTATGAGAAAATGAGAGAACAGCGTTTCCTTAAAAAAAATAATAAATTAGACACGCAATAGACAGAAACGCTTTCTGATCAAAACATCCGACTTCAGATCATTTTAATGTAAATGATTGCCTTCCTTCGTTGATCCTTCCTCGCTTAGTTAACTGCTTATTTTGTGTTCAGGGCATTACTGAGAGTAGAGTATAGTCTTGGTCAACTATGGTTCAGTGATCTACTCTGAGCCCACAGAGTATGGTCTTGATAAACTATGGTTCAGTGATCTACTCTCAGCCCAGAGAGTACGGTCTTGATCAACTATGGTTCAGTGATGTAGTCTCAGCCTAGAGAGTAAAGTCTTGATCAACTATGGTTCAGTGATCTACTCCCAGCCCCGAGAGAGTACGGTCTTGATCAACTATGGTTCTATGATCTAATCTCAGCCCAGAGAGTACAGTCTTGATCAACTATGGTTCAGTGATGTAGTCTCAGCCCAGAGAGTAAAGTCTTGATCAACTATGGTTCAGTGATCTACTCTCAGCCCCGAGAGAGTACGGTCTTGATCAACTATGGTTCTATGATCTACTCTCAGCCCAGAGAGTAAAGTCTTGATCAACTATGGTTCAGTGATGTAGTCTCAGCCCAGAGAGTAAAGTCTTGATCAACTATGGTTCAGTGATCTACTCTCAGCCCCGAGAGAGTACGGTCTTGATCAACTATGGTTCTATGATCTACTCTCAGCCCAGAGAGTACAGTCTTGATCAACTATGGTTCAGTGATCTACTCTCATACCAGAGAGTAAAGTCTTGATCAACTATGGTTCAGTGATCTACTTTCAGCCCAGAGAATAAAGTCTCGATCAGCTATAGTTCAGCAATCTACATCACATAAGTTTGAGAGTGGTGCCAAGAGACACACAGGGTTTATTTTAAATAAAAGGTTATGCTGAGCTGATGTATAAAGGTCACATACCCAGTGCAGTCGGCATTATTTTATTTCCTTCGTCAGCTTTCACCTCTGGCGAAGTCCATAGAGACTAGGAACATAATTTTGCCTGTTAATATGTCATTATCTGGCAGCCATGCCCACAGGGGTCCCTCGCCGCTCAGGCAGGTAACTCCGTCTACGAAGGTACTCATGTTTTTTTTTTTTCCGTTGATAAGTAATTGACTTTTCAAACCGGAACCTTGCTGCTAAGACAAGGGGTGGTTGCCGCAGAGAGAAATCACAAATAAAAATAGCACCTTGTGCAGTCGGGATTTGAACTCACAACCTCTCTGTCTCGAGACCACCGTTTTGCCTCGAGACCATTCAGCCCCCTCTCGCCATAGTTGTAGAGTTTAGAGAGACGCAAAGAATGTGTACTCGTTCCAGAATGTATCAACATTACGTGACAAGTGTACGACAGTCGTAGAGTCGTAAAGGTAACAGATATAACGACCGCAATGTCATATTTCAAAACGTACCAAGTTTTCTTTGGTTATGGTTATGGTTATGGTTATGGTTAAGGTCATGGTTATGGTTATGGAAGGTCCCGGTATCACTGCAAACGAATTAAAACCCATAATTGCTCAACCGCCCGTGCCAGTGGAATCATCCGAGGTACTAACTCATCTTCCAAACAAAGAAAGGTAGCTGTAGGCCCCAGTTTTCTATACAAAACATGATATTGCATTCAGTATTTGCTTACGTGCTTGCTTGCGTTCGCCCGATGACTAAAGTATTTTAGAGTATTCCTAGACTGTAGAATTCCTCTTCGTCATCCGCCCTTACAAGGACGTTAAGTGGACGTGTCTGCGTTGTGTTGTGGTTTGCAGTATAACTGTGTTATTTGAGCCTTTCGGCCCAACACATCCGACTTCAGCACGACATTTTTGAGTACCGGGTTGTCTTCCCTCTTCGATCCCTACTCGCTTGGCCAGACTATACAGGTTAGTCTGTTGCTAGAGGCACCACGGACAGGTGGAGCAGGGTCTGGATGGTTCTGGTTCACCGATCCTGGCGCAAGCCATCAGCTGTGGGTCGCTGACAACTTCCAGCTCCGGTGCTGTGAGACACGCCTTCGCCTCCATTCAGCACTTAGTCTCCTTGTAAAGGGTAAAGGCATAATGATGCATATCAATGCGGAGTTGCTGTAAAGCTGATAATGATAATGAAACTGTTTTTTAAAAAAAGGAAAAAGTGGTTTCGTAACACCTTTACGTAGGTGAGAAACAAAACAAAAGTGGAATCACGTTTCGGCCAACAACACACACACATATATATATAGGGATATACTCAGGAATCTAACTACATGGTGATTAAATGCTAGACTCTCAAATAAGGAATATAAGTCACTTCCGTGTGGTCCGAAGCTTGGTCAGCCACCGACTGGGTTGAAATTAATAAGGGGTTGAGGCAAAGAAATGCAAATGAATGCATAAAAATGCGAAGCTGCAGTAAACCTGAACATGAGGAAAAATTAAATAATACAAAAAAATGGTATTTTAGAAGCTTTACGTGATAAGTGGACGACACAGACTAGACGTTTCGGCCCAATAGGTTTTCAGCAGGAGCAAACAAGAAAAACACACACAAAACTAATAACTTATTTCGAATATTTTTGTTTTGAATGTTTCGTTATTAGTTTTGTGTATGTGTGTGTGTCTTGTTTGTTCCTGCTGAAGGCCTATTGGGCCGAAACGTCTAGTCTGTGTCGTCCACTTATCACGTAAAGCTTCTAACATACCATTTTTTTGTATTTTTTAATTTTTTTCTTGAAATTAATATGTTCCGCCGAAACACCTGTTTATCGCAGTATTTTTTTAATTTTCAAATTTAGTTTTGCTTGCATGCGCTGACCCGATGACTAGATGGAATAGTTATTCTACTAGATAGTTTTGACTCATGGATACAGCCTCACGCAAGCTGTCCCTCTTCGTCATCCACCCTTAAAGTAACGTTAAGTAGAGGTAAAATAAAGTTACGTCATCACAATGGCTGATTGTATATCCCTAAACGACCGTACGCTTATAATGAAAGGCGGAATGGAGTTTCGTTCATGACTTTGCAGCACCGGGGTGACTCCCGGAGGTTCATGTTAGTCAGGAGGGATTCATAATTTCAGAAATTCACATTGCAGGGAGATCTTACAGTCTGTTGTTTGATGTGCGACGGGGATAGTCCGATGACTAACTGTGTTTCATATGTTCGGATTTGGGGTCAGGGTGATGTCCCAGCATCATCAAGCGCTATACATTTTTTTTTTTAATGACGATCATCATTTTCAGGAGGACATGAACTTCCGGTCAATGTGGTGGAGAGGCGGCAGGAACCATTAAAGGCTATGTCTGAAAAGTGTTCCTTGTTTCCTCATATTCCAAGTCCGGCTTGTTGCAGGAGCTACTGAGTTAAGTGCTCTGTGTACATTGTGAGCTGTGCGTTTCATCTGTTTTGATCGTGTTTCGATATTCCGATTGTTTACGATGAATGATGATATCGTATGATGGAGAACAGATGGATATGTTCACTTTCTGTGCGGTTTCGCCTTATGTCTTTTGGCGTGTTCTGAGACTGCTATGATGGGGACTACATCTACCTTTCTTTGTTTGGGAGATGAAATATTAATTCGGATGATTCCACTAGCACGGGCGGTCGAGCAATTAGGGATTTTAATTTGTTTTCGGTGATACCGGGGTCTTCCATAACCATGAAATAAAGTTACGGTATTTGCACCTTTCGGCCCAATATATCCGTCTTCGGCATGGCGAGATGTCTTCCTTCTCTATCTCTACTCTCTTGGTCTGATTAGATACGTTAGTCTGTTGCTAAGGCGCACAGCGAAGGGGTGAAGTAAGGTCTAGATAGTTATGTTACCCCGATCCATGTGAAAACTATCAGCTATGAGTCGCCGGCGAATTCAGTTCCGTCCAACCTTTTTTTAGAGACTGCAATATATTCAAAGTTAAACGAAGAAGAATAAGATGACGAAAGGGAAGAAGAAGAGGAATAAGATTAATAAAAGGAAGAAGAAGAAGAGGGAGAGGAATAAAAAGACGGTGAAGACATGAAGAGGAAGAGGTAGAGGAAAAAGAAAAAAGAAGAAAAAATGGGTGAGGTAAGAAGAAGCAGAAGAAGTAGGTGATGAAAAAAAGTAGGAGAGGAAGGAAGAAGAAAAAAGGAGAAGAAGAGGAGAACAAATAAGAAGAAGGAGAGGAAAGAAGAATGGAAAGAAGAAGAGGAGGATAAAAAAGAAGAATAGAAGAAAGAGGAAGAAAAATGAAGGAAACGAATGAAGAAGGAAGGAGAAGAAAGAAAAGGAGAAAAAGGAAGAAGAACAATTTAATAAGAAAATCTATCGGTCCCCACGTTGTGAGAGAGCACACTGGAATGATCGTTCACATACACTGATTAGTTGCAGCACGTCTCCTATTTCTCAAACTGTGCTATGGTCGAACCACTTCCTGTCAACATGTTCACAAAACCATATCCTGTCTCGAATTTATTATGTGACGTTTCCCGTTGAAAGACAGTCGCCTATTTCTCTTGGGTGACATTATTCGGTAAAGCAAATACAGTTATGTTAACTCCAATGTTAAGTCAGGCCTGTTATATGGCTGTGAAACATGGAGAACAGCAAAATTGACAATCATGAAGATACAGAGTTTCATTAATGGATGCTTACGCAGAATAAAAGGATGGAAATGGCAGGATAAAATCACTAACATAGAATGTCTTACAACGAGCCAAACTCCCATCCATCATGGCAGGACAAAGTAACCAATTCTAATGTCTTACAACGAGCCAAACTCCCATCCATCATGGCAGGACAAAGTAACCAACTCTAATGTCTTACAACGAGCCAAACTCCCATCCATCATGGCAGGACAAAGTAACCAACTCTAATGTCTTACAACGAGCCAAACTCCCATCCATCATGGCAGGACAAAGTAACCAACTCTAATGTCTTACAACGAGCCAAACTCCCATCCATCATGGCAACACTTAGGAGTTGTAGACTAAGGTGGCTGGATCATGTAAGAAGAATGGCAAACAATCGTATTCCCAAACAAATACTGTATGGCAAACTAAAGGATGTAAAGGGACCAAATGGCAGACCAGTGCTAAGATATATGGATGATTACAATGCTTCCTTGAGGGAATTTTTTATCAGTGAAAGAAACTGGGAAATGTGGCTGCGGATCGTAGCACATGGAGAGCAAACATAAAAAATGGCACAGCAACTTTCGAGACAGTGCTGATATCAAATTCAGAAGACAAAAGGCGCAAGAGAAAAGAGACAAGGCCAGGTACCGCAAATACACCTTGCTCGTTCTGTGGATGGATCTGTCTGTCCAAGATTGGCAAATTCAGCCACGAGAGAAGATGTTCAGTAAAGCAGCACCCAGAATGAGACACAAATGCTTTACCAACCTACTGACTTATCATGATTGCTTGCTACCAACCGTCTGTCAAGACGCCAAAGGCCGTATATATATATAGCCTTTCCTTCTTGATGTTAGTAGCTTCATCTCATCTAAGGATGATGGTGTGATAGAATAGGACAAGGGAGAGGAGAAAGTGTATGATGTTGGTGGTGGTGTTTGTGTTGCTGATGATGATGATGATGATGATGTTGGTGGTGTTGTTTGTGTTGCTGATGATGATGATGATGATGATGTTGGTGGTGTTGTTTGTGTTGCTGATGATGATGATGATGATGATGATGATGATGATGATGTTGGTGGTGGTGTTTGTGTTGCTGATGATGATGATGATGTTGGTGGTGGTGTTTGTGTTGCTGATGATGATGTTGGTGGTGGTGTTTGTGTTGCTGATGATGATGATGTTGGTGGTGGTATTTGTGTTGCTGATGATGATGATGATGATGATGATGTTGGTGGTGGTGTTTGTGTTGCTGATGATGATGATGATGATGATGTTGGTGGTGGTGTTTGTGTTGCTGACGATGATGTTGTTGGTGGTGTTTGTGTTGCTGATGATGATGATGATGTTGGTGGTGGTATTTGTGTTGCTGATGATGATGTTGGTGGTGGTGTTTGTGTTGCTGATGATGATGATGATGATGTTGGTGGTGGTGTTTGTGTTGCTGATGATGATGTTGGTGGTGGTGTTTGTGTTGCTGATGATGATGATGATGTTGGTGGTGGTATTTGTGTTGCTGACGATGATGATGATGTTGGTGGTGGTGTTTGTGTTGCTGATGATGATGTTGGTGGTGGTGTTTGTGTTGCTGATGATGTTGATGGTGGTGTTTGTGTTGCTGATGATGATGATGATGATGTTGGTGGTGGTGTTTGTGTTGCTGATGATGATGATGATGATGGTGGTGGTGGTGTTTGTGTTGCTGATGATGATGATGATGTTGGTGGTGGTGTTTGTGTTGCTGATGATGATAATGATGATGATGATGTTGGTGGTGTTTGTGTTGTTGATGATGATGAGGATGTTGTTGGCGGTGTTTGTGTTGTTGATGATGATGATGATGGGGATGTTGTTGGCGGTGTTTGTGTTGTTGATGATGATAATGGTGATGTTGTTGGCGGTGTTTGTGTTGTTGATGATGATGGGGATGTTGGTGGCGGTGTTTGTGTTGTTGATGATGATGATGTTGGCGGTGTTTGTGTTGTTGATGATGATGGGGATGTTGGTGGCGGTGTTTGTGTTGTTGATGATGGGGATGTTGTTGGCGGTGTTTGTGTTGTTGATGATGATGGGGATGTTGTTGGCGGTGTTTGTGTTGTTGATGATGATGGGGATGTTGGTGGCGGTGTTTGTGTTGTTGACGATGATGATGATGTTGGCGGTGTTTGTGTTGTTGATGATGATGGGGATGTTGGTGGCGGTGTTTGTGTTGTTGATGATGATGATGATGATGTTCGCAGTGTTTGTGTTGTTGATGATGATGGGGATGTTGTTGGCGGTGTTTGTGTTGCTGATGATGATGTTGTCGGTGTTTGTGTTGCTGATGATGATGATGATGATGTTGGTGGTGTTGTTTGTGTTGCTGATGTTGTTGGTGGTGGTGTTTGTGTTGCTGATGATGTTGTTGTTGGTGGTGTTTGTGTTGCTGATGATGATGATGATGTTCGCTGTGTTTTTGTTGCTGATGATGATGATGATGTTGGTGGTGTTTGTGCTGCTGATGATGATGATGATGTTGGCGGTGTTTGTGTTGCTGATGATGATGTTGGTGGTGTTTGTGTTGCTGATGATGATGATGATAATGTTGGTGGTGCTGTTTGTGTTGCTGATGACGATGATGATGATGATGATGATGATGATGTTGGTGGTGGTGTTTATGTTGCTGATGATGATGATGATGTTGGTGGTGGTGTTTGTGTTGCTGATGATGATGTTGGTGGTGGTGTTTGTGTTGCTGATGATGATGATGATGTTGGTGGTGGTATTTGTGTTGCTGATGATGATGATGATGATGATGATGATGATGATGTTGGTGGTGGTGTTTGTGTTGCTGATGATGATGATGATGATGATGATGTTGGTGGTGGTGTTTGTGTTGCTGATGATGATGTTGTTGGTGGTGTTTGTGTTGCTGATGATGATGATGATGTTGGTGGTGGTATTTGTGTTGCTGATGATGATGTTGGTGGTGGTGTTTGTGTTGCTGATGATGATGATGTTGGTGGTGGTGTTTGTGTTGCTGATGATGATGTTGGTGGTGGTGTTTGTGTTGCTGCTGATGATGATGATGTTGGTGGTGGTATTTGTGTTGCTGACGATGATGATGATGTTGGTGGTGGTGTTTGTGTTGCTGATGATGATGTTGGTGGTGGTGTTTGTGTTGCTGATGATGTTGATGGTGGTGTTTGTGTTGCTGATGATGATGATGATGATGATGATGATGTTGGTGGTGGTGTTTGTGTTGCTGATGATGATGATGATGATGTTGGTGGTGGTGTTTGTGTTGCTGATGATGATGATGATGTTGGTGGTGGTGTTTGTGTTGCTGATGATGATAATGATGATGATGATGTTGATGGTGGTGTTTGTGTTGTTGATGATGAGGATGTTGTTGGCGGTGTTTGTGTTGTTGATGATGATGATGATGATGATGATGATGATGGGGATGTTGTTGGCGGTGTTTGTGTTGTTGATGATGATGATGTTGGCGGTGTTTGTGTTGTTGATGATGATGGGGATGTTGGTGGCGGTGTTTGTTTTGTTGATGATGGGGATGTTGTTGGTGGTGTTTGTGTTGTTGATGATGATGGGGATGTTGTTGGCGGTGTTTGTGTTGTTGATGATGATGGGGATGTTGGTGGCGGTGTTTGTGTTGTTGACGATGATGATGATGATGTTGGCGGTGTTTGTGTTGTTGATGATGATGGGGATGTTGGTGGCGGTGTTTGTGTTGTTGATGATGATGATGTTCGCAGTGTTTGTGTTGCTGATGATGATGTTGGCGGTGTTTGTGTTGCTGATGATGATGTTGGCGGTGTTTGTGTTGCTGATGATGATGTTGGAGGTGTTTATGTTGCTGATGATGATGTTGGTGGTGTTTGTGTTGCTGATGATGATGTTGGCGGTGTTTGTTTTCTGATGATGATGATGATGTTGGTGGTGGTGGTGTTTGTGTTGCTGATGATGATGATGATGTTGGTGGTGTTTGTGTTGCTGATAATGATGTTGGTGGTGTTTGTGTTGCTGATGATTATGATGATGTTGGTGGTGGTGTTTGTGTTGCTGATGATGATGATGTTGGTGGTGGTGTTTGTGTTGTTGATGATGATGGGTATGTTGTTGGCGGTGTTTGTGTTGCTGATGATGGTGTTGGCGGTGTTTGTGTTGCTGATGATGATGATGATGTTGGTGGTGGTGTTTCTGTTGCTGATGATGTTGTTGGTGGTGGTGTTTGTGTTGCTGATGATGTTGTTGTTGGTGGTGTTTGTGTTGCTGATGATGATGATGATGTTCGCTGTGTTTGTGTTGCTGATGATGATGATGATGATGTTGGTGGTGTTTGTGCTGCTGATGATGATGATGATGTTGGCGGTGTTTGTGTTGCTGATGATGATGTTGGTGATGTTTGTGTTGTTGATGATGATGATGATGATGTTGGTGGTGTTTGTGTTGCTGATGATGATGTTGGCGGTGTTTGTGTTGCTGATAATGATGATGATGTTGGCGGTGTTTGTGTTGCTGCTGATGATGTTGGTGGTGTTTGTGTTGCTGATGATGATGTTGGCGGTGTTTGTGTTGCTGATGATGATGTTGGCGGTGTTTGTGTATCTGATGATGATGTTGGTGGTGTTTGTGTTGCTGATGATGTTGTTGGTGGTGGTGTTTGTGTTGCTGATGATGATGATGATGTTGGCGGTGTTTGTGTTGCTGATGATGATGATGATGATGATGATGATGTTGGTGGTGGTGGTGGTGTTTGTGTTGCTGATGATGATGTTGGCGGTGATTGTGTTGCTGATGATGATGTTGGCGGTGTTTGTGTTGCTGATGATGATGTTGGCGGTGTTTGTGTTGCTGATGATGATGTTGGTGGTGTTTGTGTTGCTGATGATGATGTTGGCGGTGTTTGTGTTGCTGATGATGATGATGATGTTGGTGGTGGTGGTGTTTGTGTTGCTGATGATGATGATGATGTTGGTGGTGTTTGTGTTGCTGATGATGATGATGATAATGTTGGTGGTGCTGTTTGTGTTGCTGATGATGATGATGATGATGATGATGATGATGATGTTGGTGGTGGTGTTTATGTTGCTGATGATGATGATGATGTTGGTGGTGGTGTTTGTGTTGCTGATGATGATGTTGGTGGTGGTGTTTGTGTTGCTGATGATGATGATGATGTTGGTGGTGGTATTTGTGTTGCTGATGATGATGATGATGATGATGATGATGATGATGTTGGTGGTGGTGTTTGTGTTGCTGATGATGATGATGATGATGATGATGTTGGTGGTGGTGTTTGTGTTGCTGATGATGATGTTGTTGGTGGTGTTTGTGTTGCTGATGATGATGATGATGTTGGTGGTGGTATTTGTGTTGCTGATGATGATGTTGGTGGTGGTGTTTGTGTTGCTGATGATGATGATGTTGGTGGTGGTGTTTGTGTTGCTGATGATGATGTTGGTGGTGGTGTTTGTGTTGCTGCTGATGATGATGATGTTGGTGGTGGTATTTGTGTTGCTGACGATGATGATGATGTTGGTGGTGGTGTTTGTGTTGCTGATGATGATGTTGGTGGTGGTGTTTGTGTTGCTGATGATGTTGATGGTGGTGTTTGTGTTGCTGATGATGATGATGATGATGATGATGATGTTGGTGGTGGTGTTTGTGTTGCTGATGATGATGATGATGATGTTGGTGGTGGTGTTTGTGTTGCTGATGATGATGATGATGTTGGTGGTGGTGTTTGTGTTGCTGATGATGATAATGATGATGATGATGTTGATGGTGGTGTTTGTGTTGTTGATGATGAGGATGTTGTTGGCGGTGTTTGTGTTGTTGATGATGATGATGATGATGATGATGATGATGGGGATGTTGTTGGCGGTGTTTGTGTTGTTGATGATGATGATGTTGGCGGTGTTTGTGTTGTTGATGATGATGGGGATGTTGGTGGCGGTGTTTGTTTTGTTGATGATGGGGATGTTGTTGGTGGTGTTTGTGTTGTTGATGATGATGGGGATGTTGTTGGCGGTGTTTGTGTTGTTGATGATGATGGGGATGTTGGTGGCGGTGTTTGTGTTGTTGACGATGATGATGATGATGTTGGCGGTGTTTGTGTTGTTGATGATGATGGGGATGTTGGTGGCGGTGTTTGTGTTGTTGATGATGATGATGTTCGCAGTGTTTGTGTTGCTGATGATGATGTTGGCGGTGTTTGTGTTGCTGATGATGATGTTGGCGGTGTTTGTGTTGCTGATGATGATGTTGGAGGTGTTTATGTTGCTGATGATGATGTTGGTGGTGTTTGTGTTGCTGATGATGATGTTGGCGGTGTTTGTTTTCTGATGATGATGATGATGTTGGTGGTGGTGGTGTTTGTGTTGCTGATGATGATGATGATGTTGGTGGTGTTTGTGTTGCTGATAATGATGTTGGTGGTGTTTGTGTTGCTGATGATTATGATGATGTTGGTGGTGGTGTTTGTGTTGCTGATGATGATGATGTTGGTGGTGGTGTTTGTGTTGTTGATGATGATGGGTATGTTGTTGGCGGTGTTTGTGTTGCTGATGATGGTGTTGGCGGTGTTTGTGTTGCTGATGATGATGATGATGTTGGTGGTGGTGTTTCTGTTGCTGATGATGTTGTTGGTGGTGGTGTTTGTGTTGCTGATGATGTTGTTGTTGGTGGTGTTTGTGTTGCTGATGATGATGATGATGTTCGCTGTGTTTGTGTTGCTGATGATGATGATGATGATGTTGGTGGTGTTTGTGCTGCTGATGATGATGATGATGTTGGCGGTGTTTGTGTTGCTGATGATGATGTTGGTGATGTTTGTGTTGTTGATGATGATGATGATGATGTTGGTGGTGTTTGTGTTGCTGATGATGATGTTGGCGGTGTTTGTGTTGCTGATAATGATGATGATGTTGGCGGTGTTTGTGTTGCTGCTGATGATGTTGGTGGTGTTTGTGTTGCTGATGATGATGTTGGCGGTGTTTGTGTTGCTGATGATGATGTTGGCGGTGTTTGTGTATCTGATGATGATGTTGGTGGTGTTTGTGTTGCTGATGATGTTGTTGGTGGTGGTGTTTGTGTTGCTGATGATGATGATGATGTTGGCGGTGTTTGTGTTGCTGATGATGATGATGATGATGATGATGATGATGTTGGTGGTGGTGGTGGTGTTTGTGTTGCTGATGATGATGTTGGCGGTGATTGTGTTGCTGATGATGATGTTGGCGGTGTTTGTGTTGCTGATGATGATGTTGGCGGTGTTTGTGTTGCTGATGATGATGTTGGTGGTGTTTGTGTTGCTGATGATGATGTTGGCGGTGTTTGTGTTGCTGATGATGATGATGATGTTGGTGGTGGTGGTGTTTGTGTTGCTGATGATGATGATGATGTTGGTGGTGTTTGTGTTGCTGATGATGATGTTGGTGGTGTTTGTGTTGCTGATGATTATGATTATGTTGGTGGTGGTGTTTGTGTTGCTGATGATGATGATGATGATGTTGGTGGTGGTGTTTGTGTTGCTGATGATGATGATGATGTTGGTGGTGGTGTTTGTGTTGCTGATGATGATGTTGGCGGTGTTTGTGTTGCTGATGATGATGATGATGTTGGTGGTGGTGTTTGTGTTGCTGATGATGTTGTTGGTGATGGTGTTTGTGTTACTGATGATGTTGTTGGTGTTGGTGTTTGTGTTGCTGATGATGATGATGATGATGTTGGCGGTGTTTGTGTTGCTGATGATGTTGTTGGTGATGGTGTTTGTGTTGCTGATGATGATGATGATGTTGGTGGTGGTGTTTGTGTTGCTGATGATGATGATGATGATGATGTTGGTGGTGGTGTTTGTGTTGCTGATGATGATGATGATGATGATGATGATGATGATGTTGGTGGTGGTGTTTGTGTTGCTGATGATGATGATGATGATGATGTTGGCGGTGTTTGTGTTGCTGATGATGATGTTGGTGGTGGTGTTTGTGTTGCTGATGATGATGATGATGTTGGTGGTGTTGTTTGTGTTGCTGATGATGATGTTGGTCGTGGTGTTTGTGTTGCTGATGATGATGATGATGTTGGTGGTGGTGTTTGTGTTGCTGATGATGATGTTGGTGGTGGTGTTTGTGTTGCTGATGATGATGATGATGTTGGCGGTGTTTGTGTTGTTGGTGATGATGATGTTGGTGGTGGTGTTTGTGTTGTTGATGATGATGATGATGGTGGTGGTGGTGTTTGTGTTGCTGATGATGTTATTGGTGGTGTTTGTGTTGCTGATGATGTTGGTGGTGGTGTTTGTGTTGTTGATGATGATGATGATGATGGTGGTGGTTGTGTTTTATGTTGCTGATGATGTTATTGGTGGTGTTTGTGTTGTTGATGATGATGATGGTGTTGGTGTTTGTGTTGATGATGATGTTGGTGGTTGTGTTTGTGTTGCTGATGATGGTGGTGATGATGAGGAGGATAATGATGATACTAATGATGATGTTGAGGTGGTGATAATGATGAGGTGGAGGATGATGAGATAATCATGACAAGGAGGAATGATCACATGATAAAAATTATGGAAATAATTATGATGATAATGATGAGGATGGTGATGATGATGTTATCACTATTTTGTATTACTTTTAATCAACAACAAAAAAACTGTCATCTTACCTGAAACTTTACAGCTCATCAACAGGTAAATAATTACAATTTTTGAACATTTCCTCCATGGACCAGACATCTCCGACAACAGATCCGGGATTGCGCAATGTATAAGCAACACAGCCACTAGTTTTGACGATCAGTCACATAAACTATACCACCACATTGCAAACTTTTCTTACTACCACATTACTATCAACACAATTAACAATTAATTGTTTCTATTTGTAAAGAATTTTAAGATCCATAAGGGACATGCCTGGAATAACAATTGCAGGTCATAATATAAATAATCGAAGGTGTGCTGATAATACAGTCTTGATCGCTAAGAGTAAAAATGAGTTACAAGAAATGTTAGACATTATAGTGAAGGAAAGCAAAAATAAAGGACTCAAACTTAATAGCAAAAAGACAGAAGTAATGGTAACAACAAAGAAAAAGACATCACCGCAATGCACAATAAAGACAAATGGAACAATATTAAAACAGCTAAATCAATTTAAATATCTGGGATCAGTGTTAACCTCATTTGGTAGGTGTACAACAGAGGTGAGATGCAGAATGGCTCAGGCAAAAGCAGCTTTCCAAAAAAATGAAGAAGATACTGTCTATATCACTGGAATCTGTAGAAATGTGGTTTTACAGAAGAATGTTGAGAATACCATGGACAGCTAAGAAGAGTAATGAAAACGTTCTGAAAGAGGCCAAAGCAAAAAGAGAGCTAATATCCAATGTTAGGAAGAAACAATCATCATTTTTTGGCCATGTAATTAGAAGAGAACAACTGGAATATATTGTAACAACTGGGAAAATTGAGGGACGAAGAGATAGAGGGAAGCAAAAGAAAAAATACCAGAGAGCTTAAGAGAATGGCCTGGCAGAAGGTCAGCAACAGCAATGATAAATAACTGTTGAGATCTAAAGTTGTGGAGAGACATGATCACCTACGCCAGCAGGTATGGTACTTGATGATGATGATGACGATGATGATGATGATGATGATATAGTATCCTGATACAGAAACCGAACTGTACCTTTCATATCAGCGACTTGCCAGCAGCGTCAACTGCGCGATTGAAAAGCGCCACCATAAATAAATGCATGAATGAAAACTGTCACCATAGATATATGCATGAATAAAAACTGTCACCATAGATAAATGAGTGAATTAAAACTGTCAGCAAAGATAAATGAGTGAATAAAAACTGTCAGCATAGATAAATGAGTGAATAAAAACTGTCAGCATAGATAAATGAGTGAATAAAAACTTTCAGCATAGATAAATGAGTGAATAAAAACTGTCACCATAGATAAATGAGTGATAAAAACTGTCACCATAGATAAATGAGTGAATAAAAACTGTCAGCATAGATAAATGAGTGGATAAAAACTGTCACCATAGATAAATGAGTGAATAAAAACTGTCAGCATAGATAAATGAGTGAATAAAAACTGTCAGCATAGATAAATGAGTGAATAAAAACTGTCAGCATAGATAAATGTGTGAATGAAAACTGCCAGCAGAGATAAGTGCGTCAATGAAAACTGCCAACAGATGCCTGTTGCGATGTATCATGCAAGAGTGAATATATAATAATAACGATATTTTGCCTATTTCGAAAAAAATAATTAATTTTCATAAACTTATCCTTTATTCTCTCTACTACAGCATTTTCTTCTTCTTCCTTTCAGCTCCCTGTGGAGCATAGTACTTCAACAAACACTTTCAGCTCCCTGTGGAGCTTAGGACTTCAACAAACACTTTCAGCTCCCTGTGGAGCTTAGGACTTCAGCAAACACTTTCAACTCCCTGTGGAGCTTAGGTCTTCAACAAACACTTTCAGCTCCCTGTGGAGCTTAGGTCTTCAACAAACACTTTCAGCTCTCTGTGGAGCTTTGGTCTTCAACAAACACTTTCAACTCTCTGTGGAGCTTAGGTCTTCAACAAACACTTTCAGCTCCCTGTGGAGCTTAGGTCTTCAACAAACACTTTCAGCTCTCTGTGGAGCTTAGTTCTTCAACAAACACTTTCAACTCCCTGTGGAGCTTAGGTCTTCAACAAACACTTTCAACTCCCTGTGGAGCTTAGGTCTTCAACAAACACTTTAAACTCCCTGTGAATCTTAGGTCTTCAACAAACACTTTCAACTCCCTGTGGAGCTTAGTTCTTCAACAAACACTTTCAACTCCCTGTGAAGCTTAGGTCTTCAACAAACACTTTCAGCTCCATGAGAAGCATAGGTCTTCAACAAACACTTTCAGCTCCCTGAGGAGCACAGGTCTTCAACAAACACTTTCGTTCTGTTTCTTGCCATTCTTTTAAGATCACTCTATGCCACCCCATCCTCTTCATCTCTGCTTCCAACACTCTTCTCTTAGAATAATTTCGTCTTCCTCTTTGTCCCTTCCTCTGGGGATTCCAAGAAAGGGCATGTCGTGTAAAACTCTCAGTTGGCCTCAGCAGTGTGTGTCCTATTCAGCGCCATCGTCTTCGTTGCATCTCTTTAACCACTGGTATTTGATTGTTACTTTTCCATAATTCTACGTTAGTGATTTTTATCATGTCATTGCCATCCATTTTTTCATCGCTGGCATCCTTTAATGAAGGTCAGTATCTTCATGATTATCATTTTTGTTGTTATCCATGTTACACGGCAATATAATAGAACTGATTTAACTCAAGAGATTACAATGTTTATTTCCGTATTTGGACTAATTTCTTTGTATTGCCATATAATTATTCCTAGTGAAATGAAGGCTCTTCTTTAATTTTTTGTACTTTATTTCATCTTCTCTATATGATAAAAGTATAAGAGCAGACGAAATAAGCCAAGAATAATTCGATCACACAAACAAAAGTATTAAGTAAGTTCACTAAAATACATAAATAAAACTAAAACATCGAACTGAAAGCTAAATTAAAAAAAAAACATCCTGAGGCAGAGTTAATTTCTTTAACGTCACAATATAATGTCACAGCTAATAATTATCTTGGTAGCCGTGATAGCTCAGTGGTTAGTGAACTGGACTACAAAGGACAAGCTGCAGGGTTCGATCCCAACCGACAGCCTCCGGCTCACCCAGCCGGTAATGGGTACCGGATATTTTTTCTGGGAAAGTAAAGCGGTACGGGTGTAATACCGACCACATTACCCAACAAATCATGTGCCGAAGATCTGTAAAATATATGGTCACTAACACCATATTCCCTATACGCCACTTGGCGTGACGGGGGTACTTTACTTTTTTTTTTTTTACTTAATAATTATTTCAGGTCAGAATTAATCCTTACCAATCACCATCAAGGGCGTTCTTCTCGAGAATGCATGGGAAAAGACCAAGAGGAAGACCCAGAAGAAGATGGATAGATGCAGTGACAGAGACATGTAACAACAAAGGAAAGTCACTAATTCAGACAGCTCGAGCAGCTCAAGAACGACAAATGATGTAAACCACGACACCTTTTAGGTATCAGTGAAAAGAGAAAAGAAGAAGATGGATAGATGCAGTGACAGAGACATGTAACAACAAAGGAAAGTCACTAATTCAGACAATTCGAGCAGCTCAAGAACGACAAATGATATAAACCACGACACCTTTTAGGTATCAGTGAAAAGAGAAAAGAAGAAGATGGATAGATGCAGTGACAGAGACATGTAGCAACAAAGGAAAGTCACTAATTCAGACAGTTCGAACAGCTCAAGAACGACAAATGATATAAACCACGACACCTTTTAGGTATCAGTGAAAAGTGAAAAGAAGAAGAAGAAAAATTATTTTATAATCACAAAAAATTAGCACTGGCAAAAAAAGTTATATAAATACCCTAGTCTTTCATAGAAACATCCATAAATTCAAATGTCCAGTTTTAGAGTAAAATTGTTGTTACAGCTTTCGTTTCACGTAGAAAAAAACAAGACGCGGATACTAAAGTAAGCAATATGGGAAAACAACAACACAATTTAAATTAAAAAGTTACAATAAATAAAGTTAACGTTAAAATATGTTTTAATCTGGACGGAATGTTAACAGTCTTGAAGATAAAGTACAATGTTTTAATTTTAACGTGAAGATCGTACAATTCTAGACGCAAGGTAGGACTAGTTTAAATAGGTCATTCTGAAGATGTGGACATACGAGGGCCTTCATCTGTGACGTGTTTCCGGTGAATTGCTAATAAAGTGGTTTGTGAGTTTGTTCGTTTTTGGATCTAAAACTGTAATGATTGTTGGCCCCGTTAGGTTGTTGATTGTGATTGTAGTTACCGCTGACGTCATTTACACACATCTGGATGTAGCACTACTGACAATATGGTACAGCAATCCTACATATATATGTTAACTTTTTCAGGTAATTGTAAATGTATGCTTTTCAATTATATTCTCTCTCTCTCTCACTCACTCTCTCTCTCTCTCTCTCTCTCTCTCTATGTTTTCTGTTTTTCTCTATTTGTGTTGTAGGTTTTTGTATTTTTGATCTTGTGTTTTATTTTTTGTGTTTATATGTTTGGACCATTATCAATATCAATTCCTTTACAGCAAAGACCACAAGGTCTCTCTATCCGTTTATGTTCTTGGATATTTTCTCTACTTCTCTCCAGTCTAGGTCACAGACAAGGTCTCTCCATTCATCCCTGTTTTGAGGCAATTTCTCTACTTCTCTCCTGTCTGGGCCAATATTCTTGAGAGCTTCCATAACTTCTTTTCTCCGAGTATTCCTGGGTCTTCCTCGCTTTCTTCTCCCCTGTGGGTTCCATGACAGTACATGTCTTGCTATACTGGCATCAGGTTTATCTATATAACTTCATCATCATCACTGAGTGCAGTCTCCGTTTCAAAGGTTGGCTACCATGGAGCGCCATTCCGCTCTGTCTCTTTGTTTGATAGTGCAGGTTGTTATAGGCTGACTTGTCCATCTTTTGATGTTACTTGTCCATGTTATTTTTAGTCTGCCTCCGAATCTTGTACCATGTATTTTCCCTTTCAAGATTACTTATAGTAGGCTGTTGTGTTTCCAACATGGCCCAAAATTGTGATTGTCTTGTTTGAATCATGTTTAGTAGTTCTCTTTCCATTTTTAGTTGTAAGACCTCATCATTTCTTTTATATTACATCATTTACTTATCTATTGTCCTTTCGAGCCGAAGACGGCACACAGTGCAGAACCACAGTCTCAAAAACAGAAGTCTTGCGTGCCAAAGTGACACATATTGCAGAGATTATCGTCATCATGTACCATACCGGTTGGTATAGGCAATCATGTCCTTCGACATTCTTCTATCTACAGTGCATCGTATCAGTTCTCTTGTTGACTGTTTTACATGTCATGACACCAAGCTATGCAGTATTTTCTCACTTTTGACTGCAGAGATCACTGCTATAAAATCTATGGCGCTGTTTCCATAACAATACTTTTTACAATGACAGCTTGTCAAGCCATCGATCAAACTCCTTAGTCGCCTCTTACGACATGTCTGGAAGGTCACAGTGTCACTTTTCTTTACTTCCCTCATAATGAGGCCCCGGTAAGGCACGGGAATATTACTTCTTACTCTTTCTTTAAACAGCCCCTTCCTTTTCCAAGAAGAGAGTCGTTGATTGCCTGGTCTGTGTTTTTTTTAATAATCCAAGCAATATTTTCACATGCGACAGGTTGTTCTCTATCCCCAAAACTCCTTAGTCGCTTCTTACGACATAAACGACTGGTCTTCTTCTTTTCTTTTCTCTTTCTCGCTGATACCTAAAAGGTGTCCTGGTTTATATCATTTGTCGTTCTTGAGCTACTCGAACTGTCTGAATTAGTGATTTTCCTTTGATGTTACATGTCACTGTCACAGCATCTATCCATCTTTTTCTGGATCTTCCTCTTGGTCTTTTTCCATGCATTCTCGAGAAGAACGCCCTTGAAGGTTACTGGTGACAGTCGCTATATTCTTGTATCCTCTCACCGTATTCAGGGCCCAGATAAACAGGATCTCATCATTATACTTGGAACATATCCATTATCGATCCAATCTGTTCTCTGATAACACGGGAAGATATCAATGCACAGTGTTTTGTCACAGATATTTTAGTTAATTTCTTCATGTGTTCTTACAGAAAGATAAAATACACGTCTGTTGTTTTTTTCATTATACATTCAAGGTGGTTTGAAGAAGCTATTTTGCAAAATAAAATAAAAAATTTTCATTAAAAATTGAATATTGCACTCCCTTCAAGGTTATGATTTACCAATCTTTGGTCTGTTTTGTTAAGACTCATCATCATCATCATCATGTAAATCATAACGAACACTGCGTAGTAGCAAGAGTTTAATTTAAGGATCAGTATCACCGTCATCATTATCAAGTACCATGCCTGCTGGCGTAGGTGATCATGTCTCTTCATAAATAAAGATAATGGTCAAAGATAAAGTACGAGACTTGAACCGGCGTCTTAGCACGCGAGTCTCCACCCATATCTGCTCGGCCACCTACCCAGAAATGTTCGGAGATTTCTGGATAGCATCGCTTCAAGCATCGAACCTCACGATGCGAGGCGACATTCCTCACCTTCCCAGGGTAATACCCTGGTACCCATTTCTGCCAACGGCTGGGTTGACCGTGGGGTAAATTGCTATCTCGACAATTATTTATCATTTCTGCTGTTGACCTTCTGCTAAACTATTATCTTAACCTGCCTAATATCTTTTCTTTTTGTTTCCCTCTGTCTCTTCGTCCCTCAACTTTCCGAGTTGTCACAATATATTCAAGATGTTCTCTCATTACATCGTCAAAAATGATGATTGTTTCTTCCTAATATTCGCTATTAGCTCTCTTTTGCTTTGGCCTCTTTCAGAACGTTTTCATTACTTTTCTTAGCTGTCAATGGTATTCTCAACATTCTTCTGTAATACTCTATTTCTACAACCTACAGTGACTTTTTTGTCATTTGTCCTATTGTCCATGATTCACACCCATATGTTAAGATTGAATCTACATAACATTTAAGAATTATTTTTCTTGTTTCCATTGTCAAAAATGGATTGCAAGGTATCTTCCTCATTTTTTGGAAAGCTGCTTTTGCCTAAGCCATCCTGCATCTCACCTCTGTTGTACATCTACCATCTGAGGTTAACATTGTTCCCAAATATTTAAATTCATTTACCTGTTTTAATATTGTTCCACTTGTCTTTATTTTGCACTTAGGTGATGTCTTTTTCTTTGTTGTTACAATTACCTCTGTCTTTTTGCTATTGAGGCTGAGTCCTTTATTGTTCCTTTCTTTCACTATAATGTCCAACATTTCTTGTAACTCATTTTCACTCTTAGCGATTAATACTGTATCATCAGCATACCTTAGATTATTTATATTATGACCTCCAATTGCTATTCCAGGCATGTCCCTTATGGATCTTAAAATAATCTCACTATAAATATTAAACAAATCTGGTGACAGCACACAACCTTGTCTAACACCCTGTTTTATTTGTTGAAACATTCCCAATTGGTTTCTAGTTCTTATGGCCGCTGTTTGTTGCCAGTACATGTTATTTATTATTCTTAGATCTTTGCTGTCTACGTTTATGCTTTCTAAAATTTTGATTATTTCTTGGTGCTTTACTTTGTCAAATGCTTTGGTGTAATCTATGAAACATCACCTCTATGGCTCTTTCTACTAAAGATCTTGGCTTCTCCTCCTGTTGTGATTCCTAACGTTTCTAATATTCCGTCAATCGGAGGCGAATGTGCATCTCACAGTAGCAGAGCTGAAAGTTGTCAGCGACTCACAGTTGATGGCCTGCGCCATGAACGGTGAACTAGAACCATCCAGACCCTACTCCACCTCTCCGCGGTGTCTCTAGTAACAGACTAACCTGTCTAGTCTGGCCAAACGAGTAGGAATCGAAAAGGGAAAACAACCCGGTACTCAAAAATGTTGTGCTGAAGTCGGATGTGTTGGGCCGAAAGGCGCAGATATCACAGTTATACTGCAAACCACAACACAAAGCAGACACGCCCACTTAACGTCATTTTAATGGCGGATGATAAAGAGGTGTACTCATTCAGTCATCGGGCGAACGCAAGCAAGCAAGCATATTTCGTCAATCCATCTTTTTCCTGGTTGGCCCTTGAATCTTGTGATCTCGCAACGTTTATTGAAGGCTTGTTGTGTTATGTTTTGATCTTTCTGTCTTATCACGTGGTCAAATCATGTTATCTGCTGTTTCTGTATATATTCAATGGCGGTATTTATTCTGAAAACTAAATTATCAGTTTCTTCAGTTCTTTACTTCTGATCTTAATCTCTCAGACTGCTTCATGCCATGCGCCTAACACATTTCAAATCAGCAGTGAGTATTTCTATTATTGTTCTTGAAAAATATGTCAACGGATACAGACATGAAGAGTGTACCAGATTATAACCAAGTTCACATAGACCTTCATAATGATACTGTCTTCCCTTTCCGTTAGTTAGTTATAAGGTAAAGCCAGTCTCATAGCAACTGTCTTTGAGTAATGAAGAGCTAATGGATTCATTGAACTAATCTGCAGCATCATAAGATGGGGTGGAGTACAGGCATCAAGATGTATAGAGATGTATAGAGATGTATAGAGATGTATAGAGATGTATAGAGGTGTATAGAGATGTATAGAGATGTATAAAGATGTATAGAGATGTATAGAGATGCACAGAGACGTATAGAGATGTATAGAGATGCATAGAGATGCATGCATAGAGATGCATGCATAGAGATGTATAGAGATGCATAGATATGCATAGATATGCATAGAGATGCATAGAGATGTTTAGAGATGTATAGAGATGTATAGAGATGTATTAGAAATGTATAGAGATGCATAGAGATGTATAGAGATGTTTATAGATGTATAGAGATGTATAGAGATGTATAGAGATATATAAGAGATGTATAGAGATGCATAGAGATGTATAGAGATGCATAGAGATGTATAGAGATGTATAAGAGATGTATAGAGATGTATAGAGATGCATAGAGATGTATAGAGATGTATAAGAGATGTATAGAGATGCATAGAGATGTATAGAGATGCATAGAGATGTATAGAGATGTATAGAGATGTATAGAGATGTATAGAGATGCATAGAGATGTATAGAGATGTATAGAGATGTATAGAGATGTATAGAGATGTATAGAGATGTATAGAGATGTATAGAGATGCATAGAAATGCGAAGCTGTTTGTAAAGCTGATGATAATGAGAATTGTAAACACATTAAAAAGTGGTATGGTAACAGCTTTACGTAGGTGAGAAATATAACAAAAGTAGAGCGACGTTTCTGCCAAGTAGGTCTTCAGCTGGAACAATAACTTTTGTATTGTTAAATATTGTTCCAGCTGAAGGCGTACTTGATAGAAACGTCGCTCTACTTTTTTTTTTGTTTTGTTTCTCACCTACGTAAAGCTGTTACCATACCACTTTTTAATTTTTTTAAATGTTCTTTACCATGACATGGAGTTGTCATTCTATCTCCTGGCTACCTTTTCTTCCCAGAATATATCTCTGGTATACATTAAATGAGGCTGGGTGGCTCAGGAGCTTTTCCGATCGTTTAAGAGGCTGGGTGACCTCAAGAGCTTTTCCGATCGTTTAAGAGGCTGGGTGACCTCAAGAGCTTATTCGATCGTTTAAGAGGCTGGGTGATCTCAAGAGCTTATTCGATCGTCTAAGAGGAGGGTGACCTCAAGATCCTTCTTGATCGTTAAAGAGGCTGCGAGACCTCAAGAGCCTTTTATATCGTTAAAGATGCTGGGTGACCTCAAGAGCTTGTTATATCGTTAAAGAGGCTGGGTAACTTCAAGAGAATTTGGGATCGAAAATTAAATGTTCCTCAATAGGCTTTTGAACTTTGAACCTTCAGGTCGGCGATCATGAGCACTTACCACAACGCTACATGGTCTCCTTTCTTATAGAAAAAAAAATTATTAATATTTATTATTATAAAAATAATAAGAAATACACAACACACACAAAATTAAAAAAACATGCCATTTATTTATCATACAACGGGCAAATCACATGAAAATATTGTCTTTCTACGTCTTTCAATGACAAACATGAGTCCAGTATCTTGTATTTTCTTTCTGCTCAATATAGAGAAAGTGTCACGAAGACGTCGCGTCATGGGAGATGGCTGCACAAGATAGGGACGGTTCATCAGAAATTTAAAAGAAAATAATGAAGAGAGAAAGGCTGGGGGTGTGGAGGGGAAGGTCACCTCATTTAGTTCAATAAAAAGCGAAAATACGGGAGATGTTTTATACAATGTTTGCGGACGAGGGTGCCATTCTATAATTGATAAACCAATCTCAAGTAAAGCTACAATTCAATGCCAATGAAGGAAAGTCTTGGTGATGTCTTAAAACCTTGAGGTTGGCACACAAGTACCAGGGTCTGTGTCTGGAGGTTGTGGATTGAACCCCCCCAATGAAGCACAGAGGGATGTGGTTTGACCCCAAAAAGTAGAGCAACAAAATTATGAAAGCTGGGAAGGATGTAAAACAGAAATAAACAAAAGTATAGGAATGGCAAAAAGTCATTTTAATGTCATGAAGAATATACTAACATGAAAGTAAATAACATCATGGCTAAAACTAAGAATAGCAAAATGTTATATCTTCTCATTTGGTTCTTTGGTTGCTGCCTGTATGGTGCATAAACATGGACATTAGACCAGAAAACGGAACGTAAAATTGAAGCTTTAGAAATGTGGATTTACAGAAGAATGGGAAGAATTGGATGGAAAGAAAAGAAAACAAATGAAGTCATAAACAACTAAAAATGAAAAACGATCTACTAAACACAATTCAAACAAGACAAATGAGATTCTATTCTTGAGGCATGTTAAAAGACACAGCAGCCTACTAAAAGTAATCTTGGAAGGGAAAATACAAGGTAAAAGAAGCAGAGGCAGACTAAGACTAACATGGACGAGTAACATCAAAAGATGGACAAGTCTGCCTGTGACAATCAGCACCATCAAAGCAAGAGACAGAGCGGAATAGCGCCCCATGGTGGCCAACCTTCGATGCGGAGACGACACTCAAAGATGATGAGGAAAAATAAGTCTACAATTAAGATATTGGCAGCGACCGGTTGTTAGCAGCGCCATCTTTGTTCTCCTATCCCATGGGCTGGCTGTTCCTTTCTACGATTGGGGCATGCTCTGACCATAGCCGACTATAGTTTTACTTAGGCCTGCGGGCTGAGCTGAAATTCCAGGAGATCCCTCAACTCATCATCATCATGTGCCAGACCGGTTGGCGTAGGTGATCATGTCCCTCCACAATCTTCTATCTACAGTGCATCGTATCAGTTCTGTTTTTGACTGTTTTCCATGCCATGACACCAAGCTATCCAGTATTTTCTCTCTTGGTCGCCCGCTATCTCTCTTTCCTTTTATTTTGCCAGTTGTAACCAAGTATTCCAACTTTCCTCTTCTCATGATGTGCCCGAAAAATGTGGATTGTTTCTTTCTGATGTTTTTTAAGAGCTCCCTTTTTGAGTTGGCCTCTTTGAGAATTTCCTCATTGGTCTTTTTAGCCGTCCAGGGAACTTTCAACATTCTTCTGAGAAATCCCATCTCTGTGGCCTCCAATCGTCTTTTCATTTGTTTGTCCACTGTCCATGATTCGCTTCCATAGGTCAGAATTGGTTCTATATAGCACCGATGAACTCTCTCATTTTTATTGACATAGTTTTGTTGCATAAGATATTTTTAACCTTCTGAAATGCTACTTTGGCCTGCGCTATTCTGCTTTTTATTTCTGTGGTGCATCTACCATCTGATGTTATTATTATGCCCAAGTATTTGAAACGTATCCCTCAACTAGCGTCACGTTTTCAGCTTTGCGAGAAGAGGCGCTTGTGGGTAGAATGACGTCGGCTGTTTATATCTCCTATAGCTGATAACGTCACCCTAGTTGGAGAGGTTTCTTGTTTTATTTTCAGCCCGCAAGTATTTGCAAATATATACATGGCTTTCATATGGATGTGAATCACGGACAATAGGACAACAAACAAGAAAATCACTGGAGTCTGCAGGAATGTGGGTTTACAGAAGAATGTTGAGAATACCATGGACAGCTAAAAAGAGTAATGAAAACGTTTTGAAAGAGGCCAAAGCAAAAAGAGAGCTAATTTCCAATATTAGGAAGAAACAATCATCATTTTTTGGCCATGTAATGAGAAGAGAACAGCTGGAATATATTGTAACAACTGGGAAAATTGAGGAACGAAGAGATAGAGGAAAGCAAAGAGAAAAAAATACCAGACAGCTTAGAGAATGGTTTTGGCAGAAGGTCAACAACAGAAATTATAAATAACTGTCGTGATCGAAAATTGTGGAGAGACATGATCACCTACGCCAGCAGGCCCGGTACTTGATAATGATACATAGCTTTGCTCTGTTTATACTGACTCTTAGCCACACAGTTTGGCCTCTTTTTTTCTTTTACTCACGGGTTCCTATTTGAAGGCTTACTTCGTGATTCTCTTGTTCTCTCTTATCATCAAACGGTCAATATATGACCACTTTCTCTTGTTTATAGTTTATATTGTTGGATGCTTTCTCATTTCTGTTATTCTTGCACTGGTCTTGAATTAATTCTTTGGTATACAAAGTATTTATCTGCGACATGTATTTTCAAATGCATCTAATTTATTTTTCCCTATCGTAGACTACAATCTAAACATAAGTTAGGCCTTCTCGCAATGGGAGGCCCTAAGCAGTATCTTATTTATCCAAGGCCTTAATCGGGCCCTGGGCCGAAGATAACGCTCAACAGATTTGTAAGCTTGAGGCACGGAACATGATGCTAGTCTGCGCGAGTATCAGCAGACTAGTGTCTTTTTCTGTTTGTATCAAACTGAATTAAGAGCGCAGACAACAATACCCTGTGGGTGTGGAGAATATATAAGCACACTAAAGGTTTAGGTATCTCGCTAGTTATCATCATCAAATCGGATGGATATCCAAATTAGGCCAAATGCGGAAATAAAAATTGTAATCTCTTAAGTTAAATCAGTTCTATTATATTGCCGTGTAACATGGAGAACAACAAAAATGATAATCATGAAGATACTGACCTTCATTAAAGGATGCCAGCGCTGAAAAAATGGATGGCAATGGAATGACAAAATCACTAACGTAGAATTATGGAAAAGAACGTTGCATTTACCACAGCCCGTCTGAAAGAATCTGTGTCTAACTAGACCACCCACAGAACGTTACATTCACCACAGCCCATCTGAAAAAAAATATCTGTCTCTAGCCAGATCTCTCATAGAACTTTGCTTTCACTACAGCCAGTCTGAAAGAATCTCTGCCTCTAGCCAGATCTCTCATAGAACTTTGCTTTCACTACAGCCAGTCTGAAAGAATCTCTGCCTCTAGCCAGATTTCTCTCTTCATCTGTTGCCATATTCAATGTCTCCTTTATGTCTTGAACCCATCTTTATCTTGGTCTAATCCTGATTGGTCGCCCAGGAACTATACCTTCCTTTATTCTTCTTTCCAGCCCGCTGTGTCTTTTGACTTGGCCATAGTATTTTAATTTAATGTGAAACATGATGTTTATAAGTTCGCTAGTTATTCACATCATCAATTCTCTAGTGGATAATCAAATTTTATTCGTCTGTATCAACTATGAATCTTATTTGTCCATCAAATGTCAGTTTAGTTATTATGAGTCATAAAATATATAACTGGCCTCTATATAACCATGGTATCTGATAGTAGACTCAGTAAAACATGACCAGTCAATCGTTCATTCTGAAAACTTCCAGTGAAATATTTTAAAATACAAAAAATAATTAATTGAATATTTTAATATTCACTTTAAGCACTATATTTTGCTATTATTTATTTTAGTATTTCTTGATATGTCACACCGAAGTGACAAACATTTTATCCTTAATTCGTTAGGTCAATCCCAAATAAGACCTCACCTAACTCTCAGTCCTACTCTATGGTTCAGAAACATGGAGGGCAGAAAAGACAAATAGCGCTAATAAACTTCAATCTTTCACAAACTGATGCCTCAGAAAGCTTGTTAATGTTAAATGTTTAAAAAAATATAAATGAAAACCTTCTGGAAAGCACTGCCGAGATACCAATAGAAACGAGATCAAGAAAAGGAAATTGGAGTGGATTAGCCACACGCTACGAGAGAGCCAAACACCATTGCAAGACAGTCTACGAATTGGAACTCACAAGGAACTAGGAAAGTTGGAAATCCCAAGCAGACCTGGAGAAGACTCGGCGGGACAGAGACAGAGGCTAGAAAATGGACGTGGGTTCAGTTGGAGAAGATGGCACAGAATGGGTCTGTTGATTGCGTGTGATTACTGTCCTTTGCTCCTTGAAGGGCTCCGAGTCGTAAGTTAGATTCAAGCAACCTTGCTAATCGTAAATCTTAACTCAGACATCGCTGGACCCGTCTGCATGCGTTGAAAAATAGTCGATGACTTTTGTTTCTCTGGTTCCTTCCGTATTTCTGGTCTCATTCTTTTGTTTTGGAAATTCCTGACACGTCAGGCAGTTGTACGTGGCTTCCCGTACTTGTTTGTTTGTCGCTAGATAGATAATTGGATCGAAAACACCTGCAGGGAAGATAACCATAGTTCGGGTTAAAGGTTAAATTATATATGCAAGGAAACGGGTATTTTTACAGCAGAAATGGAAAAAAATGTACAAAAATTAGGAAAAAAATGGTACCGTTAAAGCTTCACATGACAAGTGGGCATCACAAATCAGAACGACGTTTCGGCGCAATATATACCGTTTCTTTTTATATTTATGTTTCAATATTTGTTCATTTATCCTCACAATTAGCTTCACAACAGCTTTGCATTTTGTTGTATTTGTGCTTGTTTCTCTGCCTTGACGCTCTTTTTTACAGTAGTTGGAAACGTCCACAAGCAATATTCAAATATTTATTATTGTCTTAGAGGCTAGCAGGCCTTGAAAGATGACAAGAGAAATGGTGAGAGTTAAAAGTTGACAGACTTGTTGTGAGGACAAGAGAAAAGGTGAGAGTTAAAAGTTGACAGACTTGTTGTGAGGACAAGAGAAGAGGTGAGAGTTAAAAGTTGACAGACTTGTTGTGAGGACAAAAGAAAAGGTGAGAGTTAAAAGTTGACAGACTTGTTGTGATGACAAGAGAAAAGGTGAGAGTTAAAAGTTGACAGACTTGTTGTGAGGACAAGAGAAGAGGTGAGAGTTAAAGGTTGACAGACTTGTTGTGAGGACAAGAGAAAAGGTGAGAGTTAAAAGTTGACAGACTTGTTGTGAGGACAAGAGAAAAGGTGAGAGTTAAAAGTTGACAGACTTGTTGTGAGGACAAGAGAAAAGGTGAGAGTTAAAAGTTGACAGACTTGTTGTGAGGACAAGAGAAAAGGTGAGAGTTAAAAGTTGACAGACTTGTTGTGAGGACAAGAGAAGAGGTGAGAGTTAAAAGTTGACAGACTTGTTGTGAGGACAAGAGAAAAGGTGAGAGTTAAAAGTTGACAGACTTGTTGTGAGGACAAGAGAAGAGGTGAGAGTTAAAAGTTGACAGACTTGTTGTGAGGACAAGAGAAAAGGTGAGAGTTAAAAGTTGACAGACTTGTTGTGAGGACAAGAGAAAAGGTGAGAGTTAAAAGTTGACAGACTTGTTGTGAGGACAAGAGAAAAGGTGAGAGTTAAATGTTGACAGACTTGTTGTGAGGACAAGAGAAAAGGTGAGAGTTAAATGTTGACAGACTTGTTGTGAGGACAAGAGAAAAGGTGAGAGTTAAATGTTGATAGACTTGCGGTGAGGAAAAGAGAAAGGTGAGAGTTAAATGTTGATAGACTTGTTGTGAGGACAAGAGAAAAGGTGAGAGTTAAATGTTGATAGACTTGCGGTGAGGACAAGAGAAAGGTGAGAGTTAAATGTTGATAGACTTGTTGTGAGGACAAGAGAAAAGGTGAGAGTTAAATGTTGATAGACTTGTTGTGAGGACAAGAGAAAAGGTGAGAGTTAAATGTTGATAGACTTGCGGTGAGGAAAAGAGAAAGGTGAGAGTTAAATGTTGATAGACTTGTTGTGAGGACAAGAGAAAGGTGAGAGTTAAATGTTGATAGACTTGTTGTGAGGACAAGAGAAAGGTGAGAGTTAAATGTTGATAGACTTGCGGTGAGGACAAGAGAAAAGGTGAGAGTTAAAAGTTGACAGACTTGCGGTGAGGACAAGAGAAAAGGTGAGAGTTAAAGGTTGACAGACTTGTTGTGAGGACAAGAGAAAAGGTGAGAGTTAAAGGTGGAGAGACTTGCAGTGAGGACAAGAGAAAAGATGAGAGTTAAAAGTTGAGAGACTTGCGGTGAGGAGAAGAGAAAAGGTGAGAGTTAAAGGTTGACAGACTTGTTGTGAGGACAAGAGAAAAGGTGAGAGTTAAAGGTTGACAGACTTGCGGTGAGGAGAAGAGAAAAGGTCAGAGTTAAAGGTTGACAGACTTGCGGTGAGGAGAAGAGAAAAGGTGAGAGTTAAAGGTTGACAGACGCGGTGAGGAGAAGAGAAAAGGTCAGAGTTAAAGGTTGACAGACTTGCGGTGAGGACAAGGTAGTGGGAGAAGTTGAATGTAAAGAGACAAGGAGAGGAGGGCTAACATGACGGGAGAGTGAAATATTAACAGACGTGATGAGACATCAAATGTCGGGTTCGTCTCAACACCGAAGGTTGACTACCATGGAGCGCCATTCATTCATTGAGTGCCGTCTCCATATCGAAGGTTGACTACCATGGAGCGCCATTCATTCATTGAGTGCCGTCTCCATATCGAAAGTTGGCTCCCATAGAGCGTCATTCATTCATTGAGTGCCGTCTCCATATCGAAAGTTGGCTCCCATAGAGCGCCATTCATTCATTGAATGCCGTCTCCATATCGAAAGTTGGCTACCATGGAGCGCCATTCATTCATTGAGTGCCGTCTCCATATCGAAAGTTGGCTCCCATAGAGCGCCATTCATTCATTGAGTGCCGTCTCCATATCGAAAGTTGGCTCCCATAGAGCGCCATTCATTCATTGAATGCCGTCTCCATATCAAAGGTTGGCTACCATGGAGCGCCATTCATTCATTGAATGCCGTCTCCATATCGAAAGTTGGCTCCCATAGAGCGCCATTCATTCATTGAATGCCGTCTCCATATCAAAGGTTGGCTACCATGGAGCGCCATTCATTCATTGAGTGCCGTCTCCATATCAAAGGTTGGCTCCCATAGAGCGCCATTCATTCATTGAGTGCCGTCTCCATATCGAAGGTTGGCTACCAATGAGCGCCATTCATTCATGGATTGCCGTCTCCATATCGAAGGTTGACTACCATGGAGCGCCATTCAGTCATTGAGTGCCGTCTTCATATCGAAGGTTGACTACCATGGAGCGCCATTCATTCATTGAGTGCCGTCTTCATATCGAAAGTTGGCTCCCATAGAGCGCCATTCATTCATGGATTGCCGTCTTCATATCGAAGGTTGGCTACCAATGAGCGCCATTCATTCATTGAGTGCCGTCTTCATATCGAAGGTTGGCTACCATGGAGCGCCATTCATTCATTATGTGCGCTCTCCATATCGATGGTTGGCTACCATGGAGCGCCATTCATTCATTATGTGCGCTCTCCATATCGAAGGTTGGCTACCATGGAGCGCCATTCATTCATTAAGTGCCGTCTCCATATCGAAGGTTGACTACCATGGAGCGCCATTCATTCATTATGTGCCGTCTCCATATCGAAGGTTGACTACCATAGAGCGCCATTCATTCATTAAGTGCCGTCTCCATATCGGAAGTTGGCTACCATAGAGCGCCATTCATTCATTAAGTGCCGTCTCCATATCGAAGGTTGGCTACCATGGAGCGCCATTCATTCATTGAGTGCCGTCTCCATATCGAAGGTTGGCTACCATAGACCAATGAGGAAGTTCTCAAAGAGGCCAACACAAAAAGGGAGCTCTTAAAAAACATCAGAAAGAAGCAATCCACATTTTTCGAACACATCATGAGAAGAGGAAAGTTGGAATACTTGATTACAACTGGCAAAATACAAGGAAAGAGAGATCACGGGCGACAAAGAGAGAAAATACTGGATAGCTTGGTGTTATGGCATGGAAAACAGTCAACAACAGAACTGATACGATGCACTGTAGATAGAAGATTGTGGAGGGACATGATCACCTACGCCAACCGGTATGGCACTTGATGATGTTGATGTCTTAATTGTATTTAGTAGTTCTCTTTTTATTTTCAGTTGTTTTAAAACTGTACCGTTTGTTATCTTTTGTTTCCATCCAATTCTACCTATTCTTCTATAAATTCCACATTTCAAAGGCCTCAATTTTCTGTTCTGTTTTCTTGTCTAATGTCCATGTTTCTGCACCATACAGGAATATTGAGAAGATGTAACATTTTGCCATTCTTAGTTTCAGCCCTGTTGATATTTGTTTTGTTGTTAGTATATTTTTCATGGCATAAAAATTACTTCTTGCCATACCTATTCTTTTGTTTATTTCAATTTTAAATTTTCCATCACTGGTTATAGTATATCCCAAGTAGTTGTAGCTCTGGACTGTCTCCAGATGTATTCCCTCAACTGTGATATTTAATTGTAGGTCTTGAAGATTTTCTTTGTTTATGATCATAGTTTTAGTCTTTTTGATATTCATTTCTAGTCCATATTTTTTGCTTGTCATGTTTATCACATTAAGCAATTGTTGTTGGTCTTTAACAGCAGGCAAAAGCAGCTTTCCAAAAAATGAGGAAGATACATTGCAATCCATTTTTGACAATCGAAACAAGAAAAAGAGTTCTTAAATGTTATTTAGAGTCAGTCTTAACATATGGATGTGTATCATGGACAATAGGACAACAGACAAGAAAATCACTGGAGTCTGTAGAAATGTGGTTTTACAGAAGAATGTTGAGAATACTATGGACAGCTAAGAAGAGTAATGAAAACGTTCTGAAAGAGTCCAAAGCAAAAAAAGAGTTATTTTCCAATATTAGGAAGAAACAATCATCATTTTTGGCCATGTAATGAGAAGAGAACAGCTGGAATATATTGTAACAACTGGGGGAATTGAGGGACGAAGAGATAGAGGGAAGCAAAGAGAAAAAATACCAGACAGCTAAAGAGAATGGCTTGGCTGAAGGTCAACAACAGAAATGATAAATAACTGTCGAGATCGAAAATTGTGGAGAGACATGATCACCTACGACAGCAGGCCCGTTACTAGATGATGATCATGATCAATAAATGCTTTAAAAATAGCACACCCAAGATGATACAGTATCTTCCGGTCAATATGGCGGATAGGCGGCAAGAACCAGTGAGAGTCTGTCTGAAAAGTGTTCCTTGTTGCAGTTTCCTCATATTCCAAATCCGGTTTGCTTTCGGAGCTACTGAGTTTAGTGCTCTGTACACACCGCGAGTTTTGTTTTTCATCCGGATCGTGTTTTGATATTCCGATTGCTTACTATGAATAATGATATCGTATGACGAAGGACAGTTCAGCTGCGTTCACTTTCAGCACCGCTTGGCCTTATGTCTTTTGTCGTGCGCTGTAGCTTCTAATAGAGGACTGGTTTTATATTAACAGACACGTTGATACGACAACACGATAGGTGTGGTTTAATATTAATAGATATGTTTAGGCAAAAACAGAGTAGGCGGCGCTTAAAATTAACAGACGTGCGAAGGCGGGTTTTAATATTAACAGACAGTCAAAAGTGACAACACAGTAGGGGGGGGGAATTTAAGGTTAACATGCTGAGAGGACAACACAATGGATGGGTGGGTTTGAAAGTTAACATGTTGAGAGGACAACACAATGGATGGGTGGGGTTGAAAGTTAACATGTTGAGAGGACAAAACAATGGATGGGTGGGGTTGAAAGTTAACATGTTGAGAGGACAACACAATGGATGGGTGGGGTTGAAAGTTAACATGCTGAGAGGACAACACAATGGATGGGTGGGGTTGAAATTTAACATGCTGAGAGGACAACACAATGGATGGGTGGGGTTGAAAGTTAACATGCTGA
This sequence comes from Megaustenia siamemsis, assembly GCA_032433765.1. Classification (NCBI taxonomy): domain Eukaryota; kingdom Metazoa; phylum Mollusca; class Gastropoda; order Stylommatophora; family Ariophantidae; genus Megaustenia; species Megaustenia siamemsis. Next base: position 572,166 of record JAVIAB010000091.1, on the reverse strand, counting down.
GAGGACAACACAATGGATGGGTGGGGTTGAACGTTAACATGCTGAGAGGACAACACAATGGATGGGTGGGGTTGAAAGTTAACATGCCGAGAGAACAACAGAATGGATGGGTGGGGTTGAAAGTTAACACGCTGAGAGGACAACACAATGGATGGGTGGGTTTGAAAGTTAACATGTTGAGAGGACAACACAATGGATGGGTGGGGTTGAAAGTTAACATTCCGAGAGGACAACACAATGGATGGGTGGGGTTGAAAGTTAACATTCCGAGAGGACAACACAATGGATGGGTGGGGTTGAATGTTAACATTCCGAGAGGACAACACAATGGATGGGTGGGGTTGAAAGTTAACATGCTGAGAGGACAACACAATGGATGGGTGTGGTTGAAAGTTAACGTGCTGAGAGGACAACACAATGGATGGGTGTGGTTGAAAGTTAACATTCCGAGAGGACAACACAATGGATGGGTGGGTTTGAAAGTTAACATGTTGAGAGGACAACACAATGGATGGGTGGGGTTGAAAGTTAACATTTTGAGAGGACAACACAATGGATGGGTGGGGTTGAAAGTTAACGTGTTGAGAGGACAACACAATGGATGGGTGGGTTTGAAAGTTAACATGCTGAGAGGACAACACAATGGATGGGTGGGGTTGAAAGTTAACAAGCTGAGAGGACAACACAATGGATGTGTGGGGTTGAAAGTTAACATGCTGAGAGGACAACACAATGGATGGGTGGGGTTGAAAGTTAACATGCCGAGAGAACAACACAATGGATGGGTGGGGTTGAAAGTTAACATGCTGAGAGGACAACACAATGGATGGGTGGGTTTGAAAGTTAACATGTTGAGAGGACAACACAATGGATGGGTGGGGTTGAAAGTTAACATTCCGAGAGGACAACACAATGGATGGGTGGGGTTGAAAGTTAACATTCCGAGAGGACAACACAATGGATGGGTGGGGTTGAAAGTTAACATTCCGAGAGGACAACACAATGGATGGGTGGGGTTGAAAGTTAACATGCTGAGAGGACAACACAATGGATGGGTGGGGTTGAAAGTTAACATGCTGAGAGGACAACACAATGGATGGGTGTGGTTGAAAGTTAACATTCCGAGAGGACAACACAATGGATGGGTGGGGTTGAAAGTTGCTGAGAGGACAACACAATGGATGGGTGGGGTTGAAAGTTAACATACTGAGAGGACAACACAATGGATGGGTGGGGTTAAAAGTTAACATGCTGAGAGGACAATATAAAGGATGAAGTTGAAATTTAACATGCTGAGAGTACAGCACAGTGGGCGGGGTAAAGGCACGCTGAGACATCAACTGTATGAGATGGGATAAACAAATAACAGACATGATGAGGTTACAATACTATGGGCGGGGATTAAAGTTAACAGACATGATGAGGTGACAATACTGTGGGCGGGGATTAAAGTTAACAGACATGATGAGGTGACAATACTGTGGGCGGGGATTAAAGTTAACAGACATGATGAGGTGTCAATACTGTGGGCGGGGTTTAAAGTTAACAGACACGATGAGGTGACAATACTGTGGGCGGGGATTAAAGTTAACAGACATGATGAGGTGTCAATACTGTGGGCGGGGTTTAAAGTTAACAGACATGATGAGGTGACAATACTGTGGGCGGGGATTAAAGTTAACAGACATGATGAGGTGTCAATACTGTGGGCGGGGTTTAAAGTTAACAGACATGATGAGGTGTCAATACTGTGGGCGGGGTTTAAAGTTAACAGACATGATGAGGTGCCAATACTGTGGGCGGGGTTTAAAGTTAACAGACATGATGAGGTGTCAATACTGTGGGCGGGGTTTAAAGTTAACAGACGTGATGAGGTGTCAATACTGTGGGCGGGGTTTAAAGTTAACAGACATGATGAGGTGACAATACTGTGGGCTGGGTTTAAGGATAACAGACATTATGATGTGACAATACAGTGGGCGGGGTTTACAGATAACAGACATGCTAGCACAACAACATAAAAGGTTAGATAGTGAGAACAGTAAACAAGCATATACATGACGAAGATATTAACAATGGCAGTTAGAATTTAAAGTTTGTCTGCATTTCTCTCCTCGGTTTTCACGGCCAACATTCATGGCTTCTTGTTTAAGTTTTTGAAAGCGTGTTGTAACTTCATGAGAAAGTCTAGAATTTGAATCATACCTTCAGCTTTGTTTGAGTGTTTGAAAGCGTTTTGTAACTTCATGACAAAGCCTAGAAGTTTAATCATACCTTGAGCTTTGTTTGAGTGTTTGAGAGGGTGTTGTAACTTCACGAGAAAGTCTAGAAGTTGAATCATACCTTGAGCTTTGTTTAAGTGTTTGAAAGCGTGTTGTAACTTCATGAGAAAGTCTAGAAGTTGAATCATACCTTGAGCTATGTTTGAGTGTTTGAAAGGGTGTTGTAACTTCACGAGAAAGTCTAGAAGTTGAATCATACCTTGAGCTTTGTTTAAGTGTTTGAAAGCGTGTTGTAACTTTATGAGAAAGCCTAGAAGTTTAATCATACCTTCAGCTTTGTTTAAGTGTTTGAAAGCGTGTTGTAACTTCACGAGAAAGTCTAGAAGTTGAATCATACCTTGAGCTTTGTTTGAGTGTTTGAAAGCGTGTTGTAACTTCACGAGAAAGTCTAGAAGTTGAATCATACCTTGAGCTTTGTTTGAGTGTTTGAAAGGGTGTTGTAACTTCACGAGAAAGTCTAGAAGTTGAATCATACCTTGAGCTTTGTTTGAGTGTTTGAAAGCGTGTTGTAACTTCACGAGAAAGTCTAGAAGTTGAATCATACCTTGAGCTTTGTTTGAGTGTTTGAAAGGGTGTTGTAACTTCACGAGAAAGTCTAGAAGTTGAATCATACCTTGAGCTTTGTTTAAGTGTTTGAAAGCGTGTTGTAACTTCATGAGAAAGCCTAGAAGTTTAATCATACCTTCAGCTTTGTTTAAGTGTTTGAAAGCGTGTTGTAACTTCACGAGAAAGTCTAGAAGTTGAATTATACCTTGAGTTTTGTTTGAGTGTTTGAAAGCGTGTTGTAACTTCACGAGAAAGTCTAGAAGTTGAATCATACCTTAAGCTTTGTTTGAGTGTTTGAAAGGGTGTTGTAACTTCATGAGAAAGTCTAGAAGCTGAATCATACCTTGAGCTTTGTTTAAGTGTTTGAAAGCGTGTTGTAACTTCACGAGAAAGTCTAGAAGCTGAATCATACCTTGAGCTTTGTTTAAGTGTTTGAAAGCGTGTTGTAACTTCACGAGAAAGTCTAGAAGAAGTTGAATTATACCTTGAGCTTTGTTTGAGTGTTTGAAAGCGTGTTGCAACTTCATGAGAAAGTCAAGAAGTTGAATCATACCTTGAGCTTTGTTTGAGTGTTTGAAAGCGTGTTGTAACTTCCCGAGAAAGTCTAGAAGCTGAATCATACCTTTGGAAAGTCAAAGCGTGTGTTATCTTCACGAGAGAGTCTAGAAGTTGAACCATACCTTGAGCTTTGAAGACGATGGGCAGTAGTGTAGCAATGATGGGATGTATCGAATGAGAGCCTCGGACATCGCTGATCACAGCAACAATAATGGACGGCATCCAGCAGCACAGGAAGCTACCTAAAGTAAAAAAAATATATTTATGGATACTTCTTCTTCTGCTGCTGCAGCCCACACCTCTGGAGGTCAATATTGATATGTTCAAAGAAAGTATTAATCAGCCCAAGTTGGTGACATCTCCACACAGCTTGTCCCGATATGGTACCAGTGACGGCAACAAGTGTTTTCTCTGTTCATTATATGTTGGGCATGATTGTAGCTGACGTTCAGCTGACATTTTACTTGTGCCACAGCCACATTCATCAGAGGTACCCACACTTTGGGTGTTGAAATGTGGTACTTCAATCTTGTGTTGGCTTTTCGGCATCTAAAAGCGAGAGGGCTAGATATCGGATTTCGCTTCAGGTTCACCGATCCTGGCGCATGTCATCAGCTGTGGGTGGCTGACAACTTCCAGCTCTGTTCGCTGTCAGACGCCCTTACCTTCCAGTTATCATCCTCATCATTCAGTGCCGTCTCATCATCGAAGGTTGGCTACCATCGAGCTCCATTCCGCTCTGTTTCTCGCTTTGATGGTGCAGGTTGTTATTTCTCTCCATGGTTTTGGAATGTTACGTGATGAGACTCCAATCACTTTCACGGTGGTCTGCCATATTCGTCGTTTGTGCCCTGAATATGCCTCATGTGTACCACACACTTCGCTGTTTTCGCTTTCTGTGCTATTGATCATTTCTGATTCCTCCGCCCCATCCACCGTCACAGACTTTTTACATTCGTGATGGACATTCCCGCCGGGCGCCATTGTTGTCGTAATATATGTTCGCCTGTCGAACCGCGAAAACACGACATAAAGAAGAATAAATCATATTCCACTTAAATATCGATAACGTTCACCGTCCATCCACTCGTCAGAAGTAAACATACAACAAAACGGCGAATAGCAGCACATTATTTCACAACTAAAATGTGGCGTAAATCATTTAAATATATCAGCAATAGCAGAATCATAAAAACGACCAACACGTAGCCACCATGACACCGGAGTGGGAATTCATAAAACCCGCAGGTCTAAATAAATAACCCAAAACTTGTGACCTTTTCAGAAATGCGAGCAGGGGTTGTTGTGGTTAAAATAAAATCAGTGTTTGTCTACAGATCGCACAAACTGAAAACGTCACAACCTTGGGTGATTTTGGGATCAGCGCGCAGGCTTATAGTGAAACTATAAATAGCTATTGTAAATCCACGGACAGCTATCTATTTACAAATGTTCCCCAATGAATCCGAAAAAAATACCAACAAGCATGATGTGTTGAAATATAGGAGATATATACGGCTAACTTCATTCTCTTCACAACCACCCCTGCTCGCAAAGTTGAAAACGTCACTCTAGTTGGTCGTTTTGAAGGAAATCTCTCTCGGCCCGCAGCCCTATGTAAATATATATAGTTGGCTATGGAAGAAACGAAAGATCTTAAGTAATGAATTTCAACCGCCCCAGGTAGGATTCGAACACGGAACATTTTCTTTCCGGAGGCAGACATCTTACCTCTAGACCACCCGCCCAAACACCCCTATCTCCCAGGATATTGTGAATATCACCGGACAAATACATATTCCAATTCTTCTTATTCCTTCCTTCATCATTTGCTACTCAACGTCGTAGTGAAATATAATTTGCCATCTTTTTCTCTTCTGTTGGCCTCTGCTGCTATGTTTCCTAGTTTTTTTTTGTGTGTGTGTTTTTTTTTTAATACTCCGTCAATTTATCTTTTGCTCTTCTGTTGGCTACAGCTGCTGTTATATTTCCTAGTGTTTCTAATATTCCGTCAATCCATCATTTTTGCGGGCGGGTCTATAGTCTGGTGTTCACGTAATGTTTATTGACGGCTCATTGTGTTGTGTTTTGATCTTCCTGTCTTGTCACATGGCCAAACCATTTTATCTGTTGTTTCTTTATATATTCTACGGCGGGGACTATTCCTAGTTTTTTTCTCAGTTCCTCATTTCTGATCTCATCTCAGGCTGCTTCCTTTCATTCGTCTGACACAGGTCGATGCAATCCGCAGACTGCAAGTGAAATGCTATTCAAATGTTACATTAGATGAAATCGAATTAAAAGATGAGAAGAGGCAAAACGGGCACTCTACAGTGCAATCTTTATACCAACGTCGCGCTACCAACGTCAGTCCTGGACCCTAGATGCAAGAACAATAAGATAAATAGCCTCTACTGAAATGAAATGTGTTAGACGAATGACAGGGAACAGTCTGAAAGATAAGATCAGAAATGAAGAACTGATAAGAAAGCTAGGAATAGCCCCCGCCATATAATATATAAAGAAAAACTAGATAAAATGGCTTAGCCACGTGACAAGGCAGAGTGATCAAAACATAACACAACGAGCCTTCAATAAACGTTGCGAGAATACCAGACCCAAGGGTCGACCACGAAAATGATGGATCAAAGTAATATTAGAAGCACTAGGAAACATAACAGCAGCAGAGGCGAACAGAACAGCAAAAAAACGCAAATTATATCTCCCCTCGACGCTGAAAGGCAAATGAGGAAGGAAAAAAGAAGAAAAGACGACTAGACAGGTTATTAACAGGACAAACAAAATTATATTTCCTGGAAATATTTATACAAACACTTACAGAGAATTAAGGAAGCCGTTTTGAGAACGCTTTTTTCCATCGCGAGGTTAGTTCGTCCCAATTGGCTATCTGCGTTCCAGGAGGCTGCCCTATTCATTCGTCTGAGCTGAAAAAGAAAAAAATATATATCTTCATTTCTATCAGTGAAATGAATATACATAGATTTATAACTTGTCAACTTTATAATTAAGAATTCTTATCTTTTCATGGCTCCTGCATTGTAATAACAGTATGTTGTAAAGCTGAGTTCTTCAATTAATCTTTTCATGACTCCTGCATTGTAATCACTGTTAGTTGTAAAGCTGAGTTCTTCAATTAATCTTTTCATGACTCCAGCATTGTAATGACAGTTTGTTGTAAAGCTGAGTTCTTCAATTAATCTTTTCATGACTCTTCCATTGTTTATTACATGTAGTTGTAAAGCTGAGTTCTTCAATTAATCTTTTCATGACTCCAGAATTGTTTCTTACAAGTAGTTGTAAAGCTGAGTTCTTCAACGAATCCTCTCATTGTTTCTTCACAGTTTGTTGTAAAGCTGAGTTCTTCAATTAATCTTTCCATGACTCTTCCATTGTTTATTACAAGTAGTTGTAAAGCTGAGTTCTTCAACGAATCCTCTCATTGTTTCTTCACAGTTTGTTGTAAAGCTGAGTTCTTCAATTAATCTTTCCATGACTCTTCCATTGTTTATTACAAGTAGTTGTAAAGCTGAGTTCTTCAATTAATCTTTCCATGACTCTTCCATTGTTTATTACAAGTAGTTGTAATGCTGAGTTCTTCAATTAATCTTTCCATGACTCTTCCATTGTTTATTACAAGTAGTTGTAATGCTGAGTTCTTCAATTAATCTTTCCATGACTCTTCCATTGTTTATTACAAGTAGTTGTAAAGCTGAGTTCTTCAACGAATCCTCTCATTGTTTCTTCACAGTTTGTTGTAAAGCTGAGTTCTTCAATTAATCTTTCCATGACTCTTAGATTGTTTATTACAAGTAGTTGTAAAGCTGAGTTCTTCAACGAATCCTATCATTGTTTCTTCACAGTTTGTTTCAACTACAGACTGAGTTCTAAATTATATTGGAGCTTACTTGACATTAAAGCAAAGTGTAGTGAACACTATATAAGCTTTCGAATATCTTGTACATCACTTTTCCTCTGTCGTTTGCCAAGATGGTGTAAACTTTCATAGTTTATCCTGTCCTTCTTTGGATATAATCAGACACAGTTTATACGCATCTCGTACCCACCTCCCCATACTTTTAGAACCTTTCCTTTTTCTCACCTGACTGCGTGGTCAGTGAGATATATAGTTGGTCAGCCCACCCACTTATTTTAGTTCAGTCAGAGGCTGACCTAGCTCTGGACCACAGGGAAGTGACATTTTTGTCTTTCCTTTCTTGAGTATCTAGCATATTATCGCCATGTAGTTAGGTTTCTGCATATATCCTTATATATATTTTTGTGTTGTTGTTTGTTGTTCCAGCTGAAGACCTATTTGGCCGAAACGTCGACATTTTTTTTTGTAACTCACCTATGTAAAGCTGTTACCATACCACTTTTGTTTATTCTTTTTCTTCTTCCGAGTACTTTAAAAGAGCATCTCTCACAAGATGACGACAAGCAAGCTGGGAGATAACCCGCACGTCAAAGGGATGGTGGAACACGGCGTCACGAGGAACCAAAGTTGCAAAAGCATTTTTAAAAAATTAAAAAAAAAACTATTTTTACGACACATAGTACCATTGCTGGTGTATGTCGGGGGGGGGGGGGGGGGCAACGATAGAACCAGAGGGATAAAGGCCGCTTGGTCAAGCAGTCGCCACGACGTGTGCGACTCAGGATTTTTATTTCACCCAAAAGCATCATCGTTAGAAAAGAACACAACATGATCAATCACACTGCAGGACAGGAACAGTCCTTAGACGAACATTTCGACTGCTGCTGGAACAGGTGGCGGAGCAGATATTGGAATACCCCGACTGTGGTGACTCCAGTCAAGACTAAAGTTTGGGGGGAGGTGTGTAAAGAGGGTGGTGGGGGACAAGCAACTAATTGCAGTAATATAAGGTTAAACGCAGTCAGCTTTCAGTTCTCCTTCTGTACACATTATGGCTGGATGAACCCAGAAGCCAAATCAGCTAGAGAATCTTGAAAATGCATTTAAAGTCCTCTGTAGACTATACCCTAAAACACTCTTCTACCAGATGGAGCCATCAGTCGCTGGACACTGAGGGACTTGCTGGGGAGTTGATCTGAGCACCTATGGACATGTCCGGAGTGCAATGATGATGACCCGCAAATAACTCAAAAACTCAATAACTCGTCTACCACTACTAAGTGCATATAAAAAAAAGTAAAGTACCCCCGTCACGCCAAGTGGCGTATAGGGAATATGGTGTTAGTGACCATAAATTTTACAGACCTTCAGCACATGATTTTTGGGGTAATGTGGTCGGTATTACGCCCGTGTCGCTTCACTCTCCCAGAAAAAAGTCCGGTACCCATTAAAGGCTGGGTGAACCCGGAAGCAGTCGGTTGGGATCGAACCCTACCCCTTTGTCCTTTGTAGTCTAGTTCACTAACCACTGAGCTGTCGCGGGTCTACTAAGTGCACAAAAACACATTATTTGTTTTGTTTCTGCTTGGCAATATTTTTTTTATAAAACCCAAATACAAAATATGAAGTAAACGGTTGCTAAGATACCGTAAAGATAACGCTGCAGTACGAGTGCATCATCACCAGAAGAGGAAGCAACAATCCTAAGATGAAAATGGCGTAGATATAACTGTTGGTAGAGAAATCACCAGATTTCCATTTGACGTCACAGGAGATGCAAGCGCCTGCAGTTCCGTATCTATTCCAACCGAAGACTGGTAATATCGCCCACGTGAATCCCACGAGGTAGCACCCGCCTGCAAGTAAAGAGAGCGTATCGGTATTAATCCAATGTTACAATGTCGATATTATTCCAATGTTGCAATGTCGATATTATTCCAATGTTGCAATGTCGATATTGTTGCAATGTTGCAATGTCGATATTGTTGCAATGTTGCAATTTCGTTATTATTGCAATGTTAATTCGATCTATTAGCATGTTTCTTGCAGTTTCAGAAGTGTTTCTGGGCTTTCTAGTAGTGCTAGTTATTTGTATTGTTTTGTATGGCACTGCATTGTATTGTATTGTATTGTATTGTATTGTATTGTATTGCATTGCATTGCATTGCATTGCAATGCATTGCATTGTATTGTATTGTATTGCATTGCATTGTAATGTATTGCATTGCATTGCATTGTATTGTATTGCATTGCATTGCATTGCATTGCATTGCATTGTATTGTATTGTATTGTATTGTATTGTATTGCATTGTATTGTATTGTATTGCATTGCATTGCATTGTATTGTATTGTATTGTATTGCATTGCATTGCATTGCATTGCATTGCATTGTATTGCATTGCATTGCATTGCATTGCATTGTATTGTATTGTATTGTATTGTATTGTATTGTATTGTATTGCATTGCATTGCATTGTATTGTATTGTATTGTATTTTATTGAATTGTATTGTATTGCATTGTATTGTATTGTATTGTATTGCATTGCATTGTATTGTATTGTATTGTATTGTATTGCATTGGAATGTATTGTATTTTATTGTATTGTACTGTATTGTATTGTAATGTATTGTATTGTAATGTATTGTATCGTATTGTATTGTAATGTATTGTATTGTACTGTGTTGAATTTTATTGTATTGCATTGCATTGTATTGTATTGCATTGCATTGCATTGTATTGTATTGCATTGCATTGCATTGCATTGCATTGTATTGTATTGTATTGCATTGCATTGTATTGTATTGTATTGCATTGCATTGTATTGTATTGTATTGTATTGTATTGTATTGTATTGTATTGTATTGTATTGTATTGCATTGTATTGTATTGTATTGCATTGCATTGTATTGTATTGCATTGTATTATATTGTATTGTATTGTATTGCATTGTATTGTATTGTATTGCATTGTATTGCATTGTATTGTATTGTATTTTATTGTATTGTATTGCATATTTATTATATTATATTATATTATATTATATTATATTATATATATTATATTATATTATATTATATTATATTATATTATATTATATTATATTATATTATATTATATTATATTATATTATATTATATTATATTATATTATATTATATTATATTATATTATATTATATTATATTATATTATATTATATTATATTATATTATATTATATTATATTATATCATAAGATCTTTAGTAGAAAGAGCCATAGAGGTGAAAACAGATCTATACCTATGTTTCATAGATTACACCAAGGCATTTGACAAAATAAAGCACCAAGAAATAATCAACATTTTAGAAAGCATAAACATAGACAGCAAAGATCTAAGAATAATAAAGAACATGTACTAGCAACAAACAGCGGCCATAAGAACTGGAAACTAATTGGGAATGTTTCAACAAATAAAACAGGGTGTTAGACAGGGTTGTGTGCTGTCACAAGATTTGTTTACTATTTATTGTGAGACTATTTTAAGATCCATAAGGGGCATGCCTGGAATAACAATTGGAGGTCATAATATAAATAATCTAAGGTATGCTGATGATACAGTATTATTCGCTAAGAATGAAAATGAGTTACAAGAAATGTTGGACATTATAGTGAAAGAAAGCAAAAATAAAGGACTCCGCCTTAATAGCAGAAAGACAGAGGTAATGGTAACAACAAAGAAAAAGACATCACCTCAGTGCAAAATAAAGACAAGTGGAACAATATTAAAACAGGTAAATGAATTTAAATATTTGGGAACTTTGTTAACCTCAGATGGAAGATGTACAAAAGAGGTGAGATGCAGAATAGCTCAGGCAAAAGCAGCTTTCCAAAAAATGAGTAAAATACTATGCAATCCGTTTTTGACAATTGAAACAAGAAAAAGAGTTTTTAAATATTACGTAGAGCCAGTCTTGACATATGGATGCGAGTCATGGACAATAGGACAACAGACAAGAAAATCACTGGAGTCTGTAGAAATGTGGTTTTACAGAAGAATGATGAGAATACTATGGACAGCTAGAAGAGTAATGAAAACGTTCTGAAAGAGGCCAAAGCAAAAAGAGAGCTAGTTTCCAATATTAGGAAGAAACAATCATCATTTTTTGGCCATGTAATGAGAAGAGAACAACTGGAATATATTGTAAAAACTGGAAAAATTGAGGGACGAAGAGATAGAGGGAAGCAAAGAGAAAAAATAATAGACAGCTTAAGAGAATGGCTTGGCAGAAGGTCAACAACAGAAATGATAAATAGCTGCCGAGATCGAACGTTGTGGAGAGACATGATCACCTACGCCGGTAGGCCCGGTACTTGATGATGATGATATGATATTATATTATTAGTAGGAAACTCTTTGTACAGAACATCGCAGCATGGGGCAATCACGGAGACTCCGTCGAGCAAGTGTTTCGGCCCTTTAGCTTCTTACCACTCTATGGGAAGTGTGCCCGCCTGGGTCACAGCAGATTGGAAAGAACAATAATGGAAGGCGTGGTTCCTGGGCGACGCATCTGGGGCAGACCGAGGAGAAGGTGGTTTAAATACATCAAGGAGAGATTGAACATGAAAACTGAAAAAGTGGGAGATCTGGCTAGAGACAGAGATTCTTTCAGATGGGCTGTGGCGAGTGCAACGTTCTGTGGGAGATCTGGCTAGAGACAGAGATTCTCTCAGACGGGCTGTGGCGAGTGCAACGTTCTGTGGGAGATCTGGCTAGAGACAGAGATTCTCTCAGACGGGCTGTGGCGAGTGCAACGTTCTGTGGGAGATCTGGCTAGAGACAGAGATTCTCTCAAACGGGCTGTGGCGAGTGCAACGTTCTGTGGGAGATCTGGCTAGAGACAGAGATTCTCTCAGACGGGCTGTGGCGAGTGCAACGTTCTGTGGGAGATTTGGCTAGTGACAGAGATTCTTTCAGATGGGCTATGGCGAGTCCAACGTTCTTTTGGAGATCTGACTAGAGACAAAGATTCTTTCAGATGGGCGGTGGTGAGTGCAACGTTCTTTTGGAGATCTGACTAGAGACAAAGATTCTATCAGATGGGCTGTGGTGAGTGCAACGTTCTTTTGGAGATCTGACTAGAGACAAAGATTCTTTCAGATGGGCTGTGGTGAGTGCAACGTTCTTTTGGAGATCTGACTAGAGACAAAGATTCTATCAGATGGGCGGTGGTGAGTGCAACGTTCTTTTGGAGATCTGACTAGAGACAAAGATTCTATCAGATGGGCTGTGGTGAGTGCAACGTTCTTTTGGAGATCTGACTAGAGACAAAGATTCTATCAGATGGGCTGTGGTGAGTGCAACATTCTGTGAAACATATGGCTAGAGACAGAGATTCTTACAGACGGGATGTGGTGAGTGCAACGTTCTATTGGAGATCTGACTAGAGACAGAGATTCTTTCAGAAGTGCTGTGGTGAATGCAACATTCTGTGATTGACACGCAACCCCATGTGATGATGACGTTGAATATAATGATGATGGTGATGACCAACACATATTTATCTTCATGCTGATTTATCTTCAAATAAAGAAAATGTACCACAACATTGGTAAGCCAAGATGCTTGTGATATGATTTCCCAGATTCGGCTTGCTGATGGCGGCGTAGCGGAAGAAGGCGATGGTCATCAGTATATGGACGGAGGTCATGGACAGGAAGTAGCTGATGAAACCCACCAAGATACAGACATGTTTCCCCAAAGCCCATCTGCGTTGAATTGACGAGACGATAGATGTTGGTATCACTGTAAGATGATTTCAACATTAATTATTAATTTGTATCATTTCTAATTTAAGAATTTCATAATTAAGGTGACCAGAAGTTCCTAATTTGGACACTTTTTCCCGGATTTTTTGGCGATCCAATCCGGAACGTCAACTTGTCCCGAAATTTGCCGATTTTTTGAAACTTTGAAACCGAATTTCGTGTGCCTATACAGTTCATACGTTCCTTAGTGCCCCGGTAGGTGTTAGTGACAATAATTTGTATTCGGTACATTATTTTATGGGTAGTATGCTCGGTATTACGCCCGTGCCGCTTTACTTTCCCAGAAAAAAATCCGGTACATATTTAATGCTGAGTGAACCTGGAAGCCGTCGATCAAGGTCAAACACGATTTCTCGTTCATTGAAGTCAATTTCACTAACGACGGTTATACTGTTAGATTTTATAAAATGAGTGTTATTTACACGAAGATGACATTCGAGTGTTATTTACACGAAGATGGCATTCGAGTGTTATTTACACGAAGATGACATTCGAGTGTTATTTACACGAAGATGACATTCGAGTGTTATTTACACGAAGATGGCATTCGAGTGTTATTTACACGAAGATGACATTCGAGTGTTATTTACACGAAGATGGCATTCGAGTGTTATTTACACGAAGATGACATTCGAGTGTTATTTACACGAAGATGACATTCGAGTGTTATTTACACGAAGATGGCATTCGAGTGTTATTTACACGAAGATGACATTCGAGTGTTATTTACACGAAGATGGCATTCGAGTGTTATTTACACGAAGATGGCATTCGAGTGTTATTTACACGAAGATGGCATTCGAGTGTTATTTACACGAAGATGACATTAAGAAGAATTGTTCTTAGATTTTCAATAATTATTATAAAAATAATGGTAACAACAAAGAAAATGTCATGACTGCAGTGCACAATAAAAGAGATTTCGGCTCGAAAGGACAATAGATAGATAGACACAGACAGACAGACAGACAGACAGGCAGGCAGGCAGGCAGACAGACAGACAGACAGACAGACAGACAGATAGATAGATAGATAGATAGATAGATAGATAGATAGATAGATAGATAGATAGATAGATAGATAGATAGATAGATAGATAGATAGATAGATAGATAGATAGATAGATAGATAGATAGATAGATAGATAGATAGATAGATAGATAGATAGATAGATAGATAGATAGATAGATAGATAGATAGATAGATAGATAGATAGATAGATATGGAGGACACGGTAGCAGGCAGGTGTGCGACAGGTAATTAATTTTGTATTTTATTTATTTTCCTGGGCTAATTTTAAACCAAGACAGGAGTGTCTAAATGTTGCATGAATATTACTTTTTCTCAAATACACGCTGACAGTCATATGTTCAGGTGTCCCTCGCCATACAAGCAGATATTCTCCGGCTTCAGAGGAACTAGCAATTGTTTCATTGTTGGGATTTTTTTTTATTTTATGCGAAGTAGATGTTTTCCTGTCAATCTGTCAATGTTGCATTTTCTTCTTCTCTCTTTAACATTTCAGCTCCCTGTGAAGCATAGGTCTTCAACAAACACTTTCAGCTCCCTGTGGAACATAGGTTTTCAACAAACATTTTCCAAGCCGTTCTGTTTCTTGCTATTCTTTTAAGATCATTTTATGTCTTCCCCATCATCTTCATCTCTGCTTCCATCTGTCTTCTCCAAGATTCATTGGTCTTCCACTTGGTCTTTTTCCCTGGGAATTCCAAAAAAGGGCTTGTTATGTAATACTCTCATTTGGCTTCCGCAGTGTGTCAAATGCTCTGTGCACACCGTGAGCTGTGTGTTTCATCCGTTTTGGTCATGTTCCGATATTCCAATTGTTTACGATGAATGATGATATCGTATGACGGGGAACAGTTGGCCGTGTTCACTTTCTATGCGGTTTCGCCTTATGTTTTTTGGCGTGTGCTGAGACTGCTATGATGGGGACTACAGCTACCTCTCTTTGTTTGGGAGATGAGTTAGTAATTCGGATGATTCCACTGGCACGGGCGGTTGAGCAATTATGGATTTTAATTCGTATGCAGTGATACCGGGGCCTTCCATAACTAAATAACCGCAGTGTGTGTCCTATCCAGCGCCATCGTCTTCGCTGTATCTTCAGTGTTGCATGTATAGCGGCAATGACTGTCTTATCTTTTCAATTCTAACTGCAAACGTTCTTAAAGTTATCTAATCGCACCAGGGATCTCCTGATAATTGCCGTTATTCGAGAGGGGCTCGGGGTCATATCTCGTCAGGAGATCGGGGGGGGGGGGGGGGGGAGTGAAAACCTGAAAGAATCCCACATATTCGAAGTGAAACATATCGACGGCCTATGTCGTGATTCGAACCTCAGACCTTCTTGTCCAGATGTCGGGGTTTTACATCTACACACTAGAGGAAGACCAGTTAAATAGATACATGTAAGATATCACATATGATCTGGGATTGACTGTTGCAGACGCTGGACATTTCGCGCTCGGCAGTGACAATTTCAGAGTGGCTGCCATGAGACCCAAGTTCCAACAAAATTGATGACGATGGATTATCTTGGACAGAACCAAAATTTGGAAAAATTCCGTTGAACATAATGTCCTCCTTTGCTGAATCTGATGTTGAGCGTCGAAACTTCATGACTATTTTCAATATTTGAACAGAATAATTTAAAATGGCAACCGTCCTGTATATTACAGAAACATGGATATTAAACAACCCGTGTTAGATTCCCGCTGGAAACAGTTTGTGAGTTGTACTCGTGGTTGGAAAAGAAAATGTCCCCGCTGTCGACCCCGCCGCTGGTAGAAATGGGTAACAGAGTAGTACTCTGTGAAGGCGAGGGATGCCGCCTCGCATCGTAAGTTTCGATGCTTCAAGCGACACTATCCAGAAGTCTCCGAGAACTTCTGGAAAGGCGACCGAGCACATATGGGTGGAAATTCACGTGCTAAGACGCCGATTCAAGTCTCGTACCTTGACCTTTATGGACATCAATGTATTTTATTTTACTTTTGCTTTTTTGTTTAGCGTTTGCCAGCTTTCACATCTGGCGAAGTCCCTAGAGACTAGGAATTGAATGTTGCGTGTTAATACGTTTCTCCATGGCAGCGTGTGCACAGGGATTCCTCGCCGCACAGGCAGATAACTCAGACTTCGGAGGTACTCATATTTTTTTTCCGTCGATGAGTAATTGACTTTTCAAGCCGGGCCTCGTTGCTGAGACCAGGGCTGGTTGCCACAGAGAGAAATCAGAAATAAAAATTCCAACTAGTGCAGCCGGGATTTGAACTTACAACCTCTCTTTCTTGAAACCGGTGTCTAGCCTCTAGACCAACCATTCACCCATGGACATTAGGTAAGAAAACAAAGCAGAAAATCGAAACCTTTGAAATGTGGATCTATAGGAAAGTGGGGAGAATAAAAGAAGATAAAGAGAGAAGGTCAAAATCAGATGGAAATGAGAAAAGTATTACTTAACATCATCATCATCATCGAGTGCCCTCTCCACATCGAAGGTTGGCTACCATGGAGCGCCATTCCACTCTGTCTCTTGCTTTGATGGTATAGATTGCCATAGTCTGACTTGTCCATCTTTTGATGTTACTCGTCCATGTTAGTCTTGGTCTGCCTCTGCCTCTTTTACCTTGTATTTTCCCTTCCAATATTACTTTTATTAGACTGTTGTGTCTTTTAACATGATCAAAAACATTTCATTTGTCTTGCTCTAATTGTGTTTAGTAGTTCTTCTTTCATTTTTAGTTGTTTTAAAACTTCTCCGTTTGTTTTCTTTTCTTTCCATCCAATTCTACCTATTCTTCTATAAATCCACATTTCAAAGGCTTCAATTTTCTGTTCTGTTTTCTGGTCTAATGTCCATGTTTCTGCACCATACATGAATATTGAGAAGATGTAACACACAATTCGGAAAAGACAAGTGAAGTTTGTGGGACATGTAAAGGGACATAATACCCTTCTAATAGTCATCTTGGAAAGGAAGCTACACGGTTTACGAAACAGAGGCAGACCAAGACTATAGTGGAAAGATAACATCATAAAAAAGTACAGGAGAAAATATGACAACCTGCATTATCAAGGTAAGAGACAGAGTAAAATGACGCTCCATGGTAGCCAACCTTCGATGTGGAAATGTACACTCAATAACCGAATCTGACACGAAATAAATCAGCTTGGCTGGAAAGCAAGACAGTCATCATTATTGAACCTACGGGGAAAGAGGAAACAGGGACCAGAAATACACGTAGAAGAGAACTCACAGAAATCGTCAAGAGCATTGGTCATCATTAGATCATCATCATCGTCATCAGTAACATCAACAAAAGCATCAACTAAAAGAATCAAAACACTTTCACCATAGTACATGATTTCTTCAGAAAACTACAAGCACAACTTTAGTGCCGCTCTTTTCAACAATTCTTTTCATCACAAACATTCATTTTCAGTAAGACCCAATTGGCACCAAGACTCTTATTTCTTCTTTATATGTATCTTCTTCTTTTCTGTTTCTTCTTTATATGTATTTTCTTTTCTGTTTCTTCTTTATATGTATCTTCTTCTTCTTTTCTGTTTCTTCTTTATATGTATCTTCTTCTTTTCTGTTTCTTCTTCATATATATCTTCTTTTCTGTTTCTTCTTTATATGTATTTTCTTTTCTGTTTATTCTTTATATGTATCTTCTTCTTCTTTTCTGTTTCTGCTTCATATATATCTTCTTTTCTGTTTCTTCTTTATATGTATTTTCTTTTCTGTTTATTCTTTATATGTAGCTTCTTCTTCTTTTCTGTTTATTCTTTATATGTAGCTTCTTCATCTTCTTTGTTTCTTCTTTATATGTATCTTCTTCTTCTTTTCTGTTTCTTCTTTATATGTATTTTCTTTTCTGTTTCTTCTTTATATGTATCTTCTTCTTCTTTTCTGTTTCTGCTTCATATATATCTTCTTTTCTGTTTCTTCTTGATATGTATTTTCTTTTATGTTTCTTCTTCATAAGTATTTTCTTCTTTTCTTGTTGCGGGAGCTACTGAGTTAAGTGCTCTGTGCACACCGTGAGCTGTGTGTCTCATCCGTTTTAATCGTGTTTCGATATTCCGATTGTTTACGATGAATGATGATATCGTATGACAGGGAACAGATGGATGTGTTCATTTTCTGTGCGATTTCGCCTTGTGTCTTTTGGCGTGTGCTGAGACTGCTATGATGGGGACTACAGCTACCTTTATTTGTTTGGGAGATGAGATATTAATTCGGATGATTCCACTGGCAGTTGAGCTATTATGCATTTTAATTCGTTTGCAGTGATACCGGGGCCTTCCATAAGCATAACCATTCTTTTTTTCTCTTTTTTTCTTCATATCTTCTTCTTCTTTTCTTGCATCTTGTACTTCATTTTCAGTTTCTTCTTCTACCTTTTTTGTGTCTTATTCTGTTTCTTCTTAAACTTATTCTTCCTCTCCTGCTGTTTCTTGTTCGTCTGTTCCTTCTTTGTCTTCTGGTTTTTCTTTCTTCATCTGTTTTTTTCCTCTTTCTTTTAGTTTTTCCTCTTCTTCGTTTTTGCAACCACTTCTTCTGTTTCTATATTCTATTTACTGTTCTTTTTGTTTCTTCTTCTACTTGTTTCTTTTTCTACTTCTATTGTTCCCGTTTTCTTCCATTGTTTCTACGTCTTCTGCTTTCCTCTTTTTCTTTTTTTTTGTTTCTTGTCTCATATTTTTTCTTTTTTTTTCTTCTCCTTCTATTTCCTATGCTGTTTCCTCTTCCACAATTTCTATTGTTCCTATACTTTTATTTTTCTTTTTTTCTCTGTTTCTTTTTACTCTTATGTTTCTTCTTAATCTTCTTCTCCTTCTTCTTCTTCTTATCGTGTTTCTTTTTTCTTCTTGTTTCTCTGTTTCGTTTTTGTGTCCGACATTAAATGAATTTAGATGTGTTGTGTTGTTCGTTATAGTAAGTTGCAATATCTTACAAATCAGACTTCAACTTGGTATATTTAAGCCATTTTATGTTATGCTAGAATCAACACCACTACACCCTATAGGTACTCCATAGATGCATTCTTGAGTACCGGTCTGTAGTCTTCTTCTTTACGAGCTTTGCCCAATATTTTAAACTATAATAAACATCCATGAGTTATTTTGACTATAATAATATAATTTAAATATTTTATTAGCACACCCGTACGATGTAACTGCCAATGATTAATGAACTTACCAAAAAAACATACGCAAAAGTCGCTAGCATTAAGCCCCATAATGAGAATACTCGTCGGGGTGTGTAGTTTTTGATTCCTCAAGAACACGTACAGACAGCTGAAGTTGAAGGCGGATCCGAGCGCCCACATCACAAACATAATAACAGTGAGTACATTAAACACATCTTCAGAAATTTCCATCGAAGTGTTGCAATCCTCGCCCCCAAAAATTATGGAAGGTTTCGTTTGATTCCACGCCTCGTCCTCGGACATTGTTGCAATCATTTACCCAGATCTCGTGGCAAATGAATTGTAGAACCGGAAACAATACCGCTGCTATTTGTAATATTTGAAAGTCATGTTTCGATTATTCGCCTTTTTGAATTGTGCCCACTAAATTAGAAATCTGGAATAATATACAGGGATGGGTTATAGGGCTCGCTGTTTGTGTGGGACATTAGACAGTGGGCTGGAAGAGAGGGCTTGATCTTAGGTGGGATACTAGACACGGGGCTGGATAAGGGGGCTTTGATCTTAGGTGGGACATTAGACAGGAGGCTGGAAGAGAGGGTTTGATCTTAGATGGGATACTAGACATGGGGCTGGATAAGGGGGCTTTGATCTTAGATGGGACATTAGACAGTGGGCTGGAAGAGAGGGCTTGATCTTAGGTGGGATACTAGACATGGGGCTGGATAAGGGGGCTTTGATCTTAGGTGGGACATTAGACAGTGGCCTGGAAGAGAGGGCTTGATCTTAGGTGGGATACTAGACATGGGGCTGGATAAGGGGGCTTTGATCTTAGGTGGGACATTAGACAGTGGCCTGGAAGAGAGGGCTTGATCTTTGGTGGGATACTAGACATGGGGCTGGATAAGGGGGCTTTGATCTTAGATGGGACATTAGACAGGAGGCTGGAAGAGAGGGCTTGATCTTAGGTGGGATACTAGACACGGGGCTGGATAAGGGGGCTTTGATCTTAGATGGGACATTAGACAGGAGGCTGGAAGAGAGGGTTTGATCTTAGGTGGGATACTAGACACGGGGCTGGATAAGGGGCTTTAATCTTAGATGGGACATTAGACAGTGGGCTGGAAGAGAGGGCTTGATCTTAGGTGGGATACTAGACACGGGGCTGGATAAGGGAGCTTTGATCTTAGATGGGACATTAGACAGTGGGCTAGAAGAGAGGGCTTGATCTTGGGTGGGATACTAGACATGGGGCTGGATAAGGGGGCTTTGATCTTAGATGGGACATTAGACAGTGGGCTGGAAGAGAGGGCTTGATCTTAGGTGGGATACTAGACATGTGGCTGGATAAGGGGGCTTTTACCTTAGATGGGACATTAGACAGTGGGCTGGAAGAGAGGGCTTGATCTTAGGTGGGATACTAGACACGGGGCTGGATAAGGGGGCTTTGATCTTAGATGGGACATTAGACAGTGGGCTAGAAGAGAGGGCTTGATCTTAGGTGGGATACTAGACATGGGGCTGGATAAGGGGGCTTTGATCTTAGATGGGACATTAGACAGTGGGCTGGAAGAGAGGGCTTGATCTCAGGTGGGATACTAGACATGTGGCTGGATAAGGGGGCTTTTACCTTAGATGGGACATTAGACAGTGGGCTGGAAGAGAGGGCTTGATCTTAGGTGGGATACTAGACATGGGGCTGGATAAGGGGGCTTTGATCTTAGATGGGACATTAGACAGGAGGCTGGAAGAGAGGGCTTGATCTTAGGTGGGATACTAGACACGGGGCTGGATAAGGGGGCTTTGATCTTAGATGGGACATTAGACAGTGGGCTGGAAGAGAGGGTTTGATCTTATGTGGGATACTAGACACGGGGCTGGATAAGGGGGCTTTGATCTTAGATGGGACATTAGACAGGAGGCTGGAAGAGAGGGCTTGATCTTATGTGGGATACTAGACACGGGGCTGGATAAGGGGGCTTTGATCTTAGATGGGACATTAGACAGGAGGCTGGAAGAGAGGGCTTGATCTTATGTTGGATACTAGACACGGGGCTGGAAAAGGGGGCTTTGATCTTAGATGGGACATTAGACAGGAGGCTGGAAGAGAGGGCTTGATCTTATGTGGGATACTAGACACGGGGCTGAATAAGGGGGCTTTGATCTTAGATGGGACATTAGACAGTGGGCTGGAAGAGAGGGTTTGATCTTAGGTGGGATACTAGACACGGGGCTGGATAAGGGGGCTTTGATCTTAGATGGGACATTAGACAGTGGGCTGGAAGAGAGGGCTTGATCTTTGGTGGGATACTAGACATGGGGCTGGATAAGTGGGCTTTGATCTTAGATGGGACATTAGACAGGAGGCTTGAAGAGAGGGCTTGATCTTAGGTGGGATACTAGACACGGGGCTGGATAAGGGGGCTTTGATCTTCGATGGGACATTAGACAGGAGGCTGGAAGAGAGGGTTTGATCTTAGGTGGGATACTAGACACGGGGCTGGATAAGGGGGCTTTGATCTTAGATGGGACATTAGACAGTGGGCTGGAAGAGAGGGCTTGATCTTAGGTGGGATACTAGACACGGGGCTGGATAAGGGAGCTTTGATCTTAGATGGGACATTAGACAGTGGGCTAGAAGAGAGGGCTTGATCTTAGGTGGGATACTAGACATGGGGCTGGATAAGGGGGCTTTGATCTTAGATGGGACATTAGACAGTGGGCTGGAAGAGAGGGCTTGATCTTAGGTGGGATACTAGACATGTGGCTGGATAAGGGGGCTTTTACCTTAGATGGGACATTAGACAGTGGGCTGGAAGAGAGGGCTTGATCTTAGGTGGGATACTAGACACGGGGCTGGATAAGGGGGCTTTGATCTTAGATGGGACATTAGACAGTGGGCTGGAAGAGAGGGCTTGATCTTAGGTGGGATACTAGACATGTGGCTGGATAAGGGGGCTTTTACCTTAGATGGGACATTAGACAGTGGGCTGGAAGAGAGGGCTTGATCTTAGGTGGGATAATTGACACGGGGCTGGATAAGGGGGCTTTGATCTTAGATGGGACATTAGACAGTGGGCTGGAAGAGAGGGCTTGATCTTAGGTGGGATACTAGACATGGGGCTGGATAAGGGGGCTTTTACCTTAGATGGGACATTATACAGTGGGCTGGAAGAGAGGGCTTGATCTTAGGTGGGATACTAGACATGGGGCTGGATAAGGGGGCTTTGATCTTAGATGGGACATTAGACAGGAGGCTGGAAGAGAGGGCTTGATCTTATGTGGGATACTAGACACGGGGCTGGATAAGGGGGCTTTGATCTTAGATGGGACATTAGACAGGAGGCTGGAAGAGAGGGTTTGATCTTAGGTGGGATACTAGACACGGGGCTGGATAAGGAGGCTTTGATCTTAGATGGGACATTAGACAGTGGGCTGGAAGAGAGGGCTTGATCTTAGGTGGGATACTAGACATGGGGCTGGATAAGGGGGCTTTTACCTTAGATGGGACATTATACAGTGGGCTGGAAGAGAGGGCTTGATCTTAGGTGGGATACTAGACACAGGGCTGGATGAGGGGGCTTTGATCTTAGGTGGGATATTAGACACAGGGCTGGATGAGGGGGCTTTGATCTTAGGTGGGACATTAGACACAGGGCTGGATGAGGAGGCTTTTATCTTAGATGGGACATTAGACACAGGGCCGGATGAAGGGGCTTTGATCTTAGGTGGGACATTAGACACAGGGCTAGATGAGGGGGCTTTGATCTTAGGTGGGATATTAGACATAGGGCCGGATGAGGGGACTTTGATCTTAGATGGGACATTAGACACAGGACCGGATAAGGGGGTTTTGATCTTAGATGGGACATTAGACACAGCACCGTATAAGGGGGCTTTGATCTTAGATGGGACATTAGACACAGGACCGGATGAGGGGGCTTTGATCTTTTAGTGGGACACCAGAAATAGGGACGATTTAGAGGGGCTCTTCGCTCATGTATGGCCATATTACTCATGTGGGACACAAGAAATAGGGACTGTTTAAGCGGCTCGTTACTCTTGTGGGACACTAGAAAAAGGGACGGATTAAGGTGCTCGGTGTTCATGTGGGACACCAGAAATAGGGACGGATTAAGGGGCTCGTTGTTCATGTTGGGCGCTAGAAATAGGGACGGATTAAGGGGCTCGTTGTTCATGTGGGACACTAGAAATAGAGATGGATTAAGGGGCTCGTTGTTCATGTGGGACACCAGAAATAGTGACGGATTAAGGGACTCTTTGTTCATGTTGGGCGCTTGAAATAGGGACGGATTACGGGACTCGTTGTTCAAGTGGGACACTAGAAATAGGGACGGATTAAGGGGCTTGTTTTTCATGTGGGACACTAGAAATAGGGACAGATTAATGGGCTCGTTCATGTTGGGCACTATAAAAATAGGGACAGATTACGAGGCTCGTTGTTCATGTGGGACACAAGAAATAGGGACGGATTAAGGGGTCGTTGTTCGTGTGAGGCACTATCAGTAGTGACGGACTAAGGGCGCTTGTTATTCATGTGGGACGGTAATAGGCAAATTCCCCACATTTTGTGCACATGAGAAGAACAGGCTGTTGTATTCATAGATTCCTTTATCCAGTGGCGTACCGTGGCGAAAACTTATTGATGGTTGCCCCTAGAACAACATTCTTCATTCTGGGTGCAAAAAAATCCCCTTCACCCCACCCGAGCGCCCGCGCCAAAAAATAAAATTAGTAGTAAAAGATATTAAAGATAACTCATTAAAGAAACCAATACTTGCCTTGCCCTTTGAGCTGGAAACCGACGGTACGCCACTGCCTTTGCCTTTTTCCTTATTTAAAAAAAAAACCCAGGGATTAAAAGCGCGTTTACTATCAACAATGCAAGCTGGTACTAATGACGAGACCACATCAACCTTTCTTAAGGATGTCCATACTTAACGATAAACCAGACGAAATTAACAAATAATACCTCATTCTGTGATCACAATTACTCTGAAGCTAATACCGATAATATTACCCCAAAAATCATATACCAATGGTCTGAAAAAATTATGGTCACTACCACCATATACCCTCTAAGCCACTTGGCGTGACGGGGCTCTTTATTTATACCTACTTTAACTTACTATATGAGGTATTTTATTGTTTTATATGAATCTGTATACAACGCATATACCATAAATACAGATTCAGGTCTAACTGTCTGAATCAACAGGTGACGGTATCTGGTACGTGTAAATATAATAGATTAAATTAAATCTGATAAATTAAAAAATTAATTATTGCCGGCCATCTTGTTTGTGGAAAACATTCTTGTTGAAAACGTCACAGGGTTTGCATTAAACTTGACGCGCCACTAGCCGCACACATGCGCATTTACGCGCAAAGACATATACAATGGGGAACTCGGTAGCCTATAATTATAGTTGGGATAATCACCCGACTGGGTTACCGACGTTCGGACAACCCATGTTCGAGTCCCGCTGGAAGTAGTGTGAGTTGTACTCGTGGTTGGGGAAAGAAATACCCCCGCGGTCGACCCAGCCGCTGGCAGAAATGGGTACCAGGGTAGTACTCTGGGAAAGTGAGGAATGCCGCCTCGCATCGTGAATTTCCATGCTTGAAGCGACACTATCCAGATGTCTCCGAACATTTCTTGGTTTGGCGGCCGAGCACATGTGGGTGAAAACTCGCGTGCTAAGTCGGCGATTCAAGTCTCGTCATTACTCATCATTGAGTGCCATCACCGCATTGAAAGTTGGCTACCATGTAGCGCCATTCCGCTCTGTCTCTGCTTTCATGGTGTAGGTTATCATAGGCTGACTTTTCCATCTTTTGATTATACTCGTCCACGTTAGTCTTGGTCTGCCTTTAACTCTTTTACCTTGTGTAATCCCTTCCATGATTACTTTTAGTAGACTGTTGTGTCTTTTAACATGGCCCAAAAATCTCATCAGTCCTTTAACATGCCGATGATCTCATCAATCTTTTAACACGCCGATGATCGCATCAATCCTTTAACATGCCGCTGATCTCATCAATCCTTTAACATGCCGATCATCTCATCAATCCTTTAACATGCCGATGATCTCATCAATCCTTTAACATGCCGATGATCTCATCAATCCTTTAACACGCCAATGATCTCATCAATCCTTTAACATGACGATCATCTCATCAATCCTTTAACATGCCGATGATCTCATCAATCCTTTAACATGCCGATGATCTCATCAATCCTTTAACACGCCGATGATCTCATCAATCCTTTAACACGCCGATGATCTCATCAATCATTTAACATGCCGATGATCGCATCAATCCTTTAACACGCCGATGATCTCATCAATCCTTTAACACGCCGATGATCTCATCAATCCTTTAACACGCCAATGATCTCATCAATCCTTTAACACGCAGATGATCTCATCAATCCTTTAACACGCCGATGATCTCATCAATCCTTTAACACGCCGATGATCTCATCAATCCTTTAACACGCCAATGATCTCATCAATCCTTTAACATGCCGATCATCTCATCAATCCTTTAACATGCCGATGATCTCATCAATCCTTTAACACGCCGATGATCTCATCAATCCTTTAACACGCCGATGATCTCATCAATCCTTTAACATGCCGATGATCTCATCAATCCTTTAACACGCCGATGATCTCATCAATCCTTTAACATGCCGATGATCTCATCAATCCTTTAACACGCAATGATCTCATCAATCCTTTAACATGCCGATCATCTCATCAATCCTTTAACATGCCGATGATCTCATCAATCCTTTAACACGCCGATGATCTCATTAATCCTTTAACATGCCGATGATCTCATCAATCCTTTAACATGCCGATGATCTCATCAATCCTTTAACACGCCGATGATCTCATCAATCCTTTAACATGCCGATGATCTCATCAATCCTTTAACATGCCGATGATCTCATCAATCCTTTAACACGCCGATGATCTCATCAATCCTTTGTCAACTCCCCACTATGACTTCCACCTTCATTGCGTCATGTAATAACATCTTGCCAGGCCTATAGATCATGCGACATGCCCATACAATATGTGTATATCTTTACCTGATCGATGTAAGACGCACTTATAAGTATTGCCTATATGTATCTGTATGGATAATTGGTGGGGCCAGACGAAGAGTACTCTGCGAATGGTGGCCTTGAAGGCACAAGATAGTGACATGTCGCTGTTGTTGGCAATGGTCTTGTAGGCGATCGAGAAACGGAAGGAAGGATGGAATGAAGGAAGGGAGGAAGGGTTAGGGGGGAGGAAGGGTTATGGGAGAGGAAGGGTGAAAGGAAGAAAGGAAGAGTTGGAGGGAGGAAGGAAGGGAGAATGGATGGAAGGATGGAAGGAAGGAATAAAGGGAGTGTGGGAGGAAGCTTCCCTGGACAGCTAAAAAGACCAATGAGGAAGTTCTCAAAGAGACCAACATAAAAAGGGAGCTCTTAAAAAACATCACAAAGAAGAAATCAACATTTCTCGGGCACATCATGAGAAGAGGAAAGTTGGAATACTTGGTTACAACTTGCAAAATAAAAGGAAAGAGAGATCGCGGACGACAAAGAGAGAAAATACTGGATAGCTTGGTGTCACGGCATGGAAAACAGTCAACAACAGAACTGATACGATGCATTGTAGATAGAAGATTGTGGAGGGACATGATCGCCTACGCCAACCGGTATGGCACATGATGATGATGAATGCCAAAAACAAACCAAACAATAACAGAGAGTAGATATATTGTTTTTTTTTTTTTTAAACTGTTATGTGTAAAAAAAAATTGTCCAAGTGTCCAAACGTAACCTGCCATGTATCTAGGCATGCGTTCGGATTTTTCACAACACAGCTGGTTAAATAGTTGATTGGGTTGACAATCTGTTTATCATTATCTGTGAATAAAGATACATTTTTTTATAGAATTTACTGCAAGGTAAAATAGTTATAAACTTCAGCTTTTAAGTTACAAATTGTAGTAGGAAACTCTTTGTACAGAGCTTCGCAGCAGGAGGCAATCTGATCATCAGAAGAGGACCCCGTCGAGCAAGTGTTTCGGCCCTTTAGCTTCTTGACACTCTAGGGGAGGTGGGCCCGCCTGGGTCATGACTTCCAGGCGTCGACCTCCTGCCGCATTGCCTCTAAGGCTTACACCGTATGTTCGGCACAAACTAACTAAACGTAATACACAAAACTAAAATAGCTTACCTAAACTAAGTTTATGTTCGGCACAAAATAACTACCACGTAATACACAAAACACTCGAAAATAGATTACCTAACTTAAGGTTTACATTTCATGTTCGGCACAAAATAGTTGCATTTAATAGGCAACGCGCTCGAGAATAGATACCTTACCTGTCTTGGTTTAACCTAGCGCGTTACTGCGCTTTCGAGTTGAAATTACTTGGCTACTGATGCAACGATATTTCCTAGACCCGTCAGTGTCTGGCTTTCGTGGGAAATCGGCATCCGCTGGTTAAGATTGACGCCTAGTTGTCTGGTCTTCTTGTTGTTTAGGACTGTTGTTTGTATGGTAGTTGCCCCAAGCATCTGGTCTGATGCTCACCTCCGGTCGATTATGTAACTTCTTATCGCTTCGTCTCGGGCCCTACTTCAATCCTCCCTACTCTGTTGACTTATGTGGGAGCAATAAGTGGTCAAGGTGTAAAATAGTCGCCCGATCGTCTGGTCTGGACATAATATTATTTAACTGTTGGTCTGTCTCGACTCTGCCACAGCCAGCACGACGCTCTTTCTGCTGACTCAGCAATAGTCTTCATTGTTCTTGACTGCATCCCTCCCTTAATTCCTTGCATTTTTAAGGGGTCGTAGAGGGATGGGGTTGTGAGTCCTCTGGCACTAACCACCACCGAAAACACTCTACTCTGTACTCCCTGCTTTCTCAGCTCGGTGGCGAGATCCTTGTATTTAGATAGTTTGAATATATGTTGTTCCTCTATCCTGGATTCAAATGGCACTGTGAGCTCTATTAAAATGACATGGGTCATATTTGACGTGTAGAGTGCAGTGTCTGGACGCATTTTAGATCTCTTAATGCACTCTGGGTACTTCACTCGCCCTGGGAGGTCAACCGCCATCTCCCAATCGTTAGCTATGTCCAGGATAGTGAAGTCGTTCCAGTGGTTCTGCTTGGGCGTGCAGCCTGTCCCGCTCTCAAAAAGTAGGTGTTAGTCGTAGCTGGTCGAACTTTATTGTTGGCCTTCATCCGCGCCCCATCCACGGTGGCAGCCAGTTCATGCAGCACTCTGTTGTGTCGCCCCATCCACGGTGGCAGCCAGTTCATGCAGCACTCTGTTGTGTCGCCCCATCCACGGTGGCAGCCAGTTCATGCAGCACTCTGTTGTGTCGCCATGTGTACCGCCCTTGGCCTAGTGCTGTCTTGCATGAGGAAAGAACATGTTCCATCGTCTGTCTTCCTCCGCAAAGAGGACATCGATTGTCATCTGTCTTCCCCCACTTCACAAGGTTGCAGGCTGATGGTAGAAGGTCATACATAGATCTGATTATGTAGCTGAGCCGCAGCGGTGCCATATGCCACATGTCATTCCATGTTAGTGTCCTCTGCAAAGCCATCTCCCATGTGGTCCATTGGCCTTGCTGCACTTGTTGTGCTGCCTTTTGTACACGCTTGTTCTCCTCGATTCTAGTGTTACTCAGTAATCCAAATAGTCGATTTCAAATAATCTATTTTCTGAAGCTTACTTTAAATTCAACTCATAATCCATCTTCGTCGACATTTGGGGGCCTAGGTAGCCTAGAAAGCCACCCGACTGAGCTACCAACGTTCGGACCAACCGTGTTCGATTCCCGCTGAAGCAGTGTGAGTTGTACTCGTGGTTGGGAAAAAAAAAAGCCTCACAGTCGACCCAGCCGCTGGCAGAAATGGGTACCAAGATAGTAATACTCTGAGAAGGTGAAGAATGCCGCCTCACATCGTGAGTTTCGATCCTTGAAGCGACACTATCCAGAAGTCTCCGAACTCTTCTGGATAGGCGGCAGAGCACATATGGGTGAAAACTCGCGTGCTAAGACGTCGATTCAAGTCTTGTCTTCTTCTTCTACCTTTTAGCTCCCAGTGGAGCATAGGTCTTCAACAAACACTTTCCAAGTCGTTCTGTTTTTTGCAATTCTTTTAAGATCATTCCATGTCTTCCCCATCATCTTCATCTCTGCTTCAATCTGTCTTCTCCAAGAATTCCTTGGTCTTCCTCTTTGTCTTTTCCCCTGGGGATTCCAAAAAAGGGCCTGTTGTGTAATACTCTCAGTTGGTTTCCGTAGTGTGTGTCCTATCCATCGCCATCGTCTTCGCTGTATTTCTTTATCCACTGGTATTTGACCGGTACATTTCCATAATTCCACGTTTGTGACTTTGTCCTGCCATTTCCATCCCTTTATTCTGCGCAAGCATCCATTAATGAAAGTCTGTACCTTCGTGATTGTCAATTTTGTTATTCTCCATGTTTCACAGCCATATAATAGAACCGACTTAACATTGGAGTTGAAAATTTGTATTTTTGTATTTAGCCTAATTTCTTTGGATTTCCATATGTTTCCCAGTGCAATGAAAGCTTCTCTTGCTTTTGATATCCTTATTTTGGTATCGTTTTCTGTTCCTCCCTCTTTATCTATATTACTGCCCAGATATATATATAAGATTGTACGTCTAGTAGAGGTATTTGATTCAAGTCTTGTACTTTACCTTTATTATCATCGACAATGGATTCAGAATGTATTTAACTGTATATTTTATATTCAAATAAAACGAACACCTTTATGTCCTTATGAGACCATCTCTTCTGTTTTCTATCTAAAGAAATTATTTGTACATGTTTATACAAACCGATCATGAATATTTACATCAATATTCTCCTGATAAAATCATCATCGTGTGTCAATCCAGTGACGTAGGCGATCATATCCTTCCACAATTTTCTATACACAGTACATCGTATCAGTTCTGTTGTTGACTGTTTTCCGTGCCATTATATCAAGCTATCCAGTTGAGTGCACTTGAGTGAAAAAGTTCTATGTTGGTTGATAAGTCTTCTTACACGGCCACTAAGTTTCTCATTTCTGGCTGTGCCCATCTTAACTCCCATTTCCATCATCCGAAGAAGTGACGTGGATCTGTGTTTGTCGAAGTCCTGTGCTCTTCCCACATCTCGGAGGGCATTGATGATGTCCGCCCGATCCATTGGTTGCCCGTCCTCAACGACAGCGCAGCTAGCCAACCTGTCCGCTCTTTCATTTCCCCATATTCCCGCATGTCCAGGGACATAGACTAAGGCGACCTTACGTATTTTGAATTTCTGCAACGACTCTACCCATTGCATGCGTGCAGAGCCCGCCTCCACTTTTTTTTATCATGCTCATCGAATCACTCAGTATACATGCGTGGGTGTAGTCTTGTGACTCTAACCATTTAAATGCCTTGGTCACTGCCATCACCTTCATTGTCATGTTACTCGTGGTCATGACGTATGCACCACTGTCTTCTTTGACTATTTTGCCTGCCGAGCGTGCTGTAAATGCCCATGCACTTCTTTGGTGTCATCTTACAGATCCGTCTGTATAGAAGTTGTTAATATATTTAATTTAAATTGTACTATAAATTCTTGATTTATTTAATATAAATTGTTGACCTATTTCATATAAATTGTTGACATATTTAGTATAAATTGTTGATCTATTGAATATAAAGTGTTTACTATTTGCTATACATTGTTGACCTATTGAATATAAAGTGTTTACTATTTGCTATAAATTGTGGAACTATTTGGTATAAATTGTTAACCTATTGAATATAAAGTGTTTACTGTATGCTATAAATTGTTGACCTATTTAGTATAAATTGTTGACCTATTGAATATAAATTGTTTACTGTATGCTATAAATTGTTGACCTATTTGGCATAAATTGTTAACCTATTGAATATAAATTGTTTACTGTATGCTATAAATTGTTGACCTATATAGTATAAATTGTTAACCTATTGAATATAAAGTGTTTACTGTATGCTATAAATTGTTAAACTGTTGGTTATAGATTGTTAAACTATTTAATATAAATTGTTGACCTTTTTCATATAAATTGTTGACCTATTTAGTATAAATTGTTGACCTATTGAATATAAAGTGTATACTATCTGCTATAAATTGTTAAACTGTTGGTTTATAGATTGTTAAACTATTTGCTATACATTGTTAAACTATTTACTATAAATTGTTGAACTATTTACTATAAATTGTTGAACTATTTAGTGACCAAACGATTAACATCTTACCCAGGATTGTTGACAGACAACCATGGGATCTCATCCATAGTGCACCTATCGCCTGGAGACATGATAAATCAAAATAGAAAATATAATCATGCTGTTATATTTTATGAGATCATTGTATCATCACTATCATGTGGCTGGTTGAAATTACGATAACTTGTCATGTAAATGTGAAACCGTTTTTTTTTTAATTTTTCACTTCTCAGATTGTTTTTCGCTCACCCGATTAGTAAATGAATAATTAACCCTCTTCGTCATCCGCCCTTAAAGGGGCGTTACTTTTACTTATGACTGTGACAATTTAAAAGAGAGAGAGAGAGATAAAAAAAAGTGGTACTGTAACAGTTTTACGTAGGTAACCGCGATAGCTCAGTGGTTAGTGAACTGGACTACAAAGAAAAAGAGGTAGGGTTTGATCCCAACCGACGGTCCGGGTTCACCCAGCCTTTAATGGGTACCGGATTTTTTTTCTGGGAAAGTAAAGCGGCACGGGCGTAATACCGAACACATTACCCCCAAAATCATGTGCCGAAGGTCTGTAAAATTTATGGTCACTAACACCATATTCCCTATACACCACTTGGCGTGACGGGGGCACTTTACTTTTTTTTACTTTATATATATATATATATATATATATATATATATATATATATATATATATATATATATATAAGAATATATATAGTTATTTAATTTCGTGGCGATAATATGCTAGATACTCAAGAAAGGGGGGTGGGGGTGTCACTTCCCTGCGGTTTTATATATATATATTTCTGTGTTGTTGTTTATTGTACAGTAGCAGCAGTGGTAGTAGAAGTGGCAATTGTAGTAGTATAGTAGTAGTGACAGCAGTAGAAGCAGTAATAGTATTAGCTATAGTGGTGAGAGCAGAAGCGGTAGTTGTAGTAGAAGTAATAGTAATAAGTTTAGCAACAGTAGTAGTACTAGTAGCTCGGTGGTTAATGAACTGGACTACAAAGTAGTACTAGTAGTAACTCACCATATGGATGTGAATCATGGACAATAGGACAACAGACAAGAAAATCACTGGAGTCTGTAGAAATGTGGTTTTTTAGAAGAATGTTGAGAATACCATGGACAGCTAAGAAGAGTAATGAAAATGTTCTGAAAGAGGTCAAAGCAAAAAGAGAGCCAATTTTCAATATTAGGAAGAAATAATCATAATTGTTTGGCCATGTAACGAGAACAGAGCAGCTGGAATATATTGTAACAACTGGGAAAACTGAGGGATGAAGAGATAGAGGGAAGCAAAGAGAAAAAATACCAGACAGCTTAAGAGAATGGCTTGGCAGGTCAACAGCAGAAATAATAAATAACTGTCGAGATCGAAAGTTGTGGGAAGACATGATCACGTACACCAGCAGACCGGGTACTTGTTGATGATAATGATGATGATGATGATGATGATGATGATGATGATGAGTGCACGCAAAAATGGTAGTAGTACATAGAAGTAGCATTAGTAGTAATAATAATAGTAGTTGTAGTAGCAGTAGTAGTAGTTGTACCATAGTATAGTAGTAATAACAAAAGCCTACAGCAATTCAAGATGAAAAGTACACACATAATAAGATACTACAAACACAAAATACTCACTTCGGACGCCAACATTACACAGACACCAGTTCCCTGTCTCATCCCTCATCATATCTTTCACGCAGCGACCATCCTTAATATAACCCTTCACAACTTGGAAAGACCCTGCGCAACTCACCAAACAACTATCCGCCAGATGTCGACACTTGTTCTCATTATCAACATAAAAGAAACCGTTACAAGTGGCATTATTGCTACAGTAAATTGAACACTGTAAACAACTACTGCCGTTTTTAAACGTTGAATTACATCCCTTGTTACCTATGCATACGTACGCTGCATGATACTTCAACATTCTGTTTTTTGTGACTAAAGTTGCCACTATTTCCTGACAAATAATCAGAGAGGCTAACAGAATACATACAGCCGTGATTGTATACATTCTTCTACTGCCTCACAGTGTTTATATGAGATGTTCCACTACGTGGACTCCGGTCTCAGCGTTCAAATATTTGCGAATAATGTTCATGGGGACATCATGTTTAAATAAACTAGTTCGGGGTGTCCCAAAAACTGTCCGTGTTTGGGATTTTCTAAAACTTGCCAGAATTTGGCTTAGTCGTTTCAGTACATTGAAATAAGGTGTGGTTATATAAGTTTGGTCTGATGTTGACGTCATTATTTATTGCGATTATTAGGGGATTGTGAAACACAATCTTGAGACTAAAGACATATTACATTTACACTCATCTTCAATCAAAATCTTCAGTGGATACAAGTGGGAGAAGAACGAGGAGGCTGGGGAGGTGCAAAAGTAGAAGAAGAAGAAGTAAAAAAAAGATGTAAAAGAAGAAGCAGTAAAATATGAAGAATGTAAATGGAGTAGAAGGTGATAGTAAAGAAGAATAAGATAATGGTGATGTTAATGATGGTGATGATGATGGTGATGATGGAGGTGATGATGGTGATGATTGTGGTGATGATGATGATGGAGGTGATGATGGTGATGATTGTGGTGATGATGATGTTGATGTTGATGATGATGGAGGTGATGATGATGAAGATGATGGTATCACTGCAAGCGAATTAAAATCCATAATTGCTCAACCACCCGTGCCAGTCGAATCATCCGAATTACTATCTCATCTTCCAAACAAAGAAAGGTAGCTGTAGTCCCCATCATAGCAGTCTCAGCACATGCCAAAAAACATAAGGCGAAACGGCACAGGAAGTGAAGACAACCGTCTGTTCCTTGTCATACGATATCATAATTCATCGCAAACAAATGGAATATTGAAACACGATTAAAACTGATGAAACACACAGCTCACGGTGTGCACAAAGCACTTAACTCAGTAGCTCCTACAACAAGAGGACTTGGAATATGAGGAAACTGCAACAAAGAACGCTTTTCATACATTTAACGGCTCCTGCCGCCCATCCACCATATTGACCGGAAGTTCATGTCCTCCTGAAAATTATGATCGTCATATTTTTTTTTTATGCATAACGCTTGATGATGTTAGGACATCGTTTTTTACTCCAAATCCGAAAATACGAAACACAGTTAGTCATCGGATTATCCCCGTCGCACATCAAACAACAGACCGTAAGATCTCCCTGCAATGTGAATTTGTGAAATTATAAAGCAGTTCACATTTAGATATGGGGGATCAATAATTGAACTCAAGCAATATAAGTATGGATCGAATGAATATAAATTGAATTCAAAGAATTTTAAACATTGACAAATAATATTTAAATTCAAGTAATATAAATATTGATACAAAAACTAATGTACAATTTGTATATCATCATCATCATCATCATCATCATTATCATCATCATCATCATCAAGTACAATGCAGGCTGATGTAGGTGATCATGTCTCTCCACAACTTTCGATCTCAACAGTTATTTGTTATTTCTGTTGCTAACCTTCTGCCAAGCCATTCTCTTAAACTGTTTGGTATCTTTTCTCCTTGCTTTTCTCTATCTCTTCGTCCCTCACTTTTTCCAGTTGTTACAATATAATCCATGTACTCCCTTCTTGGTAGATGACCAAAATAATGATGATTGTTTCTTCCTAATATTGGAAATTAAC
This sequence comes from Megaustenia siamemsis, assembly GCA_032433765.1. Classification (NCBI taxonomy): domain Eukaryota; kingdom Metazoa; phylum Mollusca; class Gastropoda; order Stylommatophora; family Ariophantidae; genus Megaustenia; species Megaustenia siamemsis. The sequence continues at coordinate 536,871 of JAVIAB010000091.1, read as the reverse complement.
TCTCTCTTTGATTTCACTACTTTTCTTAGCTGTCCTTGGTATTCGCAACATTCTATAAAACCATATTTCTACAGCCTCCAGTGTTTTATTGTCTGTTGTCTTATTGTCCATGATTCACATCTATATATTAAGACTGGCACTACAGAACATTTAAGAACTCTTTTTCTTGTTTTTATTGTTACAAACAGATTGCTCGGTATCTTTTTCATTTTTTGGAAAGCTGATTTTGCCTGAGCCATTCTGCATCTCACCTCTTTTGTACATCTTCCGTCTGAGGTTAACAAAGTTCCCAAATATTTAAATTCATTTACCTGTTTTAATATTGTTCCACTTGTCTTTATTTTGCACTGAGGTGATGTCTCTTTCTTTGTTGTTACCATTACCTCTGTCTTTTTGCTATTGAGGCTGAATCCTTTATTTTTGCTTTCTTTCGCTATAATGCCCAACATTTCTTGCAGCTCATTTTCAATTTTAGCGAATAAGACTGTTTCAGCATACCTTAAATTATTTATATTATGACCTCAAATTGTTATTCCAGACATGCCCTTTATGGATCTTAAGATAATTTCACTATATACATTAAATAAATCTGGTGACAGTACACACCCTGTTTTGTTTGTTGAAACATTCCCAATTGATTTCCTGTTTTGAATATTTATATCATCATCATCATGTGCCATACCGGTTGGCGTAGGCGATCATGTCCTTCCACAATCTTCTATATACAGTGCATCGTATCAGTTCTGTTGTTGACTGTTTTCCATGCCACGGCACCAAGCTCCTTAGTCGCCTCTAACGACATGCCTGGAAGGTCACAGTGTCACTATTCTTTACTTCCCTCATAATGAGGCCCCGGTAACACACAGGAAAAAGTAGGATTAAAGTAGGATTAAAGTAGAATTAAAGTTAGTAAAATGCAAAATTAGAAAACAAAAGAATAACTACATACTGCCAAAGCAGTAAACTGTTGTCACCACTCTAAATCCAATTTGGCTCGACATTATTACCAATATTAGTTTTGGCCGATGTTATCCAATTCTTAATTGCCAGGAAATGTCTTCAAAAGGAAAATTACTGAAATGTCAAATAGATGATTTTTTTTTGTTAATTTCCGCCGTTAAATTTGAACAGCCAGAAAGCGATTAAGATTCATGGGAGATTTAGCATGAAATTCTAGTCATTGATACAGCTGAAACTCTTGAGATTGCAGAATGGGGTTTCTTTATCGCTAAAAGAGAGAAGGAAATCTATGTGTTTTTTTTTTTTTGTTCGTTTGTATTTTTTTACATAATTTCTGAATTTGTAGATAGAGGTACGTGCTTGAAAAAAAAAATAAAGAAGACGATAACAGCGATAATAACGTAAAAGAAATAGATTTATCTAAAAATTAATCTCCACAATTTTCGATCTCAAGAGTTATTTATCATTTATATTGTTGACCTTCTGCCAAGCCATTCTCTTAAGCTGTCTGGTATCTTTTCTATTTGCTTCCCTTTATCTCTTTGTCCCTCACTTTTCCATTATTATTACAATGTGTTCCATCTGTTCACTTTCATTACATGGCCTAAAATGATGATTGTTTCTTCGTAATATTGGAAATTAGCTCTCTTTTTGCTTTGGCTACTTTCAGAACGTTTTCATTACTCTTCTTAGCTGTCATGGTATTCTCAACATTCTTCTGTAAAACCACATTTCTACAGACTCAAGTGATTTTCTTCTCTGTTCTCCTATTGTCCATGATTCACATCCAGATGTCAAGACTAGCTCTACATAACATTTAAGAACTATATGTAATTAATTATATGATGTTAGTTTCGTGGTTTCTTTGTGACTTTATTCTCCTCTCAGATTTTCTCGAGAGCACCAGAGCTGGAATCTGTCAGAAACTCATAGCTGACGGAGACATGATGACTGATAGAAACAGATATGCAAGCTGTCAGCAAGTCATAACTGATGGAGACAAGGCGACTGACAGCAACAGGGCTGGAAGCTATCAGTAACTCATAGCTGATTGAGACAAGACGACTGAAAGCAACAGAGATGCAAGCCTTCAGCAAATCATAGCTGATGACTTGCGCCAGAATCGGTAAACCAAATATCGCAGTTATGCTGCAAACAACGACACATCGCATCTATGCCCACTTAACGCCCTTGAAAAGACGGACGACGAAGAGGGCTATCCATTCTTTATGGTAGCCATCTTGGGTCACAGCCAAAAAGAGAATGAAATAAAGAACCGCCCAATGATAATGATAATAACAATTAAAGTCAAGTACACAGACGTAAGGGAACCGCGATAGCTCAGTGGTTAGTGAACTGGACTACAAAGTACAAGCGGTCCTTTTCGATCCTGATCGACGGCTTCCGGGTTCACCGAGCCTTAAATGAGTACAGGATTTTTTCTGGGAAAGTAAAGCGGGACAGGCGTAACACCCGATCACAATACCCTAAAAATCATGTGCGGAAGGTATATAAGGTCATTAACACCATATTCCCTATACTGCAATTAGCGTGACGGGGCTCTTTACTTAACTTAAACAGACATATAGTTAAACACATACAATTAAGTCCCACACACACAACGAACTAATAATAACTAATTTTGCTTCTATATTCATATTTAAGGACAAATATTGTTTTAAAATAGAAAAAAAAATAATGGCTAAATAGCGCCAGGGGATCTTGGCGGTTTCCGACCGCCTGTTTTCCGTGACAAAGAAATATTCATGAACGAACGAAGTATCCCCACGGCCACGCTAGCCGTTTGTTTGTGGTTAATTTAACTTTTATAAACTGTGATCCTCATAAACGGCAAGCCGGAAAATGAGATAACAACATTTATGGGTTTATAATTAGCTCCTTACGCCAGGACCTGTGAACTGTAAAAATAATCGTCTTTTAACTGTTAACTATAATAAATAATCATCCTTTCCCTGTTCTTCCTCTTTTCTCTTTCACTGATACCTAAAAGGTGTCGTGGTTTATATAATTTGTCGTTCTTGTGCTGCTCGAATTGTCTGAATTAGTGATTTTCCTTTGTTGTTACATGTCTCTGTCACTGCATCTATCCATCTTCTTCTGGGTCTTCCTCTTGGTCTTTTTCCATGCATTCTCGAGAAGAACGCTCTTGATGGTGATTGGTGAGGATTCATTCTGACCAGGTGGCCAAACCATTTAAGTTGTTGTTGTTCTATATATTATTGGCAGGGTTTTGTTCCTACCATTTTTCTTGTGGTTTCATTTGGTATTCTATCTCTTCTTGTGTTGTTTGTTACTTTTCTCAAGCAACGCATCTCACTGTATTGATCTTTCTTAAATGTGATTTAGAAAGGGTCCATGTTTGACTTTCATAGCACAAAGTTGGTATGAAAATGCTATTTATCATTTGTTGTTTAGCTGGCATAGAAATGTTTGGATATCTTAGCAATGGTGAAAGCTGGTATGTGACAGCATTTGCTTTTTGTATTCTCGTGTCAATTTCTCTGTCTAGTTTTCCATCTTCTGTGAACATTGTGCCTAAATACTTGAATTCTTCTACTTGTTTTATTTCTTTATCTTTGATCTTGATGTTTAATGGGTGTCTTAATTTACTTATTCTTATAGCCTCTGTTTTTGCTGTGTTAATTTTCATACTGCAGTTTGTGCAGCTTTTATCTAAAGATGTTAAATGCTGTTGTAGCAGGTTTTCATCCTCATATATTAGGCATTGGTCATCTGCGAAGAGTAGCTAATTGATGTTGTAGTATTCTACCTCTATGTTATTATTTGATTTTTCCTTATTGTTGGTTGTTTCCTGATTTATTTTGTCCATATATATGATGAAGAGGACTGGTGAGAGGACACATCCTTGTCTTACTCCTGTTGTAACCTGAAACCATTCTGACAGACCTTCCGATGTTCTAACGGCACTTTTGACTGTTTTTATATAATGCCATTATATTATCTAGTAGTTGTCCTGCTACACCGTAAGTTTCTAAAGTTTGCCAAAGTTTGTTCCTGTCCACACGATCAAACGCTTTTTCCTGATCTATAAACACTATATTTAGGTTTCTCTCATATTCTATTGTTTTTTCACATAGTTGTCTCAATGTAAATATAGCATCAGTACAGCTTTTGCCTTTTCTGAATCCGAATTGATTTTTACTTAATTGAGGTTCTACAGGGTGTTTTTAAAGTTGCAGTGCAGTAAATTTCTACTCTCGGAAGAAAAACGTCACCAGAAATGCGGTTAACTAATGCGTCACACAAATTGTAAAATAAATGGTATTATTCAAATATACTTGACTGCTATCGGCGAGCTTATAATGGGTAATGTTGGTATTAACACAATAACGTTGTGCCTAAAACATATGTTGAAAATGTCCACCATGGGCCTCAAGACATGTCGTGATTCGTCTTTCCATATTTGCGAAAACCTTCAGAATAATGTCTGGTGATATTTGTTTAATCTTGTCTACTATTTCAGTCTTTAGGTCATTAATTGTCTGCGGATTATTTTCATAAACTTTCCCCTTCAATGCCCGCCACAGATAATAATCTGGGGGTGTTAGATCTGGTGAACGAGCAGGCCAGATTCCACGTGAAATAATGCGATTTGCAAATATGCTTTCTAAATAATTGAGTGTTGTTGTGGCTGTGTGTGCTGTTGCCCCATCCTGCTGAAACCAGGATTCCATAATTTCCCGTTCTGTAAGGTGTGCTATGAACGGTTCCAGAATTAAAGTACGGTAACGTTCTGCATTTATTGTTTCATTAAAAAATATAGGTCATATTATCCGCATACGACTTATAGCGCACCACACTCCGACTTTTTGATCGTAAAGCGGCACTTGATGAAATTCATGGGGATTTTCACTGCTCCACAGCCGATTGTTCTGACTGTTCACATAACCGGATAAATGAAACCAGGCCTCATCAGTGAAAAAAGTGACGTCAAGGATGGCAGCGCCATGTTCATAAATAAAATTCTGAAACCACATGCAGTAGTTTAAACGGGATTCATAATCTCTTTCTTGGAGTTGAGACACTTCAGTTAATTTGTATGGACGATAGTGTAGTTCACTTCTTAAAACCTTGTGGACAGAACTCTTAGATATTTGCACCTGTTGAGACAAGTGGTTTAAAGATGCATTTGGACTCATTGTAATTCTGTCTTGGAGTTCCATAATTTGGTCTTGTGAAATTGAAGGTCTTCCAGATCGGTATGCATCTACCACACTACCGGTTTCACGAAACTTTTTGATCAATTTTGTAACAGAATTTCGGTGAGGGAATTGTGAGTCAGGAAATTTCCTCACGAATTGTCTAATGACCTCATCCGTATATTTACCGCCATTACGAAAGACATGCTCAACTTGAAATACCCTGTTTTCAATCGTCAACACCATTTCCTTCAAGCAATGAGACAGTGAAAGTAGCGTAGTGCCCGTCCTTTACGTAAATAAAACCTTAAAGGAAGCAGCGGTTTGTTCATAAATGTGGTTTACAAAATTGTGGTACGTAGATGATGATTACGTCATTTACTGAATATTAGAAATATTCACTGCACTGCGACTTTACGAACACCCTGTATTATGTATCTTACTCTCCTCTCTAATATTTTAGCAAACATGCAAGAACGCTTGAATTTCTTTTTCTACGGGCATTGGGCCTTTCCCTGTTAACTGTAATAAATAATCATCCTTTACCTGTTAACTGTAATAAACAATCATCCTTTACCTGTTAACTGTAATAAATAATCATCCTTTCCCTGTTAACTGTAATAAATAATCATCCTTTACCTGTTAACTGTAATAAATAATCATCCTTTACCTGTTAACTGTAATAAATAATCATCCTTTCCCTGTTAACTGTAATAAATAATCATCCTTTCCCTATTAACTGTAATAAATAATCATCCTTTCCCTGTTAATTGTAATAAATATTCATCCTTTACCTGTTAACTGTAATAAATAATCATCCTTTACCTGTTAACTGCAATAAATAATCATTTACCTGTTAACTGTAATAAATAATCATCCTTTACCTGTTAACTGTAATAAATAATCATCCTTTACCTGTTAACTGTAATAAATAATCATCCTTTCCCTATTAACTGTAATAAATAATCATCCTTTCCCTGTTAACTGTAATAAATAATCATCCTTTACCTGTTAACTGTAATAAATAATCATCCTTTACCTGTTAACTGTAATAAATAATCATCCTTTCCCTGTTAACTGCAAAAATTAATCATCCTTTACCTGTTAATTGCAATAAATAATCATTTACCTGTTAACTGTAATAAATAATCATCCTTTACCTGTTAACTGTAATAAATAATCATCCTTTACCTGTTAACTGTAATAAATAATCATCCTTTAACTTATTGTCGTCTTCTAACTAATCAGTCTGACCAAGTTAGCGGTGATTAAGAAAGAAGGCAAGCCGGTACACGGAAATGCCATGCTGGCAGCGGAAGTGTTGGGCCGAAAGCGTAGAAAACAGATTGCTATAATCCACACGATAGACTACCTCATCCACATTGCATCCATTTCTTACATTCACTGTTCATTCCGAGAGGCCTTAGGTATTATGTCTCCATAATATTTCGACTTGTAAATACAACAGTTCTACTGTTAACAGTTCTCCTTAGTCGTCTTTTACGACATGCCTGGAAGGTCACAGGGTCACTATTCTTTACTTCCCACATAATGAGGCCCGGTAACACACGGGAGAATAAAAATACGACATAATTATACAGCAAAACCGTAAAATACACTTGTTGATACACCGAAAGCCCTCGCCATAGAATATATAAAGAAAAAAAGATAAAACGGTTTGGCCACGTGGCAAGGCAGAGTGATCAAAACACAACACAACGAGCCATCGTAAACGTTGCGAGAACACCAGATCCAAGGAACGACAAAGAAAAATGTGGATCGATGGAATATTAGAAACACTAGGAAATATAACAGCAGCAGAGGCGAACAGAAGAGCAGAAGACCACAAATTATATCTCCCCTCGACGCTGAAAGGCAAATGGGGAATGAAAGAAGAAAAAGATACAACAATAATTAAGAAAATTATTTTTAAAAACAAAAGAAATGTCTGTTTTGATAATTCTGTGTAGTCTACATGAGGTGCAATTAAAATATTTGGAGTAGAACTAAAATAGGACCCCGTGTAAAAGAGGAAAAAAACCTCTAGGAAATGCAATTGCTGAGAAATTTAAAAAGATGCAACGACAAACATTTGTAAACGCACTATAATTTATACTATTAGTATTATTGAGTTATTTGCGGGTCATCATCATTGCACTCCGAACATGTCCATAGGTGCTCAGATCCCCTCCTCAGCAATTCCCTCAGAGTCCAGCGACTGACGACTCCAGTTCTATGTTGGTTGATAAGTCTTCTTACACGGCCCCTAAGTGTCTCATTTCTGGCTGTGCCCAACTTAACTCCCATTTCCATCATCCGAAGAAGTGACGTGGATCTGTGTTTGTCGAAGTCCTGTGCTCTTCCCACATCTCGGAGGACATTGATGATGTCCGCCCGATCCATTGGTTGCCCGTCCTCAACGACAGCGCAACTAGCCAACCTGTTATTATTATTATTAGATTGATATAATAGTTTTATTTACAACATTTATGTTATCTTATTCACAAAATTGTCTACTACTGAAAAATAACAATGTTAATATCTCTAATATATTAAATTAATAACCGGAGAGACTTAGTTGCGTGTACCAGGGAGTATAGTTTAGTAAAGATAACAATAGACGCCAAGGTGGCGGGGAGGGGGGAGGGTGGAGCAACATATAAAGGTGGAATAACTATCTATAGTTCGTTCAGAAATACTTCATATCATCATCGTCCTTTCTGTGTCATCAAACCTCATACTTGTGTTAATATCTTCTGTGATACTTGTGCTAATAACTTCTGTGATACTTGTGTTAATATCTTCTGTGATACTTGTGTTAATATCTTCTGTGATACTTGTGTTAATGTCTTATGTGATACTTGTGTTAATGTCTTATGTGATACTTGTGTTAATGTCTTCTGTGATACTTGTGTTAATATCTTCTGTGATACTTGTGTTAATAACTTCTGTGATACTTGTGTTAATAACTTCTGTGATACTTGTGTTAATGTCTTCTGTGATACTTGTGTTAATGTCTTCTGTGATACTTGTGTTAATGTCTTATGTGATACTTGTGTTAATAACTTCTGTGATACTTGTGTTAATGTCTTCTGTGATACTTGTGTTAATGTCTTATGTGATACTTGTGTTAATGTCTTATGTGATACTTGTGTTAATAACTTCTGTGATACTTGTGCTAATAACTTCTGTGATACTTGTGTTAATGTCTTCTGTGATACTTGTGTTAATGTCTTATGTGATACTTGTGTTAATGTCTTATGTGATACTTGTGCTAATAACGTCTGTGATACATGTGTTAACATTTCTGTAATACTTGTGTTAATATCTATCTTAGTGATACTTGTGTTAATATATATCTTAGTGATACATGTGTTAATATCTTCTGTGATACTTGTGTTAATAACTTATGTGATACTTGTGTTAATAACTTCTGTGATACTAGTGCTAATAACTTCTGTGATACTTGTGTTAATGTCTTATGTGATACTTGTGTTAATGTCTTATGTGATACTTGTGTTAATAACTTCTGTGATACGTGTGTTAATGTCTTCTGTGATACTTGTGTTAATGTCTTATGTGATACTTGTGTTAATAACTTCTGTGATACGTGTGTTAATGTCTTCTGTGATACTTGTGTTAATGTCTTCTGTGATACTTGTGTTAATATCTTCTGTGATACTTGTGCTAATAACTTCTGTGATACTTGTGTTAATAACTTCTGTGATACTTGTGTTAATAACTTCTGTGATACTTGTGTTATAACTTCTGTGATACTTGTGCTAATAACTTCTGTGATACTTGTGTTAATAACTTCTGTGATACTTGTGTTAATAACTTCTGTGATACTTGTGTTAATAACTTCTGTGATACTTGTGTTATAACTTCTGTGATACTTGTGTTAATAACTTCTGTGATACTTGTGCTAATAACTTCTTTGATACTTGTGTTAATAACTTCTGTGATACTTGTGTTAATAACTTCTTTGATACTTGTGTTAATAACTTCTGTGATACTTGTGTTAATAACTTCTCTATCTTCTCTAATACATGTTAATATCTTCAATGTTACATGTGTTAACATTTCTGTAATACTTGTGTTAATATCTATCTTAGTGATACTTGTGTTAATATATATCTTAGTGATACTTGTGTTAATATCTATCTTAGTGATACTTGTGTTAATATATATCTTAGTGATACTTGTGTTAACATATATCTTAGTGATACTTGTGTTAATATCTATCTTAGTGATACTTGTGTTAATATCTATCTTAGTGATACTTGTGTTAATATCTATCTTAGTGATACTTGTGTTAATATCTATCTTAGTGATACTTGTGTTAATGCACACCTATATTATTATTTTCTGTTATTCTTTCTTTATTTTTAATTATGTTTATGCTATATGTTTTGTTCTTCTTTCCTTCCTCATTTGCCTTTCAGCGTCGAGGGGAGATGCAATTTGCGGTCTCTTGCCCTTCTGTTCGCCTCTGCTGCTGTTACGTTTCCTAGTGCTTCTAATACTCCATCAATCCATTTTTTCGTGGTCGACCACGATACATTGATAATGAAAACCCACACATAACTCAACCAGACATTGATAATGAAAACCCACACATAACTCAACCAGACATTGATAATGAAAACCCACACATAACTCAACCAGACATTGATGGATTCTTAGTTCTTGGGGGCATGTTTCAAACCATATTTTTTTAAATTATAAATTCATGGCAGGATCCTAATTTGAGTCTAGATAAAAAGATTCTTCTTAATCCCTTTATTACAAATCCGTCGTAAAAATTACCGCTGCAAAATATATATATGTATTATTTTAATTTTAACAGTTTCGTACGGGCAAACATGCCCCACCCCCATACCTTCCTAATTATCACTTTCGGTGACCCTTGTGTGTTTGATTTCTTACCTTTGATGCTGGATTTTGTTTCCCATTTAAGTAGTAAAAAGTACAACAGTATCGTAAAAAGGAAAGGCACCTGTTTATTTTAAATTCTGCTAAATTTCAAGGAATTCAGTATTTGTCCCTCTCACAATGGTTGAAATCTCCTCAGCCATCAGCATGACATAAAAAAAAAAAAACCTTTGTATCCAGCAAAGTCAGCGACAAATTAGAGGGGGTCACAGAGAACATAGGCTGAACTGACGCCTTACTGTATCAGTGTGAATAGACAATGTAACACCTCTCAGTAGCTTGGGAGCTATGTGGTTGAGTATTAGGCTAAAAGTCGACTGTAAATCAGGAAATGATTTCTACATCCTATATTACCCCTGTCTAGTCTTGGGTAAACAGTCAGCTGTGTAGCAAAAGTTCAAAGAAAAAATAATTTTTAATTAAAATTTTTTATTTTAAAAATTCAAAATGTTACATTTAAGTGGTAGAAATGTGTATGACGGAATAATGAAAATGGTCATGATATGATTCCTAATCTAGGGTTAATGAAATCTAAATATATTCATTAGCACTAATTATAATGTATCTATATTTATAAGAATATCCTGTGTGGCTTGTTACCCGTTAATCATCTTACTCATTTGCATTTGTAATCTTACTCATTTGCATTTTTAATCTTACTCATTTGCATTTGTAATCTTACTCATTTGCATTTTTAATCTTACACATTTGCATTTGTAATCTTACTCATTTGCATTTGTAATCTTACTCATTTGCATTTGTAATCTTATTCATTTGCATTTGTAATCTTACTCATTTGCATTTATAATCTTACTCATTTGCATTTGTAATCTTACTCATTTACATTTGTAATCTTACTCATTTGCATTTGTAATCTTACTCATTTACATTTGTAATCTTACTCATTTGCATTTGTAATCTTATTCATTTGCATTTGTAATCTTACTCATTTGCATTTTGTAATCTTACTCATTTGCATTTGTAATCTTGCTCTTTGCATTCCTCTTTTCCTGCCTCCAGGCTCAACTATTTTAGCACCTGAAACTAACAGTTCAACATTCTCAACTACTTCTATTTTCTTGTTTTACATTTTGTGGTTTACCTGTTGTGTACACTCAAATATTGAAGTTTCAATCATGAATCTACTGGCAGTGACAAATTATTGTATATCTGGGGATGATATGAATTAATGTGACATATCCCGCCCTAATTCTTCCTTCCATAATAAAAAGTAGATTCAGTTTTGTTTTTAAGTTTTCATCATCGTGTGCCATCTCCTCATTGAAGGTTGGCTACAATAGAGCGCCATTCTGCTCTGTCTCTTGCTTTGATGGTGCAGGTTGTCATATGCTGGTTTGTTCATCTTTTGATGTTACTTGTCCATGTTAGTCTTGGTCTGCCTCTGCCTCTTTTACCTTGTATTTTCTTTCAGGATTACTTTTAGTAGGCTGTTGTGTCTTTTAACATGGCCCAAAAATCGCATTTGTCTTGTTTGAATTGTGCTTAGTAGTTTTCTTTTCATTTTTAGTTGCTTTAAGACTTCATCGTTTGTTTTCTTTTCCTTCCATCCAATTCTACCTATTCTTCTAAATATCCACATTTCAAAGGCTTCAATTCTCTGTTCTCTTTTCTTGTCTAATGTCCATGTTTCTGAACCATATAGGGATATTGAGAAGATGTAACATTTTGCTATTCTTAGTTTTAGCCCTGGTGTTATTTGTTTTGATGTTAGTATGTTCTTCATAATATTAAAATTACTTTTTGCCATTCCTATTCTTTTGTTTATTTCAGTTGTACGTTTTCCATCACTGGTTATAGTATGTCCAAGGTAGTTGTAGTTCTGAACTGTCTCCAGGTCTATTGCTTCAATTTTGATATCCACTTGTCGGTTTTGAGTATTTTCTTTGTTTATGATCATAGTTTTTACCTCTGAAGTCGGAGTAAATCTGCCTGCACGGCGAGGGGCATCCTGTAATGGGATAAAACAGACTTTACACGCAAAATTCAGTCCCACAAAATTGAGTGGGTGGGACTTCGTCAGAGGTCAAAGCTGATGAAAGCGAACGAACGAACGAACGATCATAGTTTTAGTCTTTTTGATATTCATATCTAGTCCATATTTTTTGCTTGTCATGTTTATTTCATTAAGTAATTGTTGTAGATCTTTAGGATTTTCTGCTAGTAGTACAGTATCGTCAGCATATCTTAGGTTATTGATTATCTTTCCATTAATTTGTAGGCCTGGCATCTCTATGATGTTTTTAAAGATTTGCTCAGTGTATAGATTGAACAAGCTTGGTGATAGGATGCATCCTTGTCTTACTCCTCTTTTTATATCAATGGGTGTAGAGTTCTCTTTGTTATATTTCATTATTGCTGTTGGCTCCCAGCGTATGTCCATGTCATCTAGATGTATCTCTTTTATGCATTCTATAAGTTGTTTGTGGTGTACTCTATCAAAAGCTTTAGTGTAGTCTATGAAGCAGGCATATATTGGTTTGTTTACTTCTGTTTACTTTTCAATTAATGTTCTCATGCAGAATATGGCTTCTTTTGTTCAGCTATTTTTCCTAAATCCAAATTGCTGCTCGTCTAATTCAGTATTGATTTTATTCTGAATCCTTCCTTGTATAACTTTTAGCAAGATTTTTGTAACATGACTCATTAGGCTTATTGTTCTGAAGTCACTGCATTCAACTGCACCATTCTTTTTAGGCAATGCAATGAAAGTTGATGTTTTTAGTTCATTTGATATGTATCCTGTGTGGTATATGTCGTTGCATATGTCTGCAATCGCTTCAATGCCAAAATCTTCTAGTGCCTGTATCATCTCTATCTGTATGTCAGGTCCTGCTGCTTTTCCCTTTTTCATTGTTTTTATAGCTTTTTCCACCTCAGATTTTAAGATTTTGTAGCTTGATGTACGTTTTATAATTGGTTTCTTGTCCCTTTGATCATGAAATAGTTCTGTTATATATTCCTGCTATCTATCTATAATATCTTTATTGTCTGTTAGCATTTTTCCTTTTTTGTCTGCAATGCATCCACCTTCTATTGCTTTTTTTATTTTTTTATTTCCATATTGTTGACAATTTTTTGTTGATAGCAACAATCATAGCTGCACGCTTCGGACTGCTTTCGTTTCGATGAATCAACATTGCAGCATTGAAGTGTATGATAACTACTTTGGGCAGGTACCTGTATAAGTCACCACAGCATGTGCAGACAACGAGCAAAGGTCATTGGGTGGCCTGATCTGTCCACCTTTTACTTTTAACTTTAAATTAATTATCATCATCATCGAGTGCCGTCTCCGCATCGAAGGTTGGCTACCATGGAGCGCCACTCCTCTCTGTCTCTTGCTTTGATAGTGAAGGTTGTCATAGGCTGTCTTGTCCACCTTTTGGTGTTACTCGTCCATGTTAGTCTTGGTCTGCCTCTGTCAATGTTACTCTGTATTTTCCCTTCCAATATTACTTTTGATAGGCTGCTGTGTCTTTTAACATACCCCAAAAATCTCATTTGTTTTGTTTGAATTGTGTTTAGTAGTTCTCTTTTCATTTTTAGTTGTTTTAAGACTTCACCGTTTGTTTTCTTTTCCTTCCATCCAATTCTACCTAATCTTCTATATATCCACATTTCAAAGGCTTTAATTCTCTGCTCTGTTTTCTTGTCTAATGTCCATGTTTCTGCACCATATAGGAATGTTGAGAAGATATAACATTTGGCTATTCTTAGTTATATAAATCTGTAATACTTTTAGTAAACTCACTTGTTATTATCGTGGAGTCATGCTTAAATATTGTTACCTGGATTAGACAAGCAATGTAGGCATCATTTTGGTTAAGCAAATGTGTGTGCCCTGTTGTTTAGGATTAAAATACACCTGTCTACTTCTTTATTAGATTTATTGCTTTGAACTGTATGTCTTGTACTGTATAGGCCTACTGAAAAGTAACATATTAAAAAAGCAGTAAAGTCAACAAATGCACCAAGATGCATTAGGATGCGAAGCTGCTGATAATGGCAATTTAAAAAAAAAGGAGGAAGATAAAAAGTGGTATGGTAACAGCTTTAAGTGGGTGAGTAATAAACCATAACAGCTTTACGTGGGTGAGTAATAAACCATAACAGCTTTACATAGGTGAGTAATAAACCAAAACAGCTTTACATAGGTGAGTAATAAACCATAACAGCTTTACATGGGTGAGTAATAAACCATAACAGTTTTACGTGGGTGAGTAATAAACCATAACAGCTTTACGTGGGTGAGTAATAAACCATAACAGCTTTACGAGGATGAGTAATAAACCATAACAGCTTTACGTGGGTGAGTAATAAACCATAACAGCTTCACGTGGGTGAGTAATAAACCATAACAGCTTCACGTGGGTGAGTAATAAACCAAAACAGCTTTACGTGGGTGAGTAATAAACCATAACAGCTTTACGTGGGTGAGTAATAAACCATAACAGCTTTACATAGGTGAGTAATAAACCATAACAGCTTCACGTGGGTGAGTAATAAACCATAACAGCTTTACGTGGGTGAGTAATAAACTATAACAGCTTCACGTGGGTGAGTAATAAACCATAACAGCTTTACGTGGGTGAGTAATAAACCATAACAGCTTTACGTTGGTGAGTAATAAACCATAACAGCTTCACGTGGGTGAGTAATAAACCATAACAGCTTCACGTGGGTGAGTAATAAACCATAACAGCTTTACGTGGGTGAGTAATAAACCATAACAGCTTTACATAGGTGAGTAATAAACCATAACAGCTTTACATAGGTGAGTAATAAACCATAACAGCTTCACGTGGGTGAGTAATAAACCATAACAGCTTTACGTGGGTGAGTAATAAACCAAAAATCGACGTTTCTGTCGTAGGTCTTCAGCTAGAACAACAAGCAACACATAAATATATAATTGCAAGCTGAAGTCAGAAGCTGACTCCGCTCCGCTCTGGAGCTCAGGGAAAGACTTTTTAAAATTTCTTTTCTTGAGTATCTAACATATTATCGCCATGTAGTTAGATTTGTGTGTGTGTGTGTGTGTGTATATATATATATATATATATATATATATATATATATATATATATTTGTGGCTTGTTGTTTGTTGTTCCAGCTGAAGGCCTACTTGGCCGGAACGTCGACTTTTGTGTTTTTTTTACTCCCCACGTAAAGCTGTTACCATACCACTTTTTTCTTCTTTTTAAAAAAAAAATTGTAATTAAAAACGCATTCTCTTGTAAAGGAGGATTCTGTATTACAGGATAACAATTAAAGGATGATTCTGTATTACAGGATAACAATTAAAGGATGATTCTGTATTACAGGATAACAATTAAAGGATGATTATGTATTACAGGATAACAATTAAAGGATGATTATGTATTATAGTTAGAAGTTAAAGGATGATAATTTATTATAGTTCACAGTTAACGGGTGATTATTTATTTCAGTTCACAGTTATAACATGATTATTTATTATAGATCAAAGTACAAGAATGATTATTTATTATTTTTCGCATATAAAAAAAGAAAAAAGTAAAGAGCCCACGTCACGCCAAGTGGCGTATAGGGAATATGGTGTTAGTGACCATAATTTTTACAGACCTTCGGCACATGATTTTTGGGGTAATGTGGTCAGTATTACATCCGTACCGCTTTACTTTCCGAGAAAAAATCCGGTAC
Organism: Megaustenia siamemsis; assembly: GCA_032433765.1. NCBI lineage: Eukaryota > Metazoa > Mollusca > Gastropoda > Stylommatophora > Ariophantidae > Megaustenia > Megaustenia siamemsis. Next base: position 521,092 of record JAVIAB010000091.1, on the reverse strand, counting down.
CTATTTAAGGCTGGGTGAACCCGGGGCCGTCGATCTGGATCAAACTATTCAAACCCAATCACTTGTCATTTGTAGTCCAGCAGTTCACTAACCACTGAGCTATCGCGGCTCCCATTTTTCGCATAAGTATGAATATTATTTATTATATTGAGTTATTTCATAACTATTTATTATAGCTCCCATTTAATGCATGATTGTTATAGTTCACAGGTCCTTACGCAAGGGGCCAATTATAAACCACTATTTGCTGTTATCTCACTTCAGTCCGGGTGTTTAGATCCAAAGGTTATAAAACCTAGATTAGAACAAAGAACCGGCTAGCATGGCCGAGGGGATACTTCATTCGTAGAATATTTCTTATGCATAGAAAACAGGCGGTTCAAAACCGTTTAGCTCCCCTGGCGCTATTTAGCCTCAATTTTTTTATATTTTTTTTCATAAAATCTTTCTGATCAAACATGTATCTATAGAAACAAAGTTAGTCTTTATTAACTCGTTGATTGTATGTGCACTGTTTTTTGTTTGTTTTTTTTAACGTCACGTCTTTCTTTCTAGACATTACAATGAATTGTCATCAGTGGTACTTTATGTGGTACATCTAGGAACAATGTTAACCTCAGACACTGTTGATGTACAACAGAGGTGAGATGGTAGATGTACAACAGAGGTGAGTGAGATCGTAGGTGTACAACAGAGGTGAGATGGTAGATGTACAACAGAGGTGAGATGGTAGGTGTACAATAGAGATGAGATGGTAGATGTACAACAAAGGTGAGATGGTATATGTACAACAGAGGTGAGATGGTAGATGTAGATGTACAACAGAGGTGAGATGGTAGATGTAGATGTACAACAGAGGTGAGATGGTAGATGTAGATGTACAACAGAGGTGAGATGGTAGATGTACAACAGAGGTGAGATGCAGAATGGCTCAGGTAAACGCAGCTTTCCCAAAAAATGAGGAAGATACTATGTAATCCATTCTTGACAATAGAAACAAGAAAAAAGTTCTTAAAAGTTATGTAGAGCAAGTCTGAACATATGGATGTGAATCATGGGCAATAGGACAACAGACAAGAAAATCACTGGAGGCTGTAGAAATGTGGTTTTACAGAAGAATGTTGAGAGTACCTTGGACACCTAAGAAAAGTAATGGAAACGTTCTGAAAGAGGTCAAAGCAAAAAGAGAGCTAATTTCCAATATTAGGAAGAAACAATCATCATTTTTTGGCTGTGTAATGAGAAGGGAACAGCTGTAATATATTGTAACAACTAGAAAAATTGAGGGACAAAGAGATAGAGGGAAGCAAAGAGAAAAGATACCAGACAGCTTAAGATAATGGCTTGGCAGAAGGGCAACAACATAAATGATAAATAACTGTCGAGTTTGAAAGTTGTGGAGAGACATGATTACCTACGCCAGCAGGCACGGTACTTGACGCTGAGGTGGTACTTTATTTCTTTCTCCTTCTGGTGGTTCATCCAAGTTGACTACCAAAGGAATGGGTAGCCCTCTTCGTCATCCCCCCTTAAAAGGGCGTTCATTGGGCGTAGATGCGACATTTGGTTCATCGATCCTGGCGCAAGCCATCAGCTATGAGTCGCTGACATCTTCCAGCTCTGTTGCTGTCAGTCGCCTTGCCTCCATCAGCTATGAGTCACTGACAGCTTCCAGCTCTGTTGCTGTCAGTCGCCTTGCCTCCATCAGCTATGAGTCACTGACAGCTTCCAGCTCTGTTGCTGCCAGTCGCCTTGCCTCCATCAGCTATGAGTCATTGACAGCTTCCAGCTCTGTTGCTGTCAGTCGCCTTGCCTCCATCAGCTATGGGTCACTGACAGCTTCCAGCTCTGTTGCTGTCAGTCGCCTTGCCTCCATCAGCTATGGGTCACTGACAGCTTCCAGCTCTGTTGCTGTCAGTCGCCTTGCCTCCATCAGCTATGAGTCACTGACAGCTTCCAGCTCTGTTGCTGTCAGTCGCCTTGCCTCCATCAGCTATGGGTCACTGACAGCTTCCAGCTCTGTTGCTGTCAGTCGCCTTGCCTCCATCAGCTATGGGTCACTGACAGCTTCCAGCTCTGTTGCTGTTAGTCGCCTTGCCTCCATCAGCTATGGGTCACTGACAGCTTCCAGCTCTGTTGCTGTCAGTCGCCTTGCCTCCATCAGCTATGAGTCACTGACAGCTTCCAGCTCTGTTGCTGTTAGTCGCTTTGCCTCCATCAGCTATGGGTCACTGACAGCTTCCAGCTCTGTTGCTGTCAGTCGCCTTGCCTCCATCAGCTATAGGTCACTGACAGCTTCCAGCTCTGTTGCTGTTAGTCGCCTTGCCTCCATCAGCTATGGGTCACTGACAGCTTCCAGCTCTGTTGCTGTCAGTCGCCTTGCTTCCTTCAGCTATGAGTCACTGACAGCTTCCAGCTCTGTTGCTGTTAGTCGCCTTGCCTCCATCAGCTATGGGTCACTGACAGCTTCCAGCTCTGTTGCTGTTAGTCGCCTTGCCTCCATCAGCTATGGGTCACTGACAGCTTCCAGCTCTGTTGCTGTCAGTCGCCTTGCCTCCATCAGCTATGGGTCACTGACAGCTTCCAGCTCTGTTGCTGTCAGTCGCCTTGCCTCCATCAGCTATGGGTCACTGACAGCTTCCAGCTCTGTTGCTGTCAGTCGCCTTGCCTCCATCAGCTATGGGTCACTGACAGCTTCCAGCTCTGTTGCTGTCAGTCGCCTTGCCTCCATCAGCTATGAGTCACTGACAGCTTCCAGCTCTGTTGCTGTTAGTCGCCTTGCCTCCATCAGCTACGGGTCACTGACAGCTTCCAGCTCTGTTGCTGTTAGTCGCCTTGCCTCCATCAGCTATGGGTCACTGACAGCTTCCAGCTCTGTTGCTGTTAGTCGCCTTGCTTCCTTCAGCTATGAGTCACTGACAGCTTCCAGCTCTGTTGCTGTTAGTCGCCTTGCCTCCATCAGCTATGGGTCACTGACAGCTTCCAGCTCTGTTGCTGTTAGTCGCCTTGCCTCCATCAGCTATGGGTCACTGACAGCTTCCAGCTCTGTTGCTGTCAGTCGCCTTGCCTCCATCAGCTATGGGTCACTGACAGCTTCCAGCTCTGTTGCTGTCAGTCGCCTTGCCTCCATCAGCTATGGGTCACTGACAGCTTCCAGCTCTGTTGCTGTTAGTCGCCTTGCCTCCATCAGCTATGGGTCACTGACAGCTTCCAGCTCTGTTGCTGTTAGTCGCCTTGCCTCCATCAGCTATGGGTCACTGACAGCTTCCAGCTCTGTTGCTGTTAGTCGCCTTGCCTCCATCAGCTATGGGTCACTGACAGCTTCCAGCTCTGTTGCTGTTAGTCGCCTTGCCTCCATCAGCTATGGGTCACTGACAGCTTCCAGCTCTGTTGCTGTTAGTCGCCTTGCCTCCATCAGCTATGAGTCACTGACAGCTTCCAGCTCTGTTGCTGTTAGTCGCCTTGCCTCCATCAGCTATGGGTCACTGACAGCTTCCAGCTCTGTTGCTGTTAGTCGCCTTGCCTCCATCAGCTATGGGTCACTGACAGCTTCCAGCTCTGTTGCTGTTAGTCGCCTTGCCTCCATCAGCTATGGGTCACTGACAGCTTCCAGCTCTGTTGCTGTCAGTCGCCTTGCCTCCATCAGCTATGGGTCACTGACAGCTTCCAGCTCTGTTGCTGTCAGTCGCCTTGCCTCCATCAGCTATGGGTCACTGACAGCTTCCAGCTCTGTTGCTGTCAGTCGCCTTGCCTCCATCAGCTATGAGTCACTGACAGCTTCCAGCTCTGTTGCTTTTAGTCGCCTTGCCTCCATCAGCTATGGGTCACTGACAGCTTCCAGCTCTGTTGCTTTTAGTCGCCTTGCCTCCATCAGCTATGGGTCACTGACAGCTTCCAGCTCTGTTGCTGTCAGTCGCCTTGCTTCCTTCAGCTATGAGTCACTGACAGCTTCCAGCTCTGTTGCTGTTAGTCGCCTTGCTTCCATCAGCTATGGGTCACTGACAGCTTCCAGCTCTGTTGCTGTTAGTCGCCTTGCCTCCATCAGCTATGGGTCACTGACAGCTTCCAGCTCTGTTGCTGTTAGTCGCCTTGCCTCCATCAGCTATGGGTCACTGACAGCTTCCAGCTCTGTTGCTGTCAGTCGCCTTGCCTCCATCAGCTATGGGTCACTGACAGCTTCCAGCTCTGTTGCTGTCAGTCGCCTTGCCTCCATCAGCTATGGGTCACTGACAGCTTCCAGCTCTGTTGCTGTCAGTCGCCTTGCCTCCATCAGCTATGGGTCACTGACAGCTTCCAGCTCTGTTGCTGTCAGTCGCCTTGCCTCCATCAGCTATGGGTCACTGACAGCTTCCAGCTCTGTTGCTGTCAGTCGCCTTGCCTCCATCAGCTATGGGTCACTGACAGCTTCCAGCTCTGTTGCTGTCAGTCGCCTTGCCTCCATCAGCTATGGGTCACTGACAGCTTCCAGCTCTGTTGCTGTCAGTCGCCTTGCCTCCATCAGCTATGGGTCACTGACAGCTTCCAGCTCTGTTGCTGTCAGTCGCCTTGCCTCCATCAGCTATGGGTCACTGACAGCTTCCAGCTCTGTTGCTGTCAGTCGCCTTGCCTCCATCAGCTATGGGTCACTGACAGCTTCCAGCTCTGTTGCTGTCAGTCGCCTTGCCTCCATCAGCTATGGGTCACTGACAGCTTCCAGCTCTGTTGCTGTCAGTCGCCTTGCCTCCATCAGCTATGGGTCACTGACAGCTTCCAGCTCTGTTGCTGTCAGTCGCCTTGCCTCCATCAGCTATGGGTCACTGACAGCTTCCAGCTCTGTTGCTGTCAGTCGCCTTGCCTCCATCAGCTATGGGTCACTGACAGCTTCCAGCTCTGTTGCTGTTAGTCGCCTTGCCTCCATCAGCTATGGGTCACTGACAGCTTCCAGCTCTGTTGCTGTCAGTCGCCTTGCCTCCATCAGCTATGGGTCACTGACAGCTTCCAGCTCTGTTGCTGTCAGTCGCCTTGCCTCCATCAGCTATGGGTCACTGACAGCTTCCAGCTCTGTTGCTGTCAGTCGCCTTGCCTCCATCAGCTATGGGTCACTGACAGCTTCCAGCTCTGTTGCTGTCAGTCGCCTTGCCTCCATCAGCTATGAGTCACTGACAGCTTCCAGCTCTGTTGCTGTTAGTCGCCTTGCCTCCATCAGCTATGGGTCACTGACAGCTTCCAGCTCTGTTGCTGTTAGTCGCCTTGCCTCCATCAGCTATGGGTCACTGACAGCTTCCAGCTCTGTTGCTGTCAGTCGCCTTGCTTCCTTCAGCTATGGGTCACTGACAGCTTCCAGCTCTGTTGCTGTTAGTCGCCTTGCCTCCATCAGCTATGGGTCACTGACAGCTTCCAGCTCTGTTGCTGTTAGTCGCCTTGCCTCCATCAGCTATGGGTCACTGACAGCTTCCAGCTCTGTTGCTGTCAGTCGCCTTGCCTCCATCAGCTATGGGTCACTGACAGCTTCCAGCTCTGTTGCTGTCAGTCGCCTTGCCTCCATCAGCTATGGGTCACTGACAGCTTCCAGCTCTGTTGCTGTCAGTCGCCTTGCCTCCATCAGCTATGGGTCACTGACAGCTTCCAGCTCTGTTGCTGTTAGTCGCCTTGCCTCCATCAGCTATGGGTCACTGACAGCTTCCAGCTCTGTTGCTGTCAGTCGCCTTGCCTCCATCAGCTATGGGTCACTGACAGCTTCCAGCTCTGTTGCTGTCAGTCGCCAAAAGAACCAGACCTTTGTATCGCCCAATCGTCTGACCTTCCAGAGGATGAGATCTCCCGTTTCATCGATTAAGTCGGACATTTCCACGTCTCTATCCACATCACCTACCCCATCTCCACCTCCTCCGTATCTTTTCTAGATTTCTCAGTCTCCTTAGGCACCTCTCATCTTCTCACCTCGGTCTTCTACAAGGCCACTGACTCCCATAGTTTCCTCCGCTACGACTCCTCTCATCCTACATCCTGCAAGATCGCTCTTCCCTATTCTCAGCTTCTCAGACTTCGTCGCCTATGCCAAGACGATGAAGATTTCCTTCACAATGCCCACCTCTTGCTTGATTTCTTCCGCCGACGCCTCTATCCAGAAGCAGCTCTCCTCCCTGCCCTGCGTCGAGTTCTCCACACTTCACGTCAGTCTGCTCTTACCCCCTCTACTCATCCCCCCTCTGATAGAGTAGTGCTCGCCCTCACCTATCACCCTCACCTTTACGCTGTGATTAGGACCATCCACCGCTACCTCCCTTTTCTTCGATCTGACCCTACTACTCGTCTGTTCTTCTCTGACCCGCCATTAGTGACCTTCAGATGTGACCTAAACCTCCAAGACCTTCTTGTCAGGGGCCGTCTTCCGGCTGCCCTCTTCGGCCATCGAGGCACTATCCGCTGCAACCGCAGAGTATGTAAAACTTGTGACCACGTTCTCCAGACCGACACTGTCCTCTTCCCTAATGGTCCTTTCGAGATCAGAGAGGGATTCACTTGCACATCGCGGAACATCATTTATGCCATCATCTGTAAGTGATGCAAGTTGACCTACATCGGTCAGTCAGGATAGGTGCCGTGAACACTTGAATGACATCACCCGAGAAGCGGACACTCCTGTAGCAGCCCACTTTAACTCGAGGGGCCATCGAGGTAAGACGGATGTCTTGGTTGCTGGCCTTAGTATCATGCTCGTCTGATCACCACAATCGGCTCACTCTGGAGCACTGTCTGATCGCTCGTTGGGGTTGCCTCACCCCTCGTGGCATCAATGTATCCCTGTCCCTTTGAGGACCCTCCATCCTCCCACCTATGGACTTCTCTTCCTATTTCACTTCTCGGGTCGTCTACTCCTCGTCCATCCCTGCTTTCCATATCCTCTTTGAGTAACCCCTATCTTGCCTTCTTCATCCAAACCCCCCCCTATCCCCTTCTCTTCTGACTACCTTCATGTCCTTTACCTCTTTATCACTATATCACCTCTCCACCTGGACTGTACCATCTCTCCACCTGGACTGTACCATCTCTCTGCCCACCTCTATTGTTCCTCGTCCTTCCCACCACCTCTCTGCTGATCTACTCCTAGCTCACCCCTTTCCTCTCTATTCACTTGTAGTCACTACTCCTCTATACCTACTATTCCAGTATCCCCCCCCCCCCTTATCCTGATGTCCACTTTAATTCCTCTCCTAGGACCCTCATCATCCCCCTTATCCTGATGTCCACTTTAATTCCTCTCCTAGGACCCTCATCATCCCCCTTTGTTCTATCATTTCCCAACTTCTTTACCTCCTATGGTACATACCCATTGCGCACTATTCCCCTATTACTCCACTTCTTCCAGACTCCCTCTCTTTCTATTCACTTCTGACCTACCGGGAGGGAGGAAGGGGGGAGGAGGGAGGGGAGGGAGGGTGAAAACCTCCAACTGATGTGACGTTTTCACCAGGGGCGGTTTCGTTTAGAATGCCGTCAGCTGAAATAAATGACAACGTCACGCAAGTTGGATAGTTTTCCGTTTTTATTTTCTGCTAGCGGGCGTTTTGAAATTTATAGATGGATGTAGTGCATTTGTCACCTTCTATCGTAAAAAAAAAGAAAAGAAATGAGAATACTTTGAAGATCTCTAGAATAACTTCCATGTATTTTAAGAGTTAATTGATTGTTTAGTTAGAGTTAATAGAGTTTTGGGTCAGCCGAATATGTTGGATTAGAAGAAAAAAGTATTATTATTATGCGCTTCGTTATGTACCGAACGTTTCTCTCTCTCTCTCTCTCTCTCTCTCTCTCTCTCTCTCTCTCTCTCTCTCTCTCTCTCTCTCTCTATCTATCTCTATTCTATCTATCTATCTATCTATCTATCTATCTATCTATCTATCTATCTATCTATCTCTGCGATCAAGTCTCAATCAGAGTAGGATTCCAGACTCTCTCATGAAGGCAGCTGTCTGTTTAAGTGATTTGATTGCCCCATATAGTTTCTCTTCCAGGGAGGTGGGCGTGGACCACATTGATCTCCTCAGGTCTGTGTACTGGGCGCAATCCTGTAGAACATGTTTTGTAGTCATATTGTCCAGTGTACAGTGGCATTGGCTGGTTGTACCTATTTTGAATTTGGTGAACATGTGATTTCTCATTCTATTGTGGCCAGTGCGTAGGCGAAGTATGATGACTTGATCCCTCCTTGATAGTTGGTGGTATCCGTCACTCTCGTTATGCTTTGGGTGTTCTCGTTTCCATTTTTCATGGAACTGACCCTTGAGGATGGATTTGGCTTCATCATAACTGAGCGGATGGTTCTCTTGTGGTAATCTCCCTCCCTCTTTAGCTAATTTGTCTGCGCGTGCACTCCCGTGTATGTTACAGTGTGATGGTATCCACTGAATGACTACTCTCTGGAGGTTATTGCATAGTTGGTCCAGGGTTGTTCTCAAGTCATCTAGTTCATTGTTCTTGGGGCTTTTTAGAGCTGATAATACTAACAGTGCATCAGTCAGAATCACCATTTGTAGAGAAACGACACATACAGTGTCATCATGTGCCATACCGGTTAGCATAGGCGATCATGTCTTACCATAATCTTCTACCCACATCATCGTACCATCGTTATCTATTCTGTTGTCGACTGTTTCCCATGCCATGGATTGTTTAATTAATCATCATGAGACGACTATGATCGTCTGAAAAAAAATTCGATATGACCATTACTTTTTTTTTTATTTTAACAGTAACTCAAATTTAAAAAAAAATATAATTTAAAAAGATAATACTGTGGCTAAATAGCGCCAGTGGAGTTTACGGGCATGCACCCGTCATTTTTCTAGGCAGGAGATATGTTTGTTCAACGAAGTATCCCCACGGCCACGCTAGCCGGAATCTAAAGTGAAATTTAAGGGTTAAATACTTTGTTACAAATATTATTAATAATAATACACTTAATATGTTTAATTGTAAATTAATATTGCGTGGTATACATTTGTTTTAGGTGTAAATTATTCGTTTAATCACATTAATTTTTCCTGAGAAGAAAAGTGATCTCCCCTTGGTTTGCGTCGCAACAAAACTTCGGTGGTTTTTAAAATTCTTTAACGATTCGGGTTTTAGACTTTCTTTACCTTCTCGTTGTTTCTCTTTTCTCTACAATAATGACAGATTAGAGAACCACCGAATAAAATACATTTGTTGCACAAGGGAACGTTATTCCTCCGAAAAATAATTTATGTGCTTAAACTAGGACATTACATTTTTTAAATTTATATTATTGTTATCTTAATTTTGTTTGTTTGTTTTTAATGGAATGTTATACTTGATTTTTGTAAAGATTGTCATACATTAACTGTCAGGAGATAACGAATATGTGACAATAGTCATACAAATATCAACACTACATGTTTCAATATTACAAATATGTCATTTCCATGTCGTAAAATAGAAACAAATAATAAAGTATGCTGATTTTAAGCTGAAGTTTCCCTCTATAATAATATTTATTTATTATTTGTCTCCAGTCTAAACCACTGGAAACTACTATTCTTGCTGTTTCGTCCTAAATGTTTGTCTGCAACGCAAGTAATCAGCCCTAACCTATCCGGGAGATACTTGTCTTAACAGGAAAAAATACAGATACACAATTTATTCCCGAGTTGAGATCGCAACCTTATGCTACAGTCATGAGAACACCTGCAAGAAAGACACTTCCATGAATCTTAATCATTTAGTTAGCTGAGTGACAGTGTTCCCTAGTGTTTGGCTTTTTGTGGCAAGGCGCTGTGCCACTCAGTACGTGTTCGATCCTGCTTCGGTCCATATATTGTTCTTTGTTTTTTTTTCTGTTGTTGATTATTTGTCATTTTTTTCCCGAGTGCTGTAAACATACCTCTTTCTCTGAATTTATTCGCTTAATAAAGTCTAGAACAGCGCTGTCTAAAGCGGAGCCAAAAGGTATCATGGCGTCCTCAACTTTTTCCTCACCTGATTGCCTGGTCAGTGAGATATTGTTGGTAGCCCGCCTACCTACTTTAGTTCATTCAGAAGCTGACCACTATCTGGACTGCAGGGAAATGGTCCGTTTTTTATTTCTTTTCTTGAGTATCTAGCATATTATCGCCATGTAGTTAGATTTGTCTTCATCGCAACGTTGAGCTACCAATGCCAGTCCTGGGACTAGATGCAAGAACAATAAGAAAAAAATAACCTCTATTGAGATTAAATGTGCTAGACGAATGACAGGAAACAGTCTGAGAGATAAGATCAGAAATGAAGAATTGAGAAAAAAATCTAGGAATAGCCCTCGTCATAGAATATATAAAGAAACAACAGATAAAATGGTTTGGCCACGTGACAAGGCAGAAAGATCAAAACACAACACAACGAGCCTTCAACAAACATTGTGAGAACACCAGACCTAAGGGTCGACTACGAAAATGATGGATCGATGGAATCACTAAGAAACATAACAGTAGCAGAGACGAACAGAAGGGCAAGAGACCTCAAATTGTATCTCCACTCGACGATTAAAGGCAAACGAGGAAGGAAAGAAAAGAAGTTAGATTTGTGTATATATCCTTATATATATATATATATATATATATATATATATATATATATATATATATATATATATATATATATGTTGTTGTTTCTTGTTCCAGCTGAAGGCCTACTTTGTCGAAACGTCGACTTTTGTTGTGTTATTTACCTACGTAAAGCTGTCACCATACCACTTTTTTCATCTTTTATTTTTTTTTTTAATTGTCGTTGCTTTCGTGACTTCCGTTACTTGCATTTCTGTCGTTAATATTTAACTCAGCTAATTTTAACGTTATTTAGAATCTCACACTTTATTTTTAAATCAATGCTATTTTTGTCATGGTAACGTTATGACGTCTCTTTATTTTAAATACCGTAATATTGCTACAAATTGTACTTTTATTATAATTCGTTAATATTAATTTAAACAATATTAAAACAGGTAAAGGAATTTAAATATTGGGAACTTTGTTAACCTCAGACGGAAGATGTACAAAAGAGGTGAGATGCAGAATGGCTCATGCAAAAGCAGCTTTCCAATAAATGAGGAGATACTATGCAATCCATTTTTGACAATAGAAACAAGAAAAAGACTTCTTAAATGTTATGTAGAGCCAGTCTTAACTTATGGATGTGAATCATGGACAATAGGACAACAGACAATGAAATCACCGGAGTCTGTAGAAATGTGGTTTTACAGAAGAATGTTGAGAATACCATGAACAGCCACGAAGAGTAATGACGCATATACGAGTACTGACCATGTGACCATCTCATCTTGTGTTACGGTTAAGTCGCTACCCCTCCACAATGAACCAGGACAAAGAATAATCTTTGTATGATCACCAGACTTAAACGCTAAAGAGCAAGTTTTGCACAAGCTACCAATCGTCTTTAATTACACTTTTCGTCTTGTGACTACTCACTAAACATAGATAGCCTTGAACATAAACATTTGGTGAATGTCTTGTACACTTTTCGTCTTGTGACTACTCACTAAACATAGATAGCCTTGAACATAAACATTTGGTGAATGTCTTGTACACTTTTCGTCTTGTGACTACTCACTAAACATAGATAGCCTTGAACATAAACATTTGGTGAATGTCTTGTACACTTTTCGTCTTGTGACTACTCACTAAACATAGATAGCCTTGAACATAAACATTTGGTGAATGTCTTGTACACTTTTCGTCTTGTGACTACTCACTAAACATAGATAGCCTTGAACATAAACATTTGGTGAATGTCTTGTACACTTTTCGTCTTGTGACTACTCACTAAACATAGATAGCCTTGAACATAAACATTTGGTGAATGTCTTGTACACTTTTCGTTATGTGACTACTCACTAAACATAGATAGCCTTGAACATAAACATTTGGTGAATGTCATGTACACTTTTCGTCTTGTGACTACTCACTAAACATAGATAGCCTTGAACATAAACATTTGGTGAATGTCTTGTACACTTTTCGTCTTGTGACTACTCACTAAACATAGATAGCCTTGAACATAAACATTTGGTGAATGTCTTGTACACTTTTCGTCTTGTGACTACTCACTAAACATAGATAGCCTTGAACATAAACATTTGGTGAATGTCTTGTACACTTTTCGTCTTGTGACTACTCACTAAACATAGATAGCCTTGAACATAAACATTTGGTGAATGTCTTGTACACTTTTCGTTATGTGACTACTCACTAAACATAGATAGCCTTGAACATAAACATTTGGTGAATGTCATGTACACTTTTCGTCTTGTGACTACTCACTAAACATAGATAGCCTTGAACATAAACATTTGGTGAATGTATTGTTTGCTAAAGTAAGAAAAAAATAAAAAAATAAATGTGGCTAGATAGCGCCAGGAGAGTTCGCGGGTTTACCCGTCAGTTTTCTGAGCAGTAGAAAGGTTTTTTCAACGAAGTATCCCCACAGCCACGCTAGCCAGTTGTTTATTGATTGCTTAAATTATAAATACTTGATCCCTAAACATTCAGCCTGAGATAACAATTTATAGTTTATAATTAGCTCCTTACGCTAGAACCTCTGTCCTACGGTAAATAAGGGGCTAGTGTTATGAATGCGACCTTCCCCATCGTGGAGTCGAGATGCGTATTACGTCATGACATTGAAAGTTATTCAATAACCGGCGTTGGGTTTATTTTCCAATTACGTATATCTAATTAATATAAATTGTTCTGCCAGGTCAACCGAAGATTTCTATTTCGGGATTCTGTGCCATCGCTACGGTGATTCGGGCGTTTTGGCTGCATTCTTTAGAGTGAATTGGGGGTTGTTGATGCATCCATTGTTGGGTGTGTGCTACATCATCATTGTAGAGGATCGCATATCCCTAACCCGGTTGTACGCTCGGAATGATGGGCGAGATGATAAGGATGTCGATGATGTTCGTGAATTTGCAGCCCTAGTGCGACTCCCGGAGTTTCTTGTAGTCAAGAGTGATGTTATTGAGTTATTGAGTTATTGAGTTATTGAGTTATTGAGTTATTAGCGGGTCATCATCATTGCACTGCGAACATGTCCATAGGTGCTCAGATTCCCTCCTCAGCAAGTCCCGTCCAGCGACTGACGACTCCAGTTCTGTGTTGGTTGATTAGTCTTCTTACACGCCCACTAGTCTTTTGGGCTTCATCTGAATACTTACTGTCGCCATGATTGATATGGTCGCTGAACGTCGAAGCTGTGGATGGCCTAGACGCATGCGCACTCACTCAGTCGCATCTTGTCTAGATTCAAGATATCAACGATGAGATCGGAGGGGTAGACTTGTGAACCAGTTTATCATCTCACAATACGCATTTAGCTGGGGAAGAGATCTTATCACTTATAGACAGTTGTTCTAATTACGTTGATGATTATTCGTCGACTAACACGGTAAGTCTATCTATTGACCTTTCGAGCCGTAGCCGGCCTATAGGGCGTAGACCAAGATACACCTTCTCCTATCTGAATTTTTTGTTCTAGCAGTTTTCTTTTAAAGATATTTTATCAAATCTCGTCATCTGTCTCTGTTCTGTGCAAGCAGTTCTATCTCATTGAGGGAGCCGATTCCTGCTGCTCTTGCCTCTCTCATCAATGTTCTTCTCAGTGTCCCCCTGGGTCTTCCTCTTTTTCTCTTACCTGTTGTTTCCCATATGAGGGCTTGCTTTGCTATTCGGTTATTATCTCTTCTCATCACATGTCCAACGTATGACCATCGTCTTTTCTTTATTACTGAAGATATTACTGGTTGATTGGCGATTTCTCTACTAATTTCCTCGTTTGTTTTGAATTCGTTCCACGCTATACCAAGTATTTTCCTTAGACATTTATTTTCGAATGCGTTCAACTTTGTTTCTATATCTCTTGTTGTTTTCCAGCTTTCACACGCATACGTAAGGGTTGATAGTACATTTGATTTGAATAGCCTAAGTTTTGTGTTTGTGCTGATGAGTTTTGATTTCCACAACTTTTCAAGGCTTCTGAAAGACATTGCTGCTTTAGCCATTCTGATTCTAATTTCTTTACTTGTATCCCCTTCTCGATCAATGTGACTTCCAAGATAGATAAAGTGATCGATCTCTTCTACTGGTTTGTTTTCCATGTATATTTTGTCACCTGTTGGAATTAAACTTTTCATGACTTTAGTCTTTTCATGATTGATCTCAGGCCCAATTTTGCTGGCTATTGATGATAGTTCATTTGTGTTTTCCTGCTAGGGATTTAGCTGGGGAAGAGATCTTATCACTTATAGACAGTTGTTCTAATTACGTTGATGATTATTCGACAACTAACACGGTAATTAGCAAACGTTATTAAACTGTCCGACATGTTCTTTGTAATAGACTAACATGTCTAGACAAACTAGCAGTGATCAAGATAGAAGGCAAGCCGGTGATCAGAAATGTCATGCTGAAGACGGATGTGTTGGGCCGAAAGGCGCAGATAGCAGATTACTATGATCAACAACACAACACTATAACTAACTCACTTACTCTACTCCCACTTCACGCATTCACGATTCAAGGTGACAGACATTCTATGTCTTGTCTCTCCATAAAACTTCGACTTCTGGGCTGTACAACCGTTATATTATTAATGTCTTCCCGTCTCACGCAGTGAATCCACCCCGGATCGTTTCTCGTATGCCTCCTCTCTTCTACCTTCTTATATCCTGTTGCTATTCATCATCATCATCATCAAGTACCGGGCCTACTGGCGTAGGTGATCATGTCTCTCCACAACTTTCGATCTCGACAGTTATTTATCATTTCTGTTGTTGACCTTCTGCCAAGCCATTCTCTTAAGCTGTCTGGTATCTTTTCTCTTTGCTTCCCTCTATCTCTTCGTCCCTCAATTTTTCCAGTTGTTACAATATATTCCAGCTGTTCTCTTCTCATTACATGGCCAAAAAATGATGATTGTTTCTTCCTAACATTGGAAATTAGCTCTCTCTTTGCTTTGACCTCTTTCAGAACGTTTTCATTACTCTTCTTAGCTGTCCATGGTATTCTCAACATTCTTCTGTAAAACCACATTTTTACAGCCTCCAGTGATTTTCTTGTCTGTTGTCCTATTGTCCATGATTCACATCTATATGTTAAGACTGGCTCTACATAGCATTTAAGAACTCTATCTCTAGCTATAGTCCTTTCGAGCCGACATAGGGCAGAACTACAATATCAAAAACAGAAACCTTGCGTGCCAAAGTGGCACATATTGCAGAGATCACTGCTATTTAAGAACTATTAACTAAATATATTTTAATATAAATATACTTTAAAATAAGTGTATATATATATTGTCCATTATTACAAATACAAAATTCGTTTACTTACTAGAAAGTGTAAAGCACATGTCGATATTGACATTCAATGATTTCTAACTTCTGATAGGCACACGAATACATCATTGGCGTTTCGCTCTTCCCAAAGTTTGACAGCGGCCCTGGAAGCCCGGTGCACACATCAGGAACTACTATCATCATCATCAGCTCGCTTGTCCTGTGCAGAAAGATGTACTCATCACAGTCCGTCTGAAAGAATCTCTGTCTCTAGCCAGATCTTCCACAGAACGTTGCTTTCACCACAGCCCATCTGAAAAAATCCCTGTCTCTAGCCAGATCTTCCACAGAACGTTGCATTCACCACATCTCATCTGAAAGAATCCCTGTCTCTAGCCAGATCTTCCACAGAACGTTGCATTCACCACAGCCCATCTGAAAAAATCCCTGTCTCTATCCAGATCTTCAACAGAACGTTGCATTCACCACAGCCCATCTGAAAAAATCCCTGTCTCTAGCCAGATCTTCCACAGAGCGTTACATCCACCACAGCCCGTCTGAAATCTTGTACCGGTTCTGTAGCGACACACCAGATTTGGGAAAACTCAAATCGAAATGACAAAACTATGGATCTGGCTTATCAAGACGGAAAGACAAGCTAGCAAAGCTTCTTTAGCCCAAGAATGGCCAACATTTTGACTGTTTTCAGTTTGTTTGTTTTTTTAATGTCAAGGGCTCTTTAACACCATTGCGCATGGTGCACACGAAACTTTCTGTTTTGTGTTGTTTTTTTGTGCTTTTTTTTTTTTCGAGAGGGCTGGAATTCTAATCTCACTACTCAGAGACGGAAGGAGGGTACAGCCACTAAGAAACCAGAAATTCAGAGGTAAAAATCCCTACAGATGTGTCGTGATTTGAAGACGGTACCTTTCACTGAACATTCAGAGCACTGATGTCCAAATGGCGGACAGCGGACCATATCCGGCTCGTCGCTCTATTTTTACTGGCCATTGAACTGTCCACATAAACCGCTATGTTTTAACAAATAAAATTTTAAAAATTTCCTTTCGGTTTAAGCAAAAAATATCAATTAAAGTCGACAATAATAAAAGGCTTTGTTTACAGGTGGCGCTACATACAAAGTTGCCTCGGTAGCCGAGTTGGGAAAACCACACGACTGGACTACTGACGTTCGGACAACCCGTGTTCGATTCTCGCTGGGAGCAGTGTGAATTGTATTCGTGGTTGGAGAAAAAAAAATACCCCACGGTCGACCCAGCTGTTGGCAGAAATGGGTACCAGGGTATTACCCTGGGAAGGTGAGGAATGTTGCTTCGCATCTGAGTTTCGATGCTTGAGGCGACACTATACAGAAGTCTCCGAACATTTTTGGATAGGCGGCCGAGCACATATGGGTGGAAACTCGCGTGCTAAGACGCCGGTTCAAGTCTCGTACTTTTCCTTTACAAAGTTGCTATTCTGCCAGTGTCACGTGATAGCGTGCAAGTGTTATTTATTTTTTATGACAGAATCACATCTTGTTATTTTTTTATGATACTCTCAGTTTGGGTCTCTGGTCCTGGCTACCATCTGGGGTAACCTTATGTTGACCTCCACTGATTTAGAGAACAGACTTGAACATAAACAGTTGCTGACTGGCTTCTTCACCTACCTTTTTCCTTCCTCGTTTACCTTCCAGCGTCGAAAGGAGATTGTGTTTGCTGTCTTGGCTCTTCTGTTGGCCTCTGCTGATGTTATGTTTCTTAGTGTTTCTAATATTCTGTCATTACATATTTTTCCTTGTCAACCCTTAAGCCCTGGTGTAATCGCGATGTTTATTAAAGGCTCGTTGTGTTGTGATCTTTCTATCTTATCATGTGACCAAAACATATTATCTGTTGTTTCTTTATGTATTCTATGTCGGGAATTATCCCTAACTTTTTTTTCTCCGTTCCTCATTTCTTATCTTATCTCTCGGGATATTTCCTGACACTCCTCTAATACATTTCATCACGAGGAGTTGTTATTTTTCTTATTGTTCTTCAGTCTTTACCCCAGGTCCGGCATGGAAAGTAAATTATTTTGTAGCGTCCGGTTCGGGGCTAAAGGGACAAAAATTTTTTTTGTTTTAAATGGTACGGCTAGATAGCGCCAGGAGAGTTCACGGGTTTGCACCCGTTATATTCTGTGTGTGAGAAGTGTTTATCAAACGAAGTATCCCCACGGCCACGCTAGCCTGATACGTGACAATCATTTCAAGTTTAAATACTTTGACCCCCTAAACGTCCAACCATATGAATATTTTTATGGAGCGAAACTTCCGAAGCGATAGATCATAGAATCAGTTCAGGGGAAGAGGAATGTTTACAGCAGCCGGGGGAAAAAATCACAATGATCAACAGAAAAAGAAAAACATAGAACAATAGATAGTCCGAAGCAGGATCGAACCCGTACTCCTTGACACAGCGCCTTGCCACGAGAAGCCAAACGCTAGAGCACACGACCAACTTGGATATTTAAATTAGTAGCTATCATTGATGATGCCTTTCACGCAGGTGTACTCATGACTATAGCGTAGGGTTAAGATCACAATTCGGGAATAAACTGTGTATCTGTATTTTCTTATTTATCATTATCATCGAGTGCCATCTCTGCAACGAAGGTTGGCTACCATGGAGCGCCATTCTGCTCTGTCTCTTGCTTTGATGGTGCAGGTTGTCATAGGCTAATTTGTCCATCTTTTGATGTTACTCGTCCATGTTAGTCTTGGTCTGCCTCTGCCTCTTTTACCTTGTATTTTCCCCTCCAGGATTACTTTTAGTAGGCTGTTGTACCTTTTAACATGGCCCAAAAATCGCATTTGTCTTGTTTGAATTGTGTTTAGTAGTTCTCTTTTAATTTATAGTTGTTTTAAGACTTCATCGTTTGTTTTCTTTTTTCTTTTTTTTATCCAATTCTACCTTTCTTATATATAAACATATTTCAAAGACTTCAATTATCTGTTCTGTTTTCTTGTCTAATGTCCATGTTTCTGCACCATACAGGAATTTTGAGAAGATATATAACATTTTGCTATTCTTAGTTTTAGCCCTGTTGTTATTTGTTTTGATGTTAGTATATTTTTCATGGCATTAAACTTTTTTTTTTCCTATTAAGATTTTGATAAATAAAGAGCCCCGTCACGCCAAGTGGCATATAGGGAAATATGTTGTTAGTGACCATAATTTGTAGACCTTCAGCACATGATTTTTGTGGTAATGTGGTCGGTGGTATAACGCCCGTAATGATATACGTAATAGTAAAAGAAAGCCACCAGAAATGTCTAAGTATGAATATTAAGAAAACAGAAGTAATTGTCATCTTGGCCAGACTGGTTAGAACACGACAAGGAGTTAAAGGATGATTAATTGTTGTAATTCACAGGTAAAGGATGATTATTTGTATCATCATAATCATCAAGTACCGGGCCTACTGGCGTAGGTGATCATGTCTCTCCACAACTTTCGATCTCGGCAGATGTTTATCATTCCTGTTGTTGACCTTCTGCCAAGCCATTCTCTTAAGCTGTCTGTTATTTTTCTCTTTGCTTCCCTCTATCTCTTCATCTCTCAATTTTTCAAGCTGTTACAATATATTCCAGTTGTTACAATATATTCCAGTTGTTACAATCTATTCCACCTGTTCTCTTCTCATTACATGGCCGAAAAATGATTGTTTCTTCCTAATATTGGAAATTAGCTCTCTTTTTGCCTTGACCTCTCTCAGAACATCTTCATTACTCTTCGAAGCTGTCCATGGTACTCTCAAAACCATTTCTACAGACTCTAGTGATTTTCTTGTCTGTTGTCCTATTGTCCATGATTCGCATCCATATGTTAAGACTGGCTCTACATAACATTTAAGATTATGTGTTATAGTTCAAGTGATTGGTTATTATAGTTCACAGTTAAAAGCTGATTATCTATTATATTTTCAGGTAAAGGATGATTATATATTGCAGTTAACAGTTATATGATGATTATTTATTGCAGTTAACTGTTATATGATGATTTTTTATTGCAGTTAACAGTTATTTTATTATTGTTTGCAGTTAACAGGGAAAGGATGATTATTTAGTATAGTTAACATTTAAAGGACGATTATATTTACATTTCACAGGTAAGTAAGGAGCTAATTATAAACAACTATCAATGTTGTTATCTCAACTTCCGGCTGAGCGTTTATGGGGTCATAGTTTATAAAAGTTAAATTAACAACAAACAAACGGCTAGCGTGGCCGAGGGGATACTTCGTTCGTTCATGAATATTTCTCCGTCACAGAAAACAGGCGGTCGGAAACCGCCAAGATCCCCTGGCGCTATTTAACTTTTTTTTTTTTTACAATTTTTTTTCTCCATAAATATCTTTCATTCGCCTGAAGTATTGTCTAAATCTGTAATGTCGTTTCCTGTATAAATTTTACTGCCTTTTGTAATTCTTGCAGTGTCCCATATAGTTTTGTCTGTAGTATTGTATATATGGGACCAATGGATTTTCCTCAGTCTACTATATTCAGTGCAGTCTTGAAGTATGTGTTTAGCAGTCTGGGGCGCCTGTCTACATGTGGATGTAGTTGAAGTGCCGATCTTGAATTTTGTATACATGTGACTATGGAGTCGATTGTGTCCTGTTCTGAGGCGTATAATGATAACTTGTTCATATCTATTCATATTATGAAAATCCACCTTTTTCGAAACCTTGCTGAAGTTTCGTTGTGTTGTGTTTTGATCTTTCTGCCTTGTCACGTGGCCAAACCATTTTATCTGTTGTTTCTTTGTATATTCTATGGCGGGTGCTATTCCTAACTTTTTTCTCAGTTCTTCATTTCTGATCTTATCTCTCAGACTGTTTCCTGTCATTCGTCTAACACATTTAATCTCAGTAGAGGTTATTTTTCTTATTTGTTCTTACATCTAGGGTCCAGATCTGCCATTGATAGCACAACGTTGGAATGAAGATTGTATTGTAGAGTGCCCGTTTTGCCTCCTGAGTTATTTCCTTGTTGGACAATATTGGTGATAACTGTCAAATGATTTGACACTCTTTGTTGCATCTTGATTCTATCTCTGCTGTTTATCGTTCGTTCGTTCGCTTTCGTCAGCTTTGACCTCTGACGAAGTCCCACCCACTCAATTTTGTGGGACTGAATTTTGCGTGTAAAGTCTGTTTTATCCCATTACAGGATGCCCCTCGCCATGTAGGCAGATTTACTCCGACTTCAGAGGTACTAATTTTTAGGGAATTAGTAAAACCCAGGTGTCCTCGCCAGGGTACGAACCCCGGCTGTTGCCGTGGTAAGCCAACCGCCTATCGATTGCGCTAACCGGACACCCTCTGCTGTTCATGAATTATCGTTTGTCACTAAACTTCCTAGGTATTTGAATTCCTCTACTTGTTTTAGCTTCCTCCCTTATATAGTTATATTGATGATCTGTTTATTTTTGACGACATTCATGACTTCTTTTTCGAAACACAAACTTATGGTAACTAATTTTATTTTGTTTTTGTTTTTTTTTTTGGGTACTTAACGAGGGGAAAACATTGTACTTAAAATAATACAAAATAAAATTGAGGCTAAATAGCGCCTGGGGTTCTGACGGATTTGAACCGTCGGTATTCTGCCACAAAGAAATGTTCACGTACAAACGAAGTAACCCCGCGGCCACGCTAGCCAGTGGATGAAGTATAAGTTAGAATTTAAATACTTTTGAATGCCAGAACCTTCCAGATAAGGAAACTGAAAGTAGTGAAGTAAATAATATAATCGAATATTATTAGAATCGGAAATTTCCGAAGCGACAGATCAATGATCAGGTGTAATGTATGTTTACATCATCATCATGTGCCATGCCGGTTAGCGTATGCGTTCATGCCCTTCCACAATCTTCTATCCATCGTGCATCGTATCAATTCTGTTGTTGACTGTTTTCCACGCCATGACATCAAGATATCTAGTATCTTCTCTCTTTGTCGTCGGCGATCTCTCTTTCCCTGTATTTTGGCAGTTGTAACCAAGTATTCAAACATTCCTCTTCTCATGTTCATGATGTGCCTGAAAAATGTTGATTGTTTCTTTCTGATGTTTTTTAAGAGCTCCCTTTTTGTGTTGACTTCTTTGAGAATTTCCTCATTGGTCTTTTTAGCTGTCCAGGGAACTTTCAACATTCTTCTAAGAAATCCCACCTCTGTGGCCTCTAATTGTCTTTCATTTGTTTGTCTACTGTCCATGATTCGCTTCCATAGGTTATGTTTACAGCACTCGGAAAAATACAGAAACAATCAAGAAGCGGAAAATACAAAGAACAAAAGACAGCTCGAAATAGGATCGAACCCGTACCTCTAGACACAGTAGCTTGCTGCCACATACATGTATTACAGTGAAAGAAGTGGCGACCTTGTTGTTAGTTGCGCTATGATCGGTGAACCAGCGCCATTTGAGACGCTGATCCACCTCTTCGCGGTACCTCTAGAAACAGACTAATCAGCCAATTCTGGCCTAGCGAGTAGAAATCAATAAGGAAGGCATAGCGGAAGGATACTCAAAACATGCCATGTGGATGTCGGATGTTTTGGGCCGAAAGGTGGAATTAATACAGTTCTGCTACAAATCACACCACAAAGCAGCAACATCCAATTACCGCCCTTTTAAGTACGGGTGGCGGAATAGGACTATCCACTTCTTTAGTGTCAACGGGTGAAAGGCAGAAAGAGAAAGGAAGTATTGCCAAATGATGATAAGCCTAAATATCTACAAATTGTGTTTTGTCATCACCGTTATCATGTGTAATGCCGATTGACGTAGGCGATCATGTCCTTCCAAACATTTTCTACCCGGAGTGCATCGTATCACTTCTGTTGTTGACGGTCTACAATGCCGTGACACCAAGCTAACTAGTATTTTCTCTCTTTGTCGTCCGCGATCTCCCATTCCCTGTATTGTTGCCATTGTAACCAAGTATTCCAACTTTCCGCTTTTCATGAAGTGAAAACAAATAATAATAAGTGAATATTATTTTAGAGGGAAACTTCATATTAATTTACATTCAGACTACTAAAATATTCATTCATTATTATTTGTCTCCAGTCTGAACCATAGGAAACGACTATTCGTGCTGTTTCGTCCTAAATGTTTGTCTGCAACGCAAGTATTCAGCCTTACCCTATCCGGGAGATACTTGTCTTAAAAGGAAAATACAGATACACAATGTATTCCCGAGCTGTGTTCGTAACCCTATGCTATAGCCATGAGCACACCTGCATGAAAGACATCACCAATCACCAATAATGTTATTTTTTTTAGATAGCTGAGTTGGCAGTGTGTTCTAGCGTTTCGTTTGGTTTCTCGTGGCAAGGCGCTGTGCCAAGGAGTACGATTTCGATACTGCTTCGGACCATATATTGTTCTTCATTTTGTTTCTCTTGTTAATTATATGTGATTTTTTTCCGAGTCCTGTAAACATACCTCCTCTGAAATGATTTACTTCTCACCATGTGCCCGAAAAAATGAAGTATTTTATGTTTTTTTTTTTTTTTTTTTTTTAAGGAACTCATTTTTTTGTGCTGGGGGAATTTTGTTTATAGATTAATATTTAACGGGTAAAAATATTGTGTAATAAAACAAAATCTCTGGTGGCTAAATAACGGATGTGGAGCTTCCTAATTCGAACCGCCCTTTCCGGGCTCAAGGAAGTATCCCCACGGCCACGCCAGCCTGTTGTTGTAGTTACGATTAGACTCGAAATACTTTTGACAGCCAGAAACGTACAAAAACAAAACAAGACTATACGTAAGTTTGATACGATGCACTGTAGATAGAAGATTGTGGAAGGACATGATTGCCTACGCCAACCGATATGGCATATGATGATGATGATGATGAGGATTTGTTAATAGGAACGGGTTTATAGTTCGCTGTTTGTTTCAGGATTAGTAAGTCGTCGTGTTTATATTCGTTCGTTCTTTTACGTTCACCGGATGACTAGGGATCACATCTCTTTGTTATCAATTCTTAAAAAGATATTAAGTGGGCGCGTTTGCGTCGTGTTGTGGTTTCCAGTGAGACTTGTGTTATTTACGCCTTTCAGCCCAATACATCCGACTTCATCGCGACATTTTTGTGTGCAGGGTTGTCTTCCCTTCTAGATCCCCGCCTACTTGGCCAGACTAGACAGGTTAGTCTGTTCCTGGAGGTACCACGAAGAAGTGGAGCGGGGTCTGGATCGTTCTGGTTCACCGTTCCTGGCGCAAGCCATCGGATGTGGGTCGCTGACAACTTCCATTTCCGCTGCTGTGAATCATCTTTGCCTCCAATTGTTAGTTGTCATGACAACTATCGTTCACTGAAAAGTAAACATGATTATATAGATGAAACAACCATCATCATCACGCAGCATACAAATAAACAAGACAAATCTGAAACAAATGCAACGTTTGAAATACTTGGGCACAATAATAACATCAGATGAAAGATGCACCACAGAAATAAAAAGCAGAATAGCTCAGGCCAAAATAGCGTTTTAGAAAATGAAAAATATCTTATGCAACAAATCTATGTCAATAGAAATGAGAAAGAGAGTTCAGAGCTTAATATAGAACCAATTCTGCCCTATGGAAGCGAATCGTGGACAGTAGGCAAACAAATGAAGAGACGGTTAAAGGCCACAGAGATGGGATTTCTCAGAAGAATGTTGAAGGTTCCCTGGCCAGTTAAAAAGACCAATGAGGAAATTCTCAAAGAGACCAACACAAAAAGGCAGCTCCTAAAAAACATCAGAAAGAAACAATTCGGTCACATCATGAGAAAAGGAAAGTTGGAATACTTGATTACAACTAGCAAAATACAGGCAAGGGGAGATCGCGGACGACAAAGAGAGAAAATACTAGATAGCTTGGTGTCATGGCATGGAAAACAGTCAACAACAGAATCGATATGATGCATAGTAGATAGAAGATTGTGGTAGGACTTGATCTCCTACGCCAAAATATGGCACATGATAATGATGATGAAAAGTAAACAATAAACTTTGGACCAATCCCTGCTTTCATACTGGACTATATTCGACTCCGCTTCTTCGAGATGCACAGAGTACATCCCCTTGACATTCACGATATATAAACACGCAGGGGTCATTGATCAAGCACAGTCGTAACAAGAACAATTGACAACTCTTTCAACATCTCTAGAATAACTTCTATGCAGTTTAAGAGTTAATTTGTCATTTAGAGTTAATTATGTTTTGGGAAGTCGAAAATGTTGGATTAGAAGAAACCATTTATATTTTATTTTTATTCTTTTCAGGTAAAAATGTTCTGGCGTTCACAATTGAATTGTATAATGGGGGACTGGTTGGTCTCGAGGCAAGACGTCGGCCTCGAGACAGAGAGGTTTAGGTTTAAATCCCGGCTGCACCGACTGGGATTTTTATTTATGATTTCTCTCTGCGACAACCACCCCTGGTCTCAGCAGCCAGGCCCGGCTTGTAACGTCAGTTACTCATCGACGTAAAAAAAATATGAGTACCTCCGAAGTCGGAGTTATCTGCCTGTGCGGCGAGGGACTCCTCTGCACATGGCTGCCAGGGAAAAGCGAATTAACACGCAAAATTCAGTTCCTAGTCTCTAGGGACTTCGTCAGAGGTAAAAAAAAAAATGGCGCACGCAAAAAAAAAAAATGTATACCGTCGGAGACAAAAAAAAAATATATTGCTTGGTTATGAAAAGGGGGCGGGGAGGGACTGCACTTAGCAGCTAAATGAATGAATAAATTATACCATCAAGACGCACAGCCAGAAAAACCAGAAAAAAATAACGTGTATAGGAAATTACGTGTCACCAAAAGCTACCAATTATATTTATTAAATGCCTTGTAATGTGATTGCTTAGACGAATATGGCAGACCACCGTGAAAGAGATTGGAGCCTCATCTTGTAACATTCCAAACGAAGCCATGGAGGGCAATTCTAACCGAGTAACATCAAAAGATGGACAAGTCAACCTACGATAATCTGTACCATCAAAGCAAGAGACAGAGTGGAATGGCGCTCCGTGGTAGCCAACCTTCGATGCGGAGATGGCACTCGATGATGATGATGAATGTGATTGTTCACTGAACATCTAGAGAGAGAACGAATATCTAGAGACCTGCTATGATGGGGACTACAGTTACCTCCCTTTGTTTGTGAGATGACATATTAATTCGGATGATTCCACTGGCACGGACGGTTGAGCAATTCTGGATTAATTCGTTTGCAGTGTTACCGGGGCCTTCCATAACCATAATCAACAATCACGTCTAGAGAGAGGGCACGTACAGTGAGTGACTGAAATTTAAAAAAAAAAAAAATAATAATAACAAGGCTAAATAGCGCCAGGGGAGTTCACGGGTTTTCACCCGTCATTTTTCTAAGCCAGAGAAATGTTTATTCAACGAAGTATCCCCACGGCCACGCTAGCCGGTTTCTTAGTCGACATTTAAGGTTTTAATATTTATCTTTAACTATTATTAATAGTACCGTTACTATTTTTAACTATTATTATTAGTTCCGTTACTATTTTTAACTATTATTAATAGTACTGTTACTATCTTTAAGAAGAAACAATCATCACCAGCATGCAGCATAAAACTAAACAGGACAAATTCGAAGCAAGTGCAACGCGTCAAATACTTGGGCACAATAATAACATCAGATGGAAGATGCACCACGGAAATAAAAAGTAGAATAGCTCAGGTCAAAATAGCATTTCAGAAAATGAAAAATATCTTATGCAACAAATCTATGTCAATAGAAGTGAGAAAGAGAGTTCATCGGTGCTATATAGAACCAATTTTGACCTATGGAAGGGAATCATGGACAGTAGACACTGAAAACACGATTAGAGGCCACAGAGATGGGATTTCTCAGAAGAATGTTGAAAGTTCCCTGGACAGCTAAAAAGACCAATGAGGAAGTTCTCAAAGAGGCGAACACAAAAAGGCAGCTCCTAAAAAACATCAGAAAGAAACAATCAACATTTTTCGGGCACACCATGAGAAAAGGAAAGTTGGAATACTTGATTACAACTGGCAAAATACAGGGAAGGAGAGATCGCAGACGACAAAAAGAGAAAATAATGGATAGCTTGGTATCATGGCATGGAAAACAGTCAACAACAGAATGGATACGATGCACTGTAGATAGAAGTTTGTGTAAGGACATGATCGCCTACGCCAACCGTCATCTATCTAACTATTGACCCTTCGAGCCGTAGCCAGCCCATAGGGCATAGAACCAGATACTCTTTCTCTTATCTAAATTTTTTATTCTAGCAGTTTTCAATCCTTCTAACGATATTTTATCAAATCTCCCCATTTGTCTCTGTTCTGTGCTAGCAACTCTATCTCATTGAGGGAGCCGATTCCTGCTTCTCTTGCCTCTCTAATCAATGTTCTTTTCAGTGTCTCTCTAGGGCGGCCTCTTTTCCTCTTACCTGTTGTTTCCTACATGAGGGCTTGCTTTGCTATTCGATTATTATCTCTCTTCCAACATATGACCATCATCTTTTCTTGATTACTGAAGATGTTAGACCAACCGGTATGGCACATGTAAAAGTAGTAAAGTAGCCCCGTCACGCCAAATGGCGTATAGGGAATATGGTGTTAGTGACCCTATATTTTACAGACCTTCAGCACATGATTTTTGGGGTAATGTGGTCGGTATTACGCCCGTGCTGCTTTACTTTCCAGAAAAAAATCCAGTAACCATTTAAGGCTGGGTGAACCCGGAAGCCGTCGGTTGGGATCGAACCCTACCCCTTGTCCTTTGTAGTCCAGTTCACTAACCACTGAGCTATCGCGGCTCCCTAGTAGGGCGCATGATTAGTGATTATTATTATTATTATTTTATTGTTGGTATATTTAGGACCATTATCACTGCACACCAGGAGAACCCATAGGCGATCATATATACCCCGGTGACTACTAAAGGAACGAATAGTCATCATCATCTCCTTTTAAAAGGGCGCTGATTAGTCGCATTCTGGTTTGCACTAGGCTATAATATACACGCATTTCGACCCAGATCATCCAACTTCAGGACGACATTTTTAGTGCTGGTTGCCTTCCCTCTTCCATCCCTACTCGCTTGGTAGGACTGGATAATCTGTGTCATCGAGCACCGCTAGGAGGTGGAACAGTATCTTTTGTTCAGCTATTTTGGTTGCCAAACCTGATTCATACAGTCAGCTATGGGTTGCCTACCGCATTCAGTTCACTGCCTGGACGGGCGTAGTTGCCTTACCTGGTATAAATTATTTATTTCATGATCTTTCCATAATGCGTCGCCCAGGAACCATACTTTCCATTAGTGTTGTTGTTTCCAGCTCGCTGTGTCTTGTGACTCTCCCCTAGTATTTTAATTTCCCATGTAGAATGGTGTGTAGGAGCCACTACTTTGAAATAATCGTATTCCCAAACAAATATTGTATGGCGAACTCAAGGACGGAAAGAGACCAAAGGGCAGACCAGTGCTGAGATATAAGGATGTTTGTAGGGCTTCCTTGAGAGAATTTTCTATAAGTAAAAGAAACTGGGAAAATGTGGCTGCAGATCGTAGCACGTGGAGAGCAAACATAAAAAATGGCGCAGTAACGTTTGAGACAGTGCTGATATCAAATTCAGAAGACAAAAGGCGCAAGAGAAAAGAAACAAGGCCAGGTACCGTAAATACACCTTGCTCGTTCTGTGGACGGATCAGTCTGTCCAGGATTGGCAAATTAAGCCACGAGAGAAGATGTTCAGTAAAGCAGCACCCAACAAGAGACACTATACCAAACTACTGATGATTGCTTGCTAGCAACCGTCTGTCAATACGCTAAAGGTCATATATATAATACTTGTAAATGATTAAATCGTGTAGTATGTCTTCATTGCTCATTTTAATTATCCAATATATGTTAAAAATGATATCTTATTTATTTTATATTGAAATAAAAAAAAAAAATAAAAAAAAAATTTAAAAAAGTAGAAAAAAAACGGGTATGGCTAAATAGCGCCAGGAGAGTTCACGGGTTTTGCGCCCGTCATTTTTCTGTGCAGGAGAAATGTTTATCAAACGAAGTATCCCCACGGCCACGCTAGCCGAGTATAATTTTCACATTAGAACTTATATAGCTTACAATAATTATTATTCATATTTCATTTATTTTTTACTTTAGAGACTAACTACGAATTTACTACTTTACGAATTTAACATCTTAAATTATTTCTTTTAAACGAGTGATCTCTCTCTGATAGACCTTGCGTATTTGAATGTATTAAATTTTCAATCTGTAATTTCTGTGTCAATTTGGTTTAGAGGATTCCTAACAGTATTTCTGAGAAATCCCATTTCTGTAGCCTCTAACCGTCTTTTCATTTGTTTGTCTACTGTCGATGATTTACTTCAGGAGGTCAGAATTGGCTTTATAAAGCACCGATGAACTCTCTTTCTCACTTCTATTGACATAGATTTATTGCATAAGATATTTTTTATCTTCTGAAATGCTATTTTGGCATGAGCTATTCTGCTTTTTATTTCTGTAGTAGTGCACCTTCCATCTGTTATTATTGTGCCCATGTCATGTCTATTAATAATGTAAAATAAAATAACAACTTTCAGGCTAGCGTGGCCGTGGGGTTACTTCGAACAAACTTTTGGTTGTTAACAATTGTGTTGCGGGTTTGCACCCGTGTCTTCCCCTGGCGCTATTTAGCCACCGCCTTTTTTTTTTTTTAAAAATTTTAAATTAAAATTCTGCTCTAAAAATGCAACAACGTAAGGATTGATTTAATAGCAAGTAAAACAATTCATAATGTAACCATGAATTAAAGACGTGTGTGTTAAATCTTTGAGTCTTGGGTTGGGGAATTTCTACCTGCACGTCTATGTAGGTTTTGTTGCCTGCAGACTATCATCATCAAGTACCGGGCCTGCTGGCGTAGGTGATCATGTCTCTCCACAACTTTCGATCTCGACAGTTATTTACCATTTCTGTTGTTGGCCTTCTGCTAAGCCATTCTCTTAAATAAGCTGTCTGGTATTTTTTTTTCTCTTTGCTTCCCTCTATCTCTTCGTCCCTCACTTTTTCCAGACTATATCAAGATCATGGAGTGCCGTCTCCGCATCGAAGGTTGTCTACCATGGAGCGCCCATTCCACTCTGTCTCTTGCTTTGATAGTGCAGGTTGTCACCAGCTGACTTGTCCATCTTTTAATGTTACTCGTCCAGGTTAGTCTTGGTCTGCCTCTGCCTTTTTTACCTTGTATTTTCCCTTCCAAGTTTACTTATAGTAGATTGATGATGTGTCTTATAACATGCCTTTTTGAATTGTATTTAGCATTTCTCTTTTCATTTTTAATTGTTTTAAGACGTCATCGTTTGTTTTCTTCTCTTTCCATCCAATTCTTACTGTTCTTTTATATCTCCACATTTTAAAGGCTTCAATCTTTTGTTCTTTTTTCTTGTCTAATGCCCATGTTTCTGCACCATACAGGAATGTTGAGAAAATATAAGATTTTGCTATTCTTAGTTATATATATAGCAGACTGTATATCACGGCATTATCCCATTTTTGGAGTCTGCCAGGTTCGTTGGGGAGGAGGGTAGACGAGGGTTGGAGTTGGTTTTGTAGGACAGGGGAGTAACGACCGTTTTTTTTCTGTGCTGAGCCATACTGGACAAGCAGGACAGGTCCTTGGTGAGGGGCCAGACAAAAAAGCCAGGAGTAGATGGAACCCTTTAAGTGAAGACTCAGAAACCATCGACCAGTTGTCCTCTCTGGTCTGAATGATTCTATCCCTACTTCATGAGTTAAATAATGTCTCAGTCCTTTCTCCCTTTCGGTCATTTATGAGAACAAGAAACGAAAACAAACGATGAAGTTTTAAAAAAACTAAAAATGAAAAAAAGAACTACTAAACACAATTCAAACAAGACAAATGCTATTTTTGTGGCATGTTTATAGACACATCAGCTTAATAAAAGTAATATTGGAAGGGAAAATACAAGGTAAAGGAGACAGAGGCAAACCAAGACTAACATGGACAAGTAACATCAAAAGATGGACAAATCCGCCTATGACAACCTGCACCATCAAAGCAAGAGACAGAGTGGAATGGCGCTCCATGGTAGCCATCCTTCGATGTGGAGACGGCACTCAGGATGATAATGGTTATTGGTTATGGAAGGCCTCGGTATCACTGCAAACGAATTAAAATCCATCATAATTGCTCAACCGCCCGTGCCAGTGGAATTATCCGAATTACTAATTCATCTCCCAAACAAAGAAAGGTAACTGTAGTTCCCATCGTAGCAGTCTCAGCACACGCCAAAAGACATAAGGCGAAACTGCGCAGAAAGTGAACACAGCCAACTGTTCCCTGTCATACGATATCATTATTCATCGTAAACAATTGGAATATCGAAACAGGATGATAATGATGAGTGCTCAAAAGATCAGACCACCTATAAGAGAGAGAAAACACTACACAAAGCTCAGACAGATATTGCTCATAAACCCGTGACAGCTGACCATCTAAGTTAATTAAGAAACATGAGAATCTCCCCACAGAAAAGACAATCAATGTTTCATTCAATATTCTATTTTTTGTTCTCATAAAATATTGTGTGTAATCCACATTTTTACATGTTCCGGCTCCAATAACAACAACAATGGCGGAGAGCCTAGTGGACGTGGTCATGAAGCAGTTGGAAGATTGTATTGGTGATACTCTCACTCATTTAGGGTTTGGTAGTAAACAGAATGTGAAATTTCTGAAAAGAGCTAGGGATTTGAAGTGCGGAGATATTATTATCCCCACAGGGTGCATGGATCTTGACGAATTGAAAATACTTGAGGTAACTTTGTTAATAAACAATCAAAATCAATCATTATCATCATCAAGTACCCTTCCTTTTTCGGCTTTAGTCAACTTAGTGAAGTCCTTAGTCTAAGTACCGGGCCTACAGGCGTAGGTGATCATATGTCTCCACAATTTTCGATCTCGGCAGCTATTTATCATTTCTGTTGTTGACCTTCTGCTGAGCCATTCGTCATTCTCTTAAGCTGTCTGGTATCTTTTCTCTTTGCTTCCCTCTATCTCTTTGTGGGACTTTGTCCCTCAATTTTTCCAGTTGTTACAATAAACAATATATTCCAGTTGTTCTCTTCTCATTACAGTAATCATATTACATGACCAAAAAATGATGATTGTTTCTTCCTAATATTGGAAATTAGCTCTCTTTTTGCTTTGATCTCTCTCAGAACATCTTCATTACTCTTCTTAGCTGTCCATGGTACTCTCAACATTCTTCTGTAAAACCACATTTCCACAGACTCCAGTGATTTTCTTGTCTGTTGTCCTATTGCCTATTGTCCATGATTCGCATCCGTATGTTAAGACTGGCTGTACATAACATTTATGAACTCTTTTTCTTGTTTTTATTGTCAAAAATGGATTGCATAGTATCTTCCTCATTTTTGGAAAGCCGCCTTTGTCTGAGCCATTCTGCATCTCATCTCTTTTGTACATCTTCCGCCTGATGTTAACAAAGTTCCCAAATATTTAAATTCATTTACCTGTTTTAATATTGTTCCACTTGTCTTTATTTTGCACCGATGTGATGTCTTTTTCTTTGTTGTAATTGTTACCATTACCTCTGTTTTTTTGCTATTAAGGCTGAGTCCTTTATTTTTGCTTTCTTTCACTATAATGTCCAACATTTATTGTAACTCATTTTCACTCTTAGCGATTAAGACTGTATCATCTTATATTGACATAGATTTGTTTATAAACCAGTTATTTTTAATATTTAAATCTTTTGGTATTTTGTTATGGCTTTTTTTCATTATCCAAGGTATTTTAAGGATTTTTCTATAGCTTTTTGTTTCTGTTTCAAATGAATTTTTTTCTTCTTGTTGTTTGTGAGATTGTCCATGATTCACAACCATATGTTGCTATCGAGACGATACATGTTCTCAGTAATTTTAATTTTACTGCCTTGCTGGTGTTCTGCCATATGTTCATTCCATGGCATTTAATTTTTGTTGTTGCTATTGCTAATCTCCTTTTGATCTCTTTCTGCCAGTCTCCATTGTTAGTTACTACAGATCCCAGATATTCATAGTTTGTTACAATTTCAAGTTCTTCACTGTTGATGATTTTGGGTTGGTTTTTTTGTTTTGTCAGTTGACATTATCTTAGTTTTCTATTTGTTTAGATAGAGGTTTTGATCTACACTGTGTGTTTTAACACACTTAATTGTCTCATTTAATCCTTCTGCCCTGTTTGAGAGGACTGTGTCATCAGCATATTTGCATGAAACATTCAGGGTAGATAGGTTATTGGATATTATTGGATATTATTGTGGATCTTCTACTAATGATTAAATTAATGGAGGCAGCTTTTCCTGTGTAACGTGCTGAGCGTTGCAGTAAAGGAAGTATGATAACCTTGTTTTTTACTCTTTTTGTTTTATCTCCATAAACCACATTTAAAATGTATCTTCTTCTTCCTCCCTTCCTCATTTTTCTTTCAGCAGCGAGGGGAGATATAGTTTATTATCTTTTGTTAGTCCGTTGATCTCTGTTGCTGTTATGTTTCCTAGTGTTTATAAAATTCCATCAATTCATCTTTTTCATGATCGGCCTAAGGGTCTGGTGTTCTTGCAACGTTTATTAAGGGCTCGTTGTATAGTATTTTGGTCTTTCTGCCTTACCACATGGCCAAACTATTTCATCTGTTGTTTCTTTATGTACTCTATAGTGGAAGTTATTCCTAGCTTTCTTCTCAGTTCTTCATTTTTTATCTTATCTCTCTTGTAGTTTTCTGATATTCATCTAACACCTTTCATCTCGGTAGAGGTTATTTTTCTTATTGTTCTTGCATCTAGGGTTAAGGACTGGCATTGGCAGCACAATATTGGGATGAAGATTGTATTGTAGAGTGCCTGTCTTGCCTCTAGTGTTATTTCATTGTTGGACAATAGTGGTGATAGCTGTCCAATAATTTGATTTTGTTGCATCTGAGTCTATTTCAGCTGGTTGTGAATTTTGTGTGTGTTTGTCCCTAGATTTCCTAGATGTTAAAATTCCTCAACTTGTTTTAGTTATCTGCCTGCTGTCCATTGTTTTGTTGTAGTTTCTGCTGTCCATCATTTTGTTGATGTTCTGTTTCTCTTTTGTGATATTCATGAATTCTATTTTGTTGATTTTCATGTTGTATTAAGTGTCTGTGCTGTTAAATGTATTTAAATGTTTTTGTAGGTCTACTATTTTTCCATGTTTAGTGTCTGTTCATCTCTGCAAGTAGAAGCTTGTTAATCTTCTGTCTCCAATGGGTTGACTAACTTACATATTTAGTCCAAGTATGTTAAGAAAAAAAAAAGTAAAGTACCCCTGTCACGCCAAGTGGCTTATAGGGAATATGGTGCTAGTGACCATAAATTTTACAGACCTTCGGCACATGATTTTTGGGGTAATGTGGTCGGTATTACGCCCGTGCCGCTTTACTTTCCCAGAAAAAAGTCCCGTATCCCATTAAAGGCTGGGTGAACCGGAAGCCGTCAGTTGGGATTGAACCCTACCACTTGTCCTTTGTAGTCCAGTTCACTAACTATTGAGCTATCGCGGCTAGTCCAAGTATGTGATAAACAATAATAGGTGATAGATACATAGAAAAAAACCTACAAGTGGATATCAAAATTGAAGGAATAGACCTGGAGACAGTTCAGAGCTGCAACAACTTTTCGTATACTATAACCAGTGATGGAAAATGTACAACTGAATTAAACCAAAGAAAAGGATTTGTGAAAAGCAATTTTAATGTCATGAAAGATATACTAACATCAAAACAAATAATACCAGGGCTAAAACTATGAATAGCAAAATGTTACATCTTCTCAACATTCCTGTATGGTGCAGAAACATGGACATTAGACAAGAAAACAGAACAGAAAATTGAAGCCTTTGAAATGTGGATATATAGAAGAATAGGTAGAATTGGATGGAAAGAAAAGAAAACAAATGGTAAAGTCTTTAAACAACTAAAAATGAAAAGAGAACTACTAAATTCACTTGATAGAAGACAAATGAGTTTTGTGGGGCATGTTAAAAGACACAACAGCCTACTAAAAGTAATATTGGAAGGGAAAATACACAGTAATAGAGGCAGAGGCAGACCAAGACTACCATGGACGAGTAACATTAAAATGTACAAATGTAAAATGATGGACAAGTCAGCCTATGACAACCTGCACTATCAAAGCAATAGTGTAGAATGGTACCCCAAAGTAACCAACCTTCAATGTGGAGATGGCACTCAATGAAAGATACATATATAGTATAGATCCCTGTCTTACTCCTTATCTAACTTCAATAGTATACCTTTAAACTTTTAAAGTTTGCAATGTATGTCTTTTTTAATTTATTTAAACAGCTTTTGAGTCATTTGGAGGGAATTTCTTCAACCCAGATGCACTTTAGAGTGAAGGCAGCTAAGAGTGAGTTTTGTCTTCTAGCATTTCATTTGGACAGGCCCCAGTTTTGCAAAGCTGTTTTTAAGGAGGTGAGCTACTAATTTGATGAATTAATACCTGGTATTTATGTTAGCTTGTGAAAAGTTCTTTACAAGTTGTGCCAAAAGGTGATAATTCAGTTAATTAGTTGTGTCAATAGATGATAAGTCAGTTAACTGTCAGTTTGCTAGTTGTGCATGTATATGATAAGTCAGTTAATTAGTTGTGTCAAAAGATGATAAGTCAGTTAACTAGTTGTGTCAATAGATGATAAGTCAGTTAATTAGTTGTGTCAATAGATGATAAGTCAGTTTACTAGTTGTGTCAAAAGATGATAAGTCAGTTAACTAGTTGTGTCAAAAGATGATAAGTCAGTTTACTAGTTGTGTCAAAAGATGATAAGTCAGTTAACTTGTTGTGTCAAAAATATAAGTCAGTTTACTAGTTGTGTCAAAAGATGATAAGTCAGTTAACTAGTTGTGTCAATAGATGATAAGTCAGTTAATTAGTTGTGTCAATAGATGATAAGTCAGTTTACTAGTTGTGTCAAAAGATGATAAGTCAGTTTACTAGTTGTGTCAAAAGATGATAAGTCAGTTAACTAGTTGTGCTAAAAGATGATAAGACAGTTTGCTAGTTATGCCAAAAGATGATAAGTCAGTTAACTAGTTGTGCTAAAAGATGATAAGTCAGTTAACTAGTTGTGTCAAAAGATAAGTCAGTTTACTAGTTGTGTCAAAAGATGATAAGTCAGTTAACTAGTTGTGTCAATAGATGATAAGTAAGTTAATTAGTTGTGTCAATAGATGATAAGTCAGTTTACTAGTTGTGTCAAAAGATGATAAGTCAGTTTACTAGTTGTGTCAAAAGATGATAAGTCAGTTAACTAGTTGTGCTAAAAGATGATAAGACAGTTTGCTAGTTATGCCAAAAGATGATAAGTCAGTTAACTAGTTGTGCTAAAAGATGATAAGTCAGTTTACTAGTTGTGCCAAAAGATGATAAGTCAGTTAACTAGTTGTGCCAAAAGATCATAAGACAGTTTGCTAGTTGTGCCAAAAGATGATAAGTCAGTTTATTAGTTGTGCTAGCAACGATTGTATGTTGGAATTAAGGCCTCAAGTGATTGTATATTGAAATTATATCCTCACATGATTGTATTTTGGAATTAAGGCCTCACATGATTGTATGTTGGAATTAAGGCCTCACATGATTGTATTTTGGAATTAAGTCCTCAAATGGTTATATGTTGAAATTAAGGCCTCAAATGGTTATATGTTGAAATTAAGGCCTCGAATGATTATATATTTGAATTAAAACATGTATGTCAGTGAGGATATAATCTTCATCTTAATTTCTTCTTTCTTCTTCATATCTTACACCCATATAAAGTGGATGTGGGTGCTGTACGTCACTAGTTTATAGAAAATTGTGATATCAATACTTTTCATTCACACACATCTTTCTGTGGCATGGGTAAATTTCTAATTTAACCATTTTTTTACCTTTATGGTCGCAATTTTTGACATACTGTTTTTGTTTTTAGCTGTCAAGGGTTCTTTTATGTAAGGAGAGTTCACATATACCTCCTATTTTTCACTGTTAACGGAAATCAATTGGAAATGATGTTTCAAGAAATAAAACAGGGTGGAAGGCAAGGTTGTGTGCTGTCACCAGATTTATTTAATATGTAAGGTAAAGATAAAGTACGAGACTTGAACCCGCGTCTTAGCACACGAGTTTCCACCCATATGTGCTCGGCCGCCTATTCAGAAATGTTAGGAGATTTCAAGCATCGAAACTCACGATGCGAGGCGATATTCCTCACCTTCCCAGGGTAATGCCTTGGTACCCATTTCTGCCAACAGCTGGGTTTGACCATGGGGGTATTTTTTTTTTTTCCAACCATGAGTACAATTCACACTGCTTCCAGTGGGAATTGAACACGGGTTGTCCGAACGTCGCTAGTCCAGTCGGGTGGTTTTCCCAACTAGGCTACTGAGGCCCCCTGATTTTCGTTCCATTTAATATGTATAGTGAGGTTATTTTAAGATCCATACAGGACATGCCTGGAATAACAATCGGAGGTCATAATATAAATAATCTAAGGTATGCTGATGATCACCTGTGCGCTGCCGGTGCCAAAAAGGGGAGTAAAGAATAGCGGCACTGTACCCTACCAGGCATGTTCGTAAGAGGCGAGAAAGGAGGGTTAGGCATGGGACTGGCTATCCCATACTGTAAAAAAATAAGCCAAAAAAACTTCACAAACATGAACAAGTCAAAGAGAGAAAAAGTAAATCCTCCATCAGATGTACAATCCTACATATATCTGGGCAGTAATATAGATAAAGAGGGAGGAACAGAAAATGATACCAAAATAAGGATATCAAAAGCAAGAGGAGCTTTCATTGCACTGGGAAACATATGGAAATGCAAAGAAATTAGGTTAAATACAAAAGTAACAATTTTCAACTTAAATGTTAAGGCGGTCCTATTATATGGCTGTGAAACATGGAGAACAACAAAATTGATAATCACGAAGATACAGACTTTCATTAATGGATGTTTACGCAGAATAAAAGGATGGAAATGGCAGGACAAAATCACTAACATAGAATTATGGAAATGTACCAGTCAAATACCAGTGGATAAAGAGATACAGCGAAGACGATGGCGCTGGATAGGACACACACTACGGAAGCCAACTGAGAGTATTACACAACAGGCCCTTTTTTGGAATCCCAAAGGGAAAAGACAAAGAGGAAGACCAAGGAATTCTTGGAGAAGACAGATAGAAGCAGAGATGAAGATGATGGGGAAGACATGGAATGATCTTAAAAGAATGGCAATAAACAGAACGACTTGGAAAGTGTTTGTTGAAGACCTATGCTCCACTGGGAGCTAAGAAAGGTAGAAGAAGAAGAAGAAGATGCTGATGATACAGTCTTAATCACTAAGAGCGAAAATTAGTTACAAGAAATGTTAGACATTATAGTGAAGGAAAGCAAAAATAAAGGAGCCTTAATAGCAAAAAGATAGAAATTACTTCTGTTTTTTGCCATTCTTTTAAGATCATTCCATGTCTTCCCCATCATCTTTGGTAGCAACAAAGAAAAAGAAATCACTGCAATGCACAATAAAGACAAGTGGAACAATATTAAAACAGGTAAATGAATTTAAATATCTAGGATCAATGTTAACCTCAGACGGAATATGTACAACAGAGGTGAGATGTAGAATGGCTTAGGTAAAAGCAACTTTCCAAAAAAATGCGGAAGCTACTATGCAATCTATTTTTGACAATAGAAACAAGAAAACGAGTTCTTAAATGTTATGTAGAGCCAGTCTTAACAAATGGATGTGAATCATGGACAATAGGACAACAGACAATGAAATCACTGGAGGCTGTAGAAATGTGGTTTTACAGAAGAATGTTGAGAGTATCATGGACAGCTAAGAAGAGTAATGAAAATGTTCTGAAAGAGGTCAAAGCAAAAAGAGAGCATATTTTCACTATTAGAAAGAAACAATCGTCATTTTCTGGCCATGTAATTAGAAGGGAACAGCTGGAATATATATTGTGACAACTGGGAAAGTTGAGGGATGAAGAAATAGAAGGAAGCAAATAGAAAAAATACCAGACAGCTTAAGAGAATGGCTTGGCAGAAGGTCAACAACATCATCATCATCAAGTACTGGGCCTACTGGCGTAGGTGATCGTGTCTCTCCACAACTTTCGATCTCGACAGTTCTTTATCATTTCTGTTGTTGACCTTCTGCCAAGCCATTCTCTTAAACTGTCTGGTATTTTCTCTATTTGCTTCCCTCTATCTCTTTGTCCCTCAATTTTTCCAGTTGTTACAATATATTCCAATTGTTCTCTTCTCATTACATTGCCAAAAAATGATGATTGTTTCTTCCTAATATTGGAAATTAGCTCTCTTTTTGCTTTGACCTTTTTCATAACTTTTTCGTTACTCTTCTTAGCTGTTCATGGTATTCTCAACATTCTTCTGTAAAACCACATTTCTACAGACTTAAGTGATTTTCTTGTCTTTTGTACTATTGTCCATGATTCACATCCATATGTTAAGGCTGGCTCTACATAACATTTAAGGTGAACAACAGAAGTGATAAATAACTGTCAAGATCAAAAGTTGTGGAGAGACATGATCACCTATGGCAGCAGGCAGAGTACTTGAGGATGATGATTGGAGAGCACTAGACATTATATCTGATAACCTACAGACCAGAGGAAAGTAAAGTCTGAAAGAAACCATAGATTTGAAGAGACAATTTTACATTACTTGTGGTGGGATTCAAACACAGGACCTCTTTATCCAAAGACTGATGTCTTATTTCTTGACCACACAGTCCCTCAAACAAGTAGCAACAATAATCTGTAAAGAAGAATGGTTTCGTGTATAACCAGCAAGCTACTGCTTCCATTAATGAATAGACACCTTGTCATCTGCCGAAAGCTGTTGAACACATATTTTTGTTACATTTCTCAGATCAATGAACATGGGAACAAGTATGGCCATGCCAAAGTCAAAATAGACAATTCTATTTTTGTGAATTGTGTCGACCTGAAGGACACAAATAATCAGACATCTTTGACGGATCTCAGAATTGATGTGCTAACTTGCCATGTCGTGAATCTGCTGGAAGCCAACGGGTTTGTAGCAGACCGTTGTGTTTTGATAAATGTTACTTGATTATATTTAATTCCTCGTCATACTCAGCATTAAACCAACTACTTCTTCACTTCGTTCTCAGCATTAAACCAACTACTCCTTCACTTCATCCTCAGCATTCACCCAACTAGTACTTCACTTCATCCTCAGCATTCACCCAACTATTACTTCACTTTGTCCTCAGCATTCACTGAACTACTGCTTCACTTCACCCTCAGCATTCACCCAACTGGTACTTCACTTCATCCTCAGTATTCACCCAACTACTACTTCACTTCATCCTCAGTATTCACCCAACTACTACTTCACTTCATCCTCAGTATTCACCCAACTACTACTTCACTTCATCCTCAGTATTCACCCAACTACTACTTCACTTCATCCTCAGTATTCACCCAACTACTACTTCACTTCATCCTCAGTATTCACCCAACTACTACTTCACTTCATCCTCAGCATTCACTCAACTGGTACTTCACTTCATCCTCAGCATTCACCCAACTGGTACTTCACTTCATCCTGAGCATTCACCCAACTACTACTTCATATCATCCTCAGTATTCACCCAACTACTACTTCACTTCATCCTCAGCATTCACCCAACTGGTACTTCACTTCATCCTCAGCATTTAGAAAGATGTCAAGTGGCTGTCAATGCATTATGTTGCTGATTTACAATATTTTTTCAGCCTGACGCATCCATCTTCGGCGTTGCAATTTTGAGTACCAGATTTTTTTTCCACTTTGATCTCTATTTGCTTGGCCAGACTGGTTAACCTGGTTCCTTCTTAACCACTCAAAAGTGGAGTAGGGTTTTGGTCAGTTCTGTTGCTTGTATATTTTGATGCACACAGTCAGTTATGAGTTTCTGACCACTCAGACTAGTTGCTGATGAGTCTTTCATTATCTTTAATAATTGTAATGTAACAGATGTAAGTCGGTTGGGATTTTTATTTATGATTCCTCTCTGCGACAACCACCCCTGGTTTCAGCAGCGAGGCCCGGCTTGAAATGTCAGTTACTCATCGACGGAAAAAACATGAGTACCTTCGAAGTTGGAGTTATCTGCCTGTGTGGCGAGGGACCCCTGTGCACACGGCTGCCAGGGAAAAATGAATTAACACACAAAATTCAGCTCATAGTCTCTAGGGACTTCGTCAGAGTTGAAAGCTGGCGAACGCAACAACAACAGCAACATAATTGTAAAATTTCATGAAGCAAATAAAAAGACTTGCTTATGGCTACCTAAATAGAGGACTGGTTGGTCTCTAGGCAAGATACCGGCCACGAGACAGAGAGATTGTGGGTTCAAATCAACTGTTATGAGTAAATATTAATTACGTTATTATTACTGTTGTGAAATGATGAGATTGGCGATATGTTTATTTAAAAATAGATTTTTTTGGTTTTTACCGACATTTCCTCAATATCTTCCTCAGATACTCAGTGATAGGCCAAGCAAAACATGGAAACAGTCTTCACAAGTTGATAAATTCATTAAAAGAGTCAGGGGACGCTGAACAGTGCTCTCAACATCCACTTAAATCGGATCCGTCAAAAGTGGAGCAGTTATTCCTTAAAAAGGCACGACAGATAACATCCACTGATAATAATGGAGAAAAAGATGACAGTAATGTTTCAACTTTTGAACATGGTCATGGTGTAGACGGGATTGCAGAGAATTGTGATCTGGATCTAAAGACAGTTATCAAAGACAACAATCTGTTTGCTGGGAGTGGTGGCTATAATAAGAACCTGAATAAAGTTACAGGTATAAAGTTGATTAAAATTTCTTCCATTCTTTCTCTCTGTGACTGCTTCTCTTCAACATCCACAGTTAAAAATATTGTTAAATGGGTGTAGATGTAAAGAATTATATTAAAAATAATGTTGAGTGGGTGTAGATGAGTTGGATTATATTTCATGGCAAATTATTTTCTACTTTTGGCTTTTTGATGGGTATCTATCTATCTATTGACCTTTCGAGCAATAGCCGGCCCATAGGGCATAGACCCAGATACTCTTTCTCTTATCTAAATTTTATTCTAGCAGTTTTCAATCCTTGTAAAGATCTTTTATCAAATCTCACCATTTGTCTCTATTCTGTGCAAACAACTCTATCTCATTGAGTGAGCCGATTCCTGCTGCTCTTGCCTCTCTAATCAATGTTCTTCTCATTGATGGGTACAGGCATTTTATATTTTTTCCGTCTATGAGCAATTGATGTTTCAAGCCGGACCTCACTGCTGAGACCAGGGGACATTGCTGGAGAGAGAAATCACAAATAAAAATCCCAACTGGTGTAGCCGAGTTTTAAACTCACAACCAGCCTGTCTCGAGACCAGCATCTTGCCATGTGACCAACCCCCTGGACTTTCTTCTTATAGTCACACTGCATTGAAGATGGTTTCAGCTCAGATGTATGAACTCCATAGCACCTGCAAAGACTTTGCTCCCCTCCCCCAACTCCTTAACCACCTCTTATAACAGTGGCACGTGCTGAAGTCGGATGTGTTGAGCCGAAAGGCGCAAATATCATAGTTATACTGTAAACCACAACACAACGCAGACACACCCACTTAACTCCATTTTAAGGGCGGATGATGAAGAGTAATTCTGTAGTCTACTAGAATACTCTAGAATACTTGAGTCATCGGGCGAATGCAAGCAAGCAAGCATAACAGTGGCTCGTTTTCTTTCCTCCCCTAACCGTGGTCAGGACCTTGGTAGTTATGCAGATGAGACCTAGCAGTGAATCATCAGACATGAAAAGTTGTGATTGCTGCCCTATGTTTCCATTTTTGGCCTGAACTAGCTAACAACCTCCCAGAATTGCTTACTCTAAATATATACAAAGTTTGTGTATCCTGGCATTCATTATGTGTTCATTTGTTTTACTGCAAAATTTCTATAGCTGAACTTATTAAAGGAAGTGGTTGCCAAGTCAAATATGTTGGCACTATTGATTATCTTAATGACTATAGCTGAACTTATTAAAGGAAGTGGTTATCAAGTCAAATATGTTGGCACTATTGATTATCTTAATGACTATAGCTGAACTTATTAAAGGAAGTGGTTGTCAAGTAACATATGTTGGCACTATTGATTATCTTATCTGTTGTGCTTAACTCACAGAATTGGTAAAAAAAAAATAGAAATTGTGTCACAAACTGAGAGAGATAACTTTTTATCGTTGTTATAGTCGTCATCAGTAATTTGGTAAAATGATCAAAGCCCACATGCAGAAGATCACAACATGTGAAATGAGGTGCTTGAGAAAGATAACAAACAACATAAAGATCAAGTACCCAATGTGAAAATTAGGGTCCAGATCAGAATTAAGCCAAGCCTGGAATATATAAAC
This sequence comes from Megaustenia siamemsis, assembly GCA_032433765.1. Classification (NCBI taxonomy): domain Eukaryota; kingdom Metazoa; phylum Mollusca; class Gastropoda; order Stylommatophora; family Ariophantidae; genus Megaustenia; species Megaustenia siamemsis. Next base: position 478,135 of record JAVIAB010000091.1, on the reverse strand, counting down.
AAAGAACAAATGAAATGGTTCGGACACTTGGTCAGAATAAATCCAGACTAAACAACATCAAAAAGCTTTCTGTCCTGATGTTTTGGGGAGACCATTAAGGAGACCAAAGAAGAGAACAATTGTTAGAGTAGATGACTTGTGCTGAAATCAAAACATTTAATTCCCTACAGCTTTGAGGTCAGGTCGAGTAATTTGACCTGCTACTGTATGCAGTAGACAGTACAACCTGCGGCTGCCTTGCAGGTAAGCTTGGGAGAGTAAAAAGGCTAAGGGAGGTTTTACTCTGAAGTAAAACAAGCCCCACTGCCTTGTGGGTGAGACTTTTTAGTCAAAGGCTAGCGGAGCCAACCATAAACAAACCGATGGAAGGCAACAGAAAACCACTGTCATAATTTCTTTGTACAATCATGAATCGCCACAATAATAGAAAATCACTGGTGGCTGTAGATATGTGATTTTACAGAAGAATGTTGAGAATACCATGGACAACTAACAAGAGTAATGAAAACAAGCAAAAAGAGAGCTAATTTCCAATATTAGGAAGAAACAATCATCATTTTTTTGGCTATGTAATGAGAAGAAAACAGCTGGAATATATTGTAACAACTGGAAAAATCAAGGGACAAAGAGATAGTGGAAATCAAAGAGAAAAGCTACTAGACAGCTTAAGAGAATGGCTTGGCAGAAGGTCAACAACAGAAATGATAAATAACTTATTTAGATCGAAAGTTGTGGATAGACATGATCACACACGCCAGCAGGCACGGTACTGATGATGATCCTGACATCATCCAGAAACACCCAAGAATGACACTACATCTAAAAGGGAATTAACTAAAACAACAAGCAATACAGTATATATTAAGATATTAGATTATAGTATACATTCTTCCTTTCTTCTTTGATACTTCAAGGCAAAAGTAGATGGATAAAGGAAAGAAAGATTAAAGACCTGCTGGAGAGCCTGAATAGACAAACAATAGTATACTCATTTTGTTCCATTTCTTTTGCTCACGCAAGTCTTTGAATGTTGTGGTACTTTTGAATCATTTCTCCTATGATTTCCGGAAGCACAGTTCATTTAGTTATGATCTCTTCCAGTCTGAAAGCTCTTTTAGGGTATTATAATTATTGTTTCTGAGTAAAGTGCTTTGAATGTTATAGGTAGCTAAGAAATCAAATGAAGGTATCTTTATAGATAGAAAAGTAAAAAAAGAGCAACTCAAAAAACACTACAGGCTTGATTATAAACATTTACAATTGTGATACATCATAAACAGTTACAATCTTGATACATCATAAACAATTACAATCTTGATACATCATAAACAATTACAATCTTGATACATCATAAACAATTACAATCTTGATACATCATAAACAATTACAATCTTGATACATCATAAACAATTACAATCTTGATACATCATAAACAATTACAATCTTGATACATCATAAACAATTACAATCTTGATACATCATAAACAATTACAATCTTGATACATCATAAACAATTACAATCTTGATACATCATAAACAATTACAATCTTGATACATCATAAACAATTACAATCTTGATACATCATAAACAATTACAATCTTGATACATCATAAACCACTACAGTTCTGTTACATCATAAACATTTACAATCGTGATACATCATAAACAATTACAATCGTAAAGTAAAGTACCCCCGTCATGCCAAGTGGCGTATAAGGAAATATGGTGTTAGTGACCCTATATTTTACAAACCTTCAGCACATGATTTTTGGCGTAATGTGGTCGGTATGAAAATAACTCAAAACAACAGAAATGGAATCCAGTGGTCACTGACCAAACAACTTGATGATTTAGACTTTGCTGATGACATAGCTCTCCTATCACACAGCCATCAACAGATGCAGGATAAAATGAGCATACTTGATCGGAGATCACAACAGCTAGGACTGAAGATTAATAGAGATAAGACCAACATTATGAGAATTAATACAGTTGGCAATAACCAAATAAAACTAGGAGAATTACCTCTATTAGATGTACAATCTTACATATATCTGGGTAGTAATATAGATAAAGAGGGAGGAACAGAAAATGATACCAAAATAAGGATATCAAAAGCAAGAGGAGCTTTCATTGCTCTTGGAAACATATGGAAATCCAAAGAAATTAGGTTAAATACAAAAATAAAAATGTTCAACTCAAATGTTAAGGCGGTCCTATTATATGGCTGTGAAACATGGAGAACAACAAAATTGACAATCACGAAGATACAGACTTTCATTAATGGATGCTTACGCAGGATAAAAGGATGGAAATGGCAGAACAAAATCACTAACATAGAATTATGGAAATGTACCAGTCAAATACCAGTGGATAAAGAGATACAGTGAAGACGATGGCGCTGGATAGCACAAACACTACGGAAGCCAACTGAGAGTATTACACAACAGGCCCTTTTTTGGAATCCCCAGGGGAAAAGACAAAGAGGAAGACCAAGGAATTCTTGGAGAAGGCAGATAGAAGCAGAGATGAAGTTAATGGGGAAGACATGGAATGATCTTAAAAGAATGGCAAGAGATAGAACGACTTGGAAAGTGTTTGTTGAAGACCTATGCTCCATTGGGAGCTAAAAAGGTAGAAGAAGAAGAAGAAGTGGTCGGTATTACGCCCATGCTGCTTTACTTTCTCAGAAAAAAATCCGGTACCCATTTAAGGCTGGGTGAACCCGGAAGCCGTCAGTTGGGATAGAACCCTACCCCTTGTCCTTTGTAGTCCAGTTCACTAACCACTGAGCTATTGCGGCTCCCAATTACAATCTTGATACATCATAAACAATTACAATCTTGATACATCATAAACAATTACAATCTTGATACATCATAAACATTTACAATCTTGATACATCATAAACAATTACAATCTTGATACATCATAAACAATTACAATCTTGATACATCATAAACATTTACAATCTTGATACATCATAAACATTTACAATCTTGATACATCATAAACAATTACAATCTTGATACATCATAAACAATTACAATCTTGATACATCATAAACAATTACAATCTTGATACATCATAAACCCTTACAGTTCTGATACATCATAAACCACTACAGTTCTGATACATCATAAACCATTACAATCTTGATACATCATATATAATTACAATCCTGATACACTGTGTCTTTCCAGTAATCCAGAATGGGAAGACAACAGATGTTATGCAAGAAGCAGTCAACTTAGCTGAATTACTTCAAAGTAAGGTAATATCTTATTTCTTCTGTCCTCTTTCTTTATGAACCAACTGAACAGTAAGACTTTATTATTTATGGTCTTTTAGAATAGTGGTTTTCAAAATGGAAGAACTGAGCAGACCAAGATATTCAGATCCAAACAAGTTGCTGTGACCTCAGAGTACACCCACACAAGATAGGACTCGACGACTGCAACTGTGGAGTAAAACGCTAGAGCATATCCTACACGACTGCAACACTCTCAACAAACACCCTAAGTTCACAAAATATGGCCCATAGAAACAGCCATGGCTAAATACAAAAATGAAAATTTTCAGATACAATGTAAAGTCAGTCTTATTATATGGCTGTGAAACATGGAGAACAACAAAAATGACAATCATGAAGATAAAGACCTTCATTAATGGATGCTTACGCAGAATAAAAGGAAGGAAATGGCAGGACAAAATCACTAACATAGAATTATGAAAATGTGCCAGTCAAATACCTCTGGATAAAGAGATACAGCAAAGGTGATGGTGCTGGATAGGACACACACTGCCGAACCCAACCTAGAGTATTACACAACAGGCCTTTTTTTGGAATCCCAGAGGAAAAAGACAAAGAGGAAGATAAAAATATTCTTGGAGAAGACAGATAGAAGCAGAGATGAAGATGATGGGGAAGACATGGAATGATCTTAAAAGAATGGCAAGAATCAGAACGGCTTGGAAAGTGTTTGTTGAAGACCTATGCTCCTCAGGGAGCTGAAAGTGTTTTTGAAGACCTATGCTCCACAGGAAGCTGAAAGTATTTGTTGAAGACCTATGCTCAACAGAGAGCTGAAAGTGTTTGTTGAAGACCTATGCTCCACAGGGAGCTGAAAGTGTTTGTTTAAGAACAAGAAAGCAGACATAAATAAAAGCAAAACGAGAAAATCTCCTTATTAATGTTTGGATAATCTTCTTTTTCCCTCATCCTATAACAGCAGGGGTCATTGGGGGCACCACTAACAGACATAATCAACCTTCTCTTGGGAGTAGTTGGTACACCACTGACAGACTTAGTTAACCTTCTCCAGGAGGTACTTGAGGCACCACTGACAGACATAGTCAACCTTCTCTTGGGAGTAGTTGGTACACCACTGACAGACTTAGTTAACCTTCTCCAGGAGGTACTTGAGGCACCACTGACAGACATAGTCAACCTTCTCTTGGGAGTAGTTGGTACACCACTGACAGACTTAGTTAACCTTCTCCAGGAGGTACTTGAGGCACCACTGACAGACATAGTCAACCTTCTCCTGGAGGTAGTTGGTACACCACTGACAGACATAGTCAACCTTCTCCTGGGGGTAGTTGGTACACCACTGACAGACTTAGTTAACCTTCTCCTGGGGGTAGTTGGTACACCACTGACAGACATAGTCAACCTTCTCTTGGGAGTAGTTGGTACACCACTGACAGACATAGTCAACCTTCTCCTGGAGGTAGTTGGTACACCACTGACAGACATAGTCAACCTTCTCCTGGGGGTAGTTGGTACACCACTGACAGACATAGTCAACCTTCTCTTGGGAGTAGTTGGTACACCACTGACAGACATAGTCAACCTTCTCCTGGAGGTACTTGAGGCACCACTGACAGACATAGTCAACCTTCTCTTGGGAGTAGTTGGTACACCACTGACAGACATAGTCAACCTTCTCCTGGAGGTACTTGAGGCACCACTGACAGACATAGTCAACCTTCTCTTGGGAGTAGTTGGTACACCACTGACAGACTTAGTTAACCTTCTCCAGGAGGTACTTGAGGCACCACTGACAGACATAGTCAACCTTCTCCTGGAGGTAGTTGGTACACCACTGACAGACTTAGTCAACCTTCTCCAGGAAGTACTTGAGGCACCACTGACAGACATAGTCAACCTTCTCCAGGGGTAGTTGGTACACCACTGACACACTTAGTCAACCTTCTCCTGGGGGTAGTTGGTACACCACTGACAGGCTTAGTCAACCTTCTCCTGGGGGTAGTTGGTACACCACTGACAGACTTAGTCAACCTTCTCCTGGGGGTAGTTTGTACACCACTGACAGGCTTAGTCAACTTTCTCCTGGGGGTAGTTGGTACACCACTGACAGGCTTAGTCAACTTTCTCCTGGGGGTAGTTGGTACACCACTTACAGGCTTAGTTAACCTTCTCCTGGGGGTAGTTGGTACACCACTGACAGACATAGTCAATCTTCTCGAGGGCGTAGTTGGTACACCACTGACAGGCTTAATCAACCTTCTCCTGTGGGGTAGTTGGTACACCACTGACAGGCTTAATCAACCTTCTCGTGGGGGTAGTTGGTACACCACTGACAGGTTTAATCAACCTTCTCCTGGGGGTAATTGGGACACCACTGACAGGCTTAGTCAATCTTCTCCTGGGGGTAGTTGGGACACCACTGACAGGTTTAATCAACCTTCTCCTGGGGGTAATTGGGACACCACTGACAGGCTTAGTTAACCTTCTCCTGGAGGTAGTTGGGACACCACTGACAGACTTAGTTAACCTTCTCCATGTATTTCTATCTTCAGTTATTCTTTTGGACTCTGCAAAACTGAGGCATGTCCACTCTTTTATGCTATCTTCCCACCCCCTTCTGTCTACCCCTTCTTCTTCATCTTTTCACAGCTCCTGGCAGAATGGTCTTTACCAGAGGAGGATTGAAATATGTGGCCAAACCATTTTATTTTGCACTTCTTAACTATAGTCAAATGATCTTCATCTACTCTGATTCTTTGTTGTATCCTTTTGTGAATATTTTTGTTCATGATATGATCTATGTAAGAGATGTCCAAAACTTTACGATAACATTTCATCTCCCTATCTTGTATTTTCTATAAACATCCTTGTTTTGTTATCATTTATAAAAATTGATATAATAATTGTTTGCACAGTAGTAAAAAGATAAGTCTTTTATTTATTTCTTGCCTTTCTCAGTATAATTTCTTTGTTCTCGTGTTTTTTTTACTATAAATTTTGAAGAGTATCAAGAATAAATAAAAATACAAATTTTCAACTCCAATGTTAAAGCAGTCTTATTATTATGTGGCTGTGAAACATGGTGCACAACAAAAATGACAATCATAAAAATGCAAAACTTCTTTAATGGGTGCTTGTGCAGAATAAAAGGATGGAAATTGGAGGACAAAATCATTTATGTAGAATCATGGAAAAGTACCAGTCAAATATTCATTAACAAAGAAATACATTGAAGACAATGGCACTGGATTTAGAACATACACTGTGGAAGCCAACTGAGAGTATTATACGACAGACCCTTTTTTGGAATCCCCAAGGGAAGAGACAAAGAGGAAGACCAAAATATTCTTGGAGATGACAGGTGGAAGCAGCAGAGATGAAGATGATGGGGAAGACATGGAATGATCTTAAAAGAATGGCAAGAAACAGAACTGCTTGGAAGGTGTTTATTGAAGACCTATGCTGCTAAGGGAGCTGAAAGGTAGAAGAAGATGAAGAAGAAATTCTTTTATTGGTCACTTGTCTTTTTAAATATAATTTTTGTTCTTTTATGTTTTTATTCCAAGCAATGCAATCACTGCCTACATGTGATTTCCCACCAGCAAGTTTACAGGCAACAGCAGATACTGCTGATAATGACAGCCCTGTCTGATGAGAGAGTTCACCAGGTAATGACTGACACAATAATTGTTTCATGCCTTGCATTAAGTCAACATTCCAATTTTTGTCATGTGGAGATATCTGTCTATCTATTGTCCTTTCGAGCTGAAGACGGCATATAGGGCAGAACCACAATCTCAAAAACAGAAACCTTGCGTGCCAAAATGGCACATCTTGCAGAGATCACTGCTCTAAAATATATGGCGCTGTTTCCATAACAATACTTTTTACAATGACAGCTTGTCAGGCCATCGATCAACCTCCTTAGTTGTCTCTTATGCACCCACAGAAATAAAAAGCAGAACAGCTCAGGCCAAAATAGCATTTCAGAAAATGAAAAACGTCTTATGCAACAAGTCTATGTTAATATAAGTAAGAAAGAGAGTTCATTGGTGATATGTAGAGGCAATTCTGACCTATAGATGAATCATGGACAGCAGACAAAGAAATGAAAAGACAATTAGAGGCCACAGAGATGGGATTTCTCAGAAGAATGTTGAAAGTTACCTGGACAGCTAAAAAAAACTATGAGGACATTCTCAAAGAGGCCAACACAAGAAGGCAGCTCCTAAAAAACAACAGAAAGAAATAATCAACATTTTTTGGGCACATAGTGAGAAGAGGAAAGTTGGAATACTTCGTTACAACTAGCAAAATACAGGGAAAGAAAGATAGTGGATGACAGCAAGAGAAAATACTAGATAGCTTGGTGTCATGGCATGGAAAACAGTCAACAACAGAATTGATACAATGCACAATGGATAGAAGATTGTGGAAGGATTGTGTGTTTACCATAGCAGAGACATGGGAATTGGATGCTGTAGTCACTTTCAGGCTTAGATTAGATTTGTGGCCTGAAATTCTACCCCATCGCGAAGTGGCTGCTGGAGGTGTTAGTAGTCTATTGATACATCGGCCGCAAGTCTGTCGATCCAGCCATATGGTTCGTCTTCCCGTTAGTGTCGTTCGCTGGCTATCCCATGTTACAAAGATTTGTCTGCACCGACAGCCAAGAAGATTTTCTCCATCACAATAAAAGAAAATAATTTTTAAAAATTTCCTGAAAGATCATAAATAAAAAGCAGCCTCTTTTACACGATGGGGGAGTAGTTTTTAGAGTGTGCACGTTTGTGTCTGATCTAACATGAAAGGGAACAAATCTAACACTCAGGGCTCACCAGAAGTGTTTAAGTAGGTGGGGGGGGGGGGGAATGTTCACAGCAAACTCTCAAATTTCAAGAATTTTGAGATGGTAATATTTACGACTGTGTCGTAATGTAAGGTTCATCATCATCATGTGCCATAATGAATGGCGTAAGCGATCATGCCCTTCCACAATCTTCTATCCACCGTGCATTATATCAGTTCTGTTGTTGACTGTTTTCCATGCCATGACACCAAGCTATTTAGAATCTTCTCTCTTTGTTGACCGCGTTCTCTCGATCCCTGTATTTTGTCAGTTGTAACCAAATATTCCAACTTTCCTCTTCTCATGATGTGCCCGAAAAATATTGAATGTTTCTTTCTGGTGTTTTTTAGGATCTCCCTTTTTGTGTTGGCCTCTTTGAGAATGTCCTCATTGGTCTTTTTAGCTGTCCAGGGAACTTCCAAAATTCTTCTGAGAAACACCATCTCCATGGCCTCTAACTGTCTTTACATTTGTTTGTATGTGTAGGGTTGATGTATGGTTAATTCACTTAAATTTGTTCATGGTACATTCATCATTACATTCATTCACTTGTTTCACTATTACTTTCATTGTGTTTATTCACTCAATCACTCATCAGTTTGTTGTCACCATCATATGTCTTCTATGTTTCACTCACTCAAACATGTGCTCATCGCCCACTCACTCCCACATTTGCTAATTCCCCTAAATCAGAGCCATCTAGTGGTAGGACCAGTCACTCCTAAACAAGAGGAGATAACGAGCACAAGAAGCTGCCTAGACACAGCACAAGCTCTGTACAAGTAAGTGGCCAATGCTGCCCATACCAGCTTTAGTTTTAATGTTTCACCGTTGTACTTTTACGAATTTCCAATTGACAAAAAAAAGGTTTTTCAAATCATTATCATGTAAGACAAAAGCTAATTAAATTATTGATTTGCATTACAAATGGAGCTAGTCAAAGATAGAATCATTTTTCTTCCTCTTTCGTTTTTCTTTTCTCCTTCTCACTGATACCTAAAAGGTGTCATGGTTTATATCATTTGTCATTCTTGCGCTGCTCGAACTGTCTGAATTAGTGATTTTCTTTTGTTGTTACATGTCTCTATCACTGCATCTATCCATCTTCTTCTGGGTCTTCCTCTCAGTCTTTTTCCATGCATTCTCGAGAAGAACGCCCTTGATGGTGATTGGTGCGGATTCATTCTGACCAGGTGGCCAAACCATTTAAGTTGTTGTTGTTCTATATATTCTTGGCAGGGTTTTGTTCCTACCATTTTTCTTATGGTTTCATTTGGTATTCTATCAGATTTACTTCATTAACAGATGTATTTTGGTATTTTAAAATTTTCCATTCTTCAGTAGTGGCTCAGAGGTTTGGGTGGTTTATGGGTAAGACATCTGGTCAAGAAGATCTTGTGTTCAAATCTCGCTATAGACGGTGGGAATTTTCCACTTTGACTCCATGGTTTCTCTGCTGCTCTACCCTCCCCTGGTCTCTGGATAGTGAGATCCAATGTCTGGCCCTTTTGAATAATGGAAGAGAAAAAGGAGGTCCGGTGTGAACTCTTATAAAACATTGTATTTTCGTAATATTGGATAATATATAATAATAATATGAGTATAATAGAGTAATAAAAACGTTCTGAAAGAGGCCAAAGCAAAAAGAGAGCTAATTTCCAATATTAGGAAGAAGCAATCATCATTTTTTGACCATCTAAAGAGAAGGGAACAGCTGGAATATATTGTAACAACTGGGAAAATTGAGGTACGAAGAGATTGAGGGAATCAAAAAGAAAAGACATCAGACAGCTTAGGAGAATGGCTTGGCAGAAGGTCAACAACAGAAATGATAAATAACTGTCGAGATCAAAAGTTGTGGAGAGACAAGATCACCTATGCCAGCAGGCACAGTACTTGTTGATGATGATGAATGTGAGTATAGCTTATTAATTTTTTTTATTTTCAGGAGCAGACATCTCCAAATGAAAGAAGCCGCACAAATGAGGAATTCAGGTGAATTGACACAAAATACCACCTTAAGTTATTGTTTATGTTTTTAAAAAAGTAAAGTAAAGTACCCCCATCATGCCCAGTGGTGTATAGGGAATATGGTGTTGTAAAGTAGTAAAGTATCCCCGTCACGCCAAGTGGCATATAGGGAATATGGTGTTGTAAAGTAGTAAAGTACCCCCGTCACGTCAAGTGGCGTATAGGGAATATGGTGTTAGTGACCATAAATTTTACAGACCTTCAGCACATGATTTTTGGGGTAATGTGGTCGGTATTGCGCCCGTGCCGCTTTACTTTCCCAGAAAAAAAAAATCCGGTACCCATTTAAGGCTGGGTGAACTTGAAGCCGTCGGTTGGGATCGAACCCTACCTCTTGTCCTTTGAAGTCCAGTTCACTAACCACTGATTATGTGTTTAAGATAAGTGCAAAATATCACTTGGGAGATAGGTACAGATATAAAATATTAAATATAATGTGGAGGTGCAGGGAACATGGAAAATAAATATGAAATGGTATTAAGCAGCTAAAAGAGATGATGAAACACACTATGATGTTTTCACAAAGGCATTCATTGGGTGGGAGAAGTGAAAAAAATATATTTAAAAAACGGTATGATAAACTGTGCTATTTTTAAAATATATTTCTTTAAATATCATCATCATCGAATGCCGTCTCCGCAACAAAGGTTGGCTACCATGGAGCGCCATTCTGCTCTGTCTCTTGCTTTGATGGTGCAGGTTGTCATTGGCTGGTTTGTCCATCTTTTGATGTTACTCGTCCATGTTAGTCTTGGTCTGCCTCTGCCTCTTTTACCTTGTATTTTCCCCTCCAGGATTACTTTTAGTAGGCTGTTGTGTCTTTTAACATGGCCCAAAAATCGCATTTGTCTTGTTTGAATTGTGTTTATAGTTCTCTTTTCATTTTTAGTTGTTTTAAGACTTCGTTTGTTTTCTTTTCCTTCCATCCAATTCTACCTATTCTTCTATATATCCACATTTCAAAGGCTTCAATTTTCTGTTCTGTTTCCTTGTATAATGTCCATGTTTCTGCACCATACAGGAATGTTGAAAAGATGTAACATTTTAATCAAATAAAAGATCACCAACTGAAATTATAACATGCATGAAGGACATGAAGGAGAGATGTGGAGAAAGATGATCAACTACAGCAACTGGCGCGTCGCCTGATGATGATGATGATGATGAGACAGTTTTCCAATATATTTAGCTTGCTTAAGATGCTTGCACTTTATATGTTGCCGTGTATTATAGATTATGTTCATCATCAAGTGCCATGCCTGATGGTGTAGGTGATCATGTCTCTCCATCCACAATTTTTGATCTCGACAGTTATTTATCATTTCTGTTGTTGACCCCTCAGCCAAGCCATTCTCTTAAGCTGTCTGGTATTTTTTTCTCTTTGCTTTCCTCTATCTCTTTGTCCCTCATTTTTCCCAGTTGTTACAATATATTCTAGTTGTTCTCTTTCCATTACTTGGCCAAAAAATGATGATTGTTTCTTCCTAATATTGGAAATCAGCTCTCTTTTTGCTTTGGCATCCATCAGAACGCTTTCACCACTCTTCTTAGCTGTCCATGATATTCTCAACATTCCTCTGTAAAACCACATCTCTACAGACTCCAGTGTTTTTCTTGTCTGTTGTCATATTGTCCATGATTCACATCTAACTGTTAAGACTGACTCTACATAACATTCAAGAACTCTTTTTCTTGTTTCGACTGTCAAAAATGAATTGCACAGTATCTTCCTCATCCCTTGGAAAGCTGCTTTTGCCCGAGCAATTCTGCATCCTACCTCTTTCGTACATCCTCCGTCTGAGGTCAACAAAGTTCCCAAATATTTTAATTTATTTACCTACTTTAATATTGTTTATGTTATAGATCCTTTTAATCCTTGATACAGGCACTAGAAGATTTTGGCATTGAAGTGATCACAGACATATGCAATGACATATACAGTACAGGATGCATACCAAAGGAACTAAAGACATCAACTTTTATCATTGCCAAAAAAGAATGGTGCATTTGAATGCAGCGATTTTAGAACAGTAAGCCTAATGAGCCAGGTAACCAAAATTTTACTAAAAGTTATACAAGGAAGGATTCAGAATAAAATTAATAATGAATTAGATAAGCAGCAATTCGGATTCAGGAAAAACAGTGGAACAAAAGAAGCCATATTCAGCATGAGGACATTGATTGAAAAGTACATAGAAGTAAACAAACCAATATATGCCTGCTTCATAGACTACACCAAAGCATTTGATAGAATACACCATGAGCAATTTATAGACTGCCAAAAAGATATAAATCTGGATGACACAGACATACGACTGATATGTAATTTGTACTGGGAGCAAACAGCAATAATAAAATATAACAAGGAGAACACACCCATTGATATAAAAAGAGGAGTAAGACAAGGATGCATCCTATCACCAAGCTTGTTCAATTTATACACTGAGCAAATCTTTAAAAACATCAATGAGATGCCAGGCCTTAACATTAATGGGAAGATAATCAATAACCTAAGATATGCTGATGATACTGTTCTACTAGCAGAAAATCCTAAAGACCTACAACAATTGCTTAATGTGATAAACATAACAAGCAAAAAATATGGACTAGATATGAATATCAAAAAGACTAAAACTATGATCATAAACAAAGAAAATTTACAAGACCTACAATTAAATATCAAAGTTGAAGGAATACATCTAGAGACAGTCCAGAGCTACAACTACCTGGGACATACTATAACCAGTGATGGAAAATGTACAACTGAAATAAATAAAAGAATAGGTATGGAAAAAAGTAATTTTAATGCCATGAAGAATATACTAACATCAAAACAAATAACACCAGGGCTAAAATCAAGAATAGCGAAATGTTACATCTTCTCAATATTCCTGTATGGTGCAGAAACATGGACATTAGACCAGAAAACAGAACAGAAAATTGATGCCTTTGAAATGTGGATTTATAGAAGAATAGGTAGAATTGGATGGAAAGAAAAGAAAACAAACGAGGAAGTTTTAAAACAACTAAAAATTAAGAAAGAACTACTAAACACAATTAGAGCAAGACAAATGAAATTTTTTGATCATGTTAAAAGACACAACAGTCTAATAAAAGTAATATTAGAAGGGAAAATACAAGGTAAAAGAGGCAGACCAAGACTAACATGGACGAGTAACATCAAAAGATGGACAAGTCAGCCTATGGCAATCTGCACCATCAAAGCAAGAGTGAAATGGCGCTCCATGGTAGCCAACCTTCGATGCGGAGACGGCACTCAATGATGATGATGATATGTTATAGATTATGTTACATAAGTTTAATGATATCAACATTACCCGTCATTAGACCAGATCTCTGACAGACAAGTTCAACTGTTGACCTGTGCCAGCATTAAGCTAGACCTTTTAGGAAACACGCCCCACACAACCGTAAGTTTTTAAAAAATGAAGTCGTGTTTAATTTGTCTGTTCTCATACATGCATTTGAGCAAGATTGTGGAGTCAGCAGGCTGAATCTTCATTAAAGACTCCACATTCTCCCTTCATGACTCATTTTTTTCTATTAAATGACTCCACTATATTTCTATAGTCTTGCTTCAATTCTTATAATTTATTATAAACCTGTCTTCAGTAAATATTTATATTACTCCCATCATTTCCTTCATTTATCTTCTACTCCTTGACTCCATCTTTCAACTCACTGACTCCTCCATATAATAATTACCTGACTCTGTATGTGAACTTGCTGACTCCCTTCTACTTTAACTTTCTAATTCCTGTCTTTCTCCTCCATATAATAATTACCTGACTCTGTATGTGAACTTGCTGACTCCTTTAACTTTCTAATTCCTGTCTTTCTCCACCATATAATAATTACCTGACTCTGTATGTGAACTTGCTGACTCCCTTATACTTTAACTTTCTAATTCCTGTCTTTCTCCTCCATATAATAATTACCTGACTTTGTATGTGAACTTGCTGACTCCTTTAACTTTCTAATTCCTGTCTTTCTCCACCATATAATAATTACCTGACTTTGTATGTGAACTTGCTGACTCCTTTAACTCTCTAATTCCTGTCTTTCTCCACCATATAATAATTACCTGACTTCGTATGTGAACTTGCTGACTCCTTTCTACTTTAACTATCTAATTCCTGTCTTTCTCCACAATGAATCTTCCATTTAAAAATCATAGACTCCGCCATATTTCAATTCTCTGGCTCCTATTACTTCCTTCTGGCTCCTATTACTTCCTTCTGGCTCCTATTACTTCCTTCTGGCTGCATAATATTTTATTACTGCAACTTCTTGTTTCCTTTCTTTCTGATTCCTGACTCCCAATTTAACAAATCTCTGACTCTTTCATTTGTAAATTTCATTATTGCTCAATATTTCAACTCCCAACTCAGATAACAGTGATATAGATGGGAAGATGATATCAAGAAATGATCTAAAAGCAGCCTGTCAGAATGTACCATCAAGTCAAGAGATTGAATTATTTAGTCATTCATTCTTGTTCTGTGAACTTCAGATAATGAGATACAGCTCTTCAGGCACTAAAATCCAGAAAATGACCACATCTGAAGACCTTATTGACTGAACTCTGCAAGCATCTCAAGGTCGCCCTGCAGTGGATCCCATCCATCTGTGGAATACCAAGAAACAAGAAAGCATACCAGGTGGCAAAGGAAGGTGCAACAGGCACACAACCAGATGCACTGGTTACAAACCACCAGAAGAAACAGATAATCAAATCAATCAGAGGACTACACTCTAAAACAAGACACCTACCTTAATGTGAACCGATGGGAACAATATATCATCATTATACATCTCAGAACAGGACACAATTGACTCCTCAGCCACATGTACATGTGGACAGATGGCCCATACTGCTGAAAATATACTTCAAGACTGAACTGAATATAGCAGACTGAGGAAAATCCATTGGCCCATAGATACAACACTTAGTAGTAACCTCCGTCAGTCATAGTTGACTATGGATTTTGCAGCGCCCCTAGAAATGTTATTTTTTTCATTTCTTTTGCTGTGTATTCTCGTTTACTATGAATCTGTCTGCTTCTTGTTTAAGTTGGAGCTTTAGAGTGTGTTTCCAAAGATTGTTGTCTGCAGCTATGTCTTCCCAGGCTGCAGAGTTTATGTTCAGAGTCTTCATGTCACATTTACACACGTCTATAAATCAAAGTTTAGGGTGCCCCCTAGTTCTTTTGCTATCTGCTGGTTGTCCATAGAGTATATCTTTTTGTATGCAGCCATCTCTCATACAGTGTACATGGCAAAGCCAGCATAACCTACATTGTTTGAGCAGGGTGTAGATGTTTGGGAGGCCTGTGCGGTTGAGGACCTCCAGATGTGTCACCTTGTCCTTCCAGGTGATACCAAGAATACGGCGCAGAGACATTGCATGTAGAATGCATTTAGCCTTTTCTCCTGCCCTGCATAAGTTGTCCATGATTCTCTGCCATACAGGAGGATACTAATTATGTAGGAGTGGTAAGCTGCGGCCTTTGTTTTAGTTGTCAGTTCACTGTTTTGCCAGACACGCTTAGAAAGACCTGTGAAGGTGGTAGCAGCTTTACCAATACGGGTATCAACTTCTGTATCTAAAGATAGTTTGTCGTTGATGATGGACCCCAGGTAGCTCTCCTGCTGCATGATATCAAGTATGTAGTTGTCAGTAAAGATTACTGGTGTTGCTTCAACGTCCTGGCCGAGTATATGACCAGCCTTGACCTGACAAATGATTTCTTTGAACTTATTTAAATCGGCATCTAGAGGTTTACGCAGAAGCCGAATCTTTGTAAATACCAAGCGTAGAAGGAGGAAGGAACTCTCCAGTGGAGAATGTTTACAAGAAGCTATATATAATAGCTCATTAAAAACTTCTAATACGGTTTAAACGGAATAAACTGAGATAGACGACAGGTGATGCAGACAATGGCTAAACGTTTTTGCCTGAAGTAGGCGTGTCACAGTTTGTCTCAAAACATATGGAAAACGTTAAAATGAAGGGCTTCTCTTTTCTTCAGTTTGATTTTTGTTGCCAACATGTTTTAATGTAAGATAAACATGTGATCTGGTTGCTTTGACACTCTTATCTTTAATTAAATTTTTGTGTGGTTTTTTTTTTTTTTTTTTTTTTTTTTTGAATAGCTTCATATTGATACCAGCAGTTCTGACCGTGGAGCCGAGAGTCGTCTCGGAGCCTTTGTCCTGTACAACGCAGCAAGGCTGGCAACACTCATGTCCCACTTTACCCAGGGTGTGCAACAAGGTGGGATATAAGGATTTAAGTTTGAGGTTCATGTAATTTGGGACATCTGTCTCTCCAGCTTAGATTACTCTACTTTATTCACAAGATAATAATTTTATGTTGTTTGCTTTCACTTTCACCCGCTTTATATCTCTAGCGAAGTTGAAGGGCCTGAATTTTGCATGGCTATAACTTTTTTCCTATTTTTCACACTGGCAGAAGTGGGCTCAGTTGTCCCCCACCATACAGGCAGATATTCTCTGACTTTAGAGGGACGCTCATATTTTTGTCATTTTGGGTAGATTTTTCCTATTAATTTTGCCCTAGCAGCGGCCATTTTTTGACCTACTCATTTCAGTCTCCAACTGACAAGAGTTCTTTAACATGTGCAGCATGCACATTGGACCTCCTGTTCTTAGCCATTTTCCAAGAGGGCTAGACATCATATCTCACTACCCAGGGAGGATAAAGTCACCGATTTGATTTTTACTTATTATATATTTTTTAGAAAAAAAGCTAGGAATAGCCCCAGCCATAGAATATATAAGGAAACAACAGATAAAATGGTTCGGCCACGTGACAAGGCAGAAAGAACAACACACAACACAACGAGCCTTCAACAAACGTTGGGAGAACAACAGACCCAAGGGTCGACCACGAAAAAGATGAATCGATGGAATATTAGAAGCACTAGGAAACATAACAGCAGCAGAGGCGAACAGAAGAGCAAAAGACCGCAAATTATATCTCCCCTCGACGCTGAAAGGCAGATGAGGAAGGAAAGAAGAAGAAGAAGATATATTTTTTACATTTTTATTTTCCACTGCCTGTGGTGGAATTCGAACCCTAGACCTTTTTGTCTAGAGGACGACATACTACCTCTAGGCCACCCAGCCTCCTAAAATAATTATATAGTATCTGTCACCTTGAAAGGTCTCAGTCTGAATAGTAAGAAAACAGAAGTAATGGTCATATCGAAGAAACAATCATCACCATCATGCAGCATAAAAATAAGCAGGGCAAATCTGACACAAGTGCAACGTTTGAAATACTTGGGCACAATAATAACATCAGATGGGAGATGCACCACAGAAATAAAAAGCAGAATAGCTCAGGCCAAAATAGCATTTCAGAAAATGAAAAATATCTTATGCAACAAATCTATGTCAATAGAAGTGAGGAAGAGAGTTCATCAGTGCTATATAGAACCAATTCTGACCTATGGAAGCTAATCAAGGACAGTAGACAAAGAAATGAAAAGACGATTAGAGGCCACAGAGATGGGATTTCTCAGAAAAATGTTGAAAGTTCCCTGGACAGCTTAAAAACCCAATGAGGACATTCTCAAAGAGGCCAACACAAAAAGGGAGCTCTTAAAAAACATCAAAAAGAAACATTCAACATTTTTCGGGCACATCATGAGAAGAGGAAAGTTGGAATACTTGGTTACAACTGACAAAATACAAGGAAAGAGGGATCACATACGACAAAGAGAGAAAATACTGGATAGCTTGGTGTCATGGCATGGAAAACAGTCAACAACAGAACTGATACGATGCACTGTAGATAGAAGATTGTGATGGGACATGATCGCCTACGCCAACCGGTATGACACATAATGATGATGATTTGTCATCTATAATCAAGAGAAGGTGGTTATGCGTTGTCCATGTAATGAGAAGAGACAACAAGAGAAGTAGGTGGTCATGTGTTGTCCATGTAATGAGAAGACACAACAAGAGAAGAAGGTGGTCGTGTGTTGTCCATGTAATGAAAAGAGACAACAAGAGAATCTCGAAGCATGTCCTCAAATTGGAACCAGAGGGTAAAGAAAAAGAAACCAGCCTAGAGAAACACTAAAAAGAACACCGAGGTGAAAAGCAACAACAGCAGGCATCATCCCTCTTGCCGAGGTTAAGAGGCTCGCTCAGAACAGGGACTTGAGGCAGGATACAATGCTGGTCCTGTGCAAGGTCTGGCACTTGGTAACAAAGAATATCAGTACAGAAAGTCTAGAATGTCTGTCCTATGTGTCATCTTTAGCTCAAAAAGACAATAGAGAGATAAAGTCTGTCATGCCATTTGTGTGTGTGGGTCTACGGTGATAGAGAGATGACCATACCCTGAGTCTGACGTATAAGGAGTTATGTGGTAGTGAACATATTTTTCACGATCATCAGCACCTTCTGCATAATGTGGTCAGCACTACATCAGATCATCTTTCTTTCCCACACAAAAAAAGTCTCCAGTTTCAATTTCTTCTCATTCAACCCATGACCCTAGAGGTGATTCCGGTGCCACTGACAGGCCTCATTAACTTTCTCCAAGGGGGTTGGGAGTGTCATAAGGGCACCACTGATAGACCTCATTAATTTTCTCCAAGGGGTTTGGGAGTGTCATAAGGGCACCACTGACAGGCCTCATCAACTTTCTCCAAGGGGATGGTGGGTGTCATAAGGACACCACTGATAGGCCTCATCAACTTTCTCCGAGGGGATGGTGGGTGTCATAAGGGCACCACTGACAGGCCTCATCAACTTTCTCCAAGGGGATGGTGGGTGTCATAAGGGCACCACTGACAGACTTTATCAACTTTCTCCAAGGGGATGGTGAGTGTCATAAGGGCACCACTGACAGACTTAATCAACTTTCTCCAAGGGGATGGTGGGTGTCATAAGGGCACCACTGATAGGCCTCATCAACTTTCTCCAAGGGGATGGTGGGTGTCATAAGGGCTCCACTGACAGATTTCATCAACTTTCTCCGAGGGGATGGTGGGCGTCAAAAGGGCACCACTGACAGCCTTCGACAGCCTTCTCCATTTCTTAATTTTTTGACACGATCTATGTAACAAATTTCCAAAATGATAACATTTCATCTCTATAGTTTGTGCTTTCTTCTGTAGTTCTACTCTTAGGCTCCATGTTTTACAAGCATGTAGAAGAACTGATCTAACAAGGTTGTGCATCAGCCTGATATTGGAGCAGAGATTCATGTCATTATCTGTTCAAGCAGGTTTTAACTTTTGCGAGGGTAAAAAAATAGAATAAAATATGGTACGGTTAAAGCTTCACTAACAAGTGGACAACACAAATCAAAATGACATTTCAGCACAGTCTTCTACAGGAACAAACATACAACACACGTACAAATATGTATTTAAAATACAAAATAAATAATAAAAAAATCAAACCCGATCTTTAAATCAAAATTTAAATACATATTTGTATGTATGTTGTGTGTTTGTTCCTGTTGAAGGCTTTTGCGCTGAAACGTCGTTCTGATTTGTGTTGTCAACTTGTTAGTGAAGCTATAACCATACCGTTTTTTTTCTATAAAAAAAATATATATATATATATATACTTTGCATTTCTCCTCACTGTTAGCTTCACTGCAGCTTCACATTTGGATGCATTTATGTGCATTTCTTTGTCTTGATCCTGCTATAAAATAAACATGATATTGCATTTCGCAGCTTAATTATTAGAGAGATGAGACAAACGACGTTTCGTCAAAAAGCTTCCATGAGGCACGAAACAAAAAACATACAGAGATCAACATGATGGGCAAATACGAACTTAAAATAAAAAGGGCTGCTGTAATTTGTGCTATTCTAGCTGAGATTTTGTACGTTCATCTCTGGCAATTGGTCCCAAGTATTTGAATTTATCAACTGTTTTTAGATCTTGTCCTAGAGACAAATTCACCTCCCAGTAGCAGCGCTGGAAGTTATCTGCGAACCATAGCTGATGGCTTGTGACAGGATCAAGGAAGCAGATCCTACTCTACCTCTCCGTGGTGACTCCAGTAACAGACTAACCTGTCTAGTCTGGCCAAGCAAGTAGGGATCGAAGAGGGAAGACAACCCAGTACTCAAAAATAACATGCTGAAGTGTAGGACCGAAGGGCGCAAATATCACAGTTTTACTACAAACCACAACACAACGCAGACACACCCACTCAACATCCTCTTAAGCACATATGATGAGAGAAGGTGTATTCCTTCATTCATCGGGTGAATGCAAGTAAACAAATCTTGTCCTTTTTGTTTTTTGTGTGAATGCAAGTAAACAAATCTTGTCCTTTTTGTTTTTTGTGTGAATGCAAGTAAACAAATCTTGTCCTTTTTGTTTTTTGTGTGAATGCAAGTAAACAAATCTTGTCCTTTTTGTTTTTGTGTGAATGCAAGTAAACAAATCTTGTCCTTTTTGTTTTTTGTGTGAATGCAAGTAAACAAATCTTGTCCTTTTTGTTTTTTGTGTGAATGCAAGTAAACAAATCTTGTCCTTTTTGTTTTTGTGTGAATGCAAGTAAACAAATCTTGTCCTTTTTGTTTTTTGTGTGAATGCAAGTAAACAAATCTTGTCCTTTTTGTATTTGTGTGAATGCAAGTAAACAAATCTTGTCCTTTTTGTTTTTTGTGTGAATGCAAGTAAACAAATCTTGTCCTTTTTGTATTTGTGTGAATGCAAGTAAACAAATCTTGTCCTTTTTGTTTTTTGTGTGAATGCAAGTAAACAAATCTTGTCCTTTTTGTTTTTTGTGTGAATGCAAGTAAACAAATTTTGTCCTTTTTGTTTTTTGTGTGAATGCAAGTAAAAAAATCTTGTCCTTTTTGTTTTTGTGTGAATGCAAGTAAACAAATCTTGTCCTTTTTGTTTTTGTGCTTGCAACAAAGACCCCAGGGTTGTTGGTCATAAGTTTTTTTTCTCCAGCACTGATCTCCATGCCACATGTAGCAGATATTTGATCGATTCAGTGCCGCAGTTAGGTTGGCTGAGTTTACAAGCTGATCAGGTGGACAAATAAACCTGACCATTTTGTTCTTCATTAGATCAGTGTCTAAGCTTCTACGCAGCAGCCTCCAGTATATTGAAAATAATCATATTTTTCCATAACTATCAGCACCTTTATCAGTAACATGGTCAGCATTACACCAAGTCTCTCAACTTTAGTAATATTTTTAGTCCTCTTTCTTCTTCGATTAAGCAATGGTCAAGTTTATGTTGTGGAGCCTTCATTTCTTTATGAAACTTAGGTAAAGGTAAAGTACGAGACTTGAACCGGCGTCTTAGCACGTGAGTTTACACCCATATGTGCTCGGCCGCCTATCTAGTTATGTTAGGATATTTCTGTATAGTGTCGCCTCAAGCATCAAAACTCAGATGCGAAGCGACATTCCTCACCTTCCCAGGGTGTACCCTGGTACCCATTTCTGCAAATGGCTGGGTCGCCCGTGGGGTTTTTTTTTTTTTCCAACCACGAGTACAATTCACACTGCTCGAAACTTATGGAGATCCAAAGAAATTAGGTTCAATACAAAAATTAAAATTGTCAAATTCAATGTTAAATCAGAAGGAAATTATTTATGGGTTCATTTACAATAATATACAAATTTGTTATTATTTAATTTTGTCATTTTTGGTAGTTTCTGCTTGCTTGTGTATGCCCAATGACTAAAGGAGTATACCTCTTCATCATCCGCCCTTAAAAGGACATTAAGTGGGCGTGTCTGTGTTGTTTATTTGCAGTAAAACTGTGATATATGCACCTTTGGTCCCAACACATCCGACTTCAGCACAACATTTTTGAGTACCAAATTGTCTTCCCTCTTCGATCCCTACTCACTTGGCCAGACTAAACAGGTTAGTCTGTTACTGGAGGCACCACGGAGAAGTGGAGCAGGTCTCTGGATGGTTCTAGTTCACCAATCCTGGCGCAAGCCATCAGCTGTGGGTCGTTGACAACTGCCATCTCTGCTGCTGTGAGGCGCTCCTTTGCCTCCTTTTTTGGTAGTAACGTTTAGTGACATATTTTTGGACACATGAACTAATTCTGTCCTTCTCTATGTCCAGGCAAGTACCCACCACTGCCACCTGTTGAGGACATAGACTGCACTTTACTGAGAGAAGAGGTAAGTGACTTATATAATTAAAATGTGTCTCCTTCTTTTTCTTCCTGATTTACCTTTCAGCGTTGAGGGGAGATATAATTTGCGGTCTTTGCTCTTCTGTTCGCCTCTGCTGCTGTTATGTTTCCTAGTGCTTCTAATATTCCTTTGATCCATCTTTTTCGTGGTCAACCCTTGGGTCTGGTGTTCTCACAACGTTTGTTGAAAGCTCATTGTGTTGTGTTTTGATCTTTCTGCTTTGTCACGTGGCCAAACCATTTTATCTGTTGTTTCCTTATTTTATGGCGGAGGCTGTTCCTAGCTTTTTTCTCAGTTCTTCATTTCTGATCTTATCGCTCAGACTGTTTCCTGTCATTCGTCTAACACATTTCATCTCAGTAGAGGTTATTTTACTTATTGTTCTTGCATCTAGGATCCAGGTCTGGCATATAATTAAAATTTGTCATTGGTATCCATATTGTGGAGAAATGTGTCTTTCAATTATTCCAGTAGGTTTCCCACCAGTGGTTCTCAATCTCAAAGAAGACATGGGCCCTCTCGGAAGTGTTTTTTTGTTTCTATCTTGACTGCCAATTTTCCCACATCTCCATCTCCTTCTTCTTCTTTAGCTTCAATTTTTAAGTGGGCGTTGATGTGTTGTATCACTAGTTTATGACAAGTCACAGTATTTGAATTATTTTTTTAACGATTTTGTTTTTCTCAACCATTTTTACTCTTTTAAACTTTTAACTGCCAAGGATTCTTTAATGCGTGCAGAGTGCTCATGGACTGTTTTTTTTAAATTATACCTATATCCAAGAGGAATATATTTGAATAGACTATTCCAATCAAATGTACTATCAACCCTTATGTATGCGTGTGAAAGCTGGAAAACAACAAGAAACATAGAAGCAAAGTTGAACACATTTGAAAATTAATGTCTGAGGAAAATACTTGGTATAGCGTGGAACGAATTCAAAACAAATGAGGAAATTAGAGAAATCGCCAATCAACCACTAATATCTTCAGTAATAAAGAAAAGGCGATGGTCATATGTTGGACATGTGATGAGAAGAGATAATAACCGAATAGCAAAGCAAGCCCTCATGTGGGAAACAACGGGTTAGAGGAAAAGAGGAAGATCCAGAGAGACACTGAGAAGAATATTGATGAGAGAGGCAAGAGCAGCAGGAATCGGCTCCTTCAATGAGATAGAGCTGCTTGCATAGAACAGAGACAAATGGCGAGATTTGATAAAACATCTTTAAAAGAATTGAAAACTACTAGGAAAAAAAAATTCAGATAAGAGAAGGAGTATCTTGGTCTACGCCCTATGGGTCGGCTATGGCTCGAAAGGTCAATAGATAGATAGATATCCGAGAGGGCCAGACACTAGATCTCACTACCCAGTGGTCAGAGGAGAATAAAAGCCACAAAGAGACCACAGACTTGAAGAGAAAAGTTGTCACTGCCTGTGTTGGGATTTGAACCTGAGTCCTTCTAATCAGAAGCCAGTGTCTCACTTCTGGACCACTCACCTTCCTCACATTTTCATTTAATTATTTATTGTCATGTGGCATCATTCGACAATGTAAACTTGTAAACATGCATTTAAAAAAATTGTTCTTCTCTTATTTTGTGAGTTTAGCCAAATAAGCAGATAGTTCTTAGTTCTTGGTGTCTTAGTGTCATTGGTTCCCTCTTATTGAGTGACTACAGCCAAATAAGATAGTTCTTGTTGTCTTAGTCTCATTGGTTCCCTCTTATTGAGTGACTTCAGCCAAATAAGATAGTTCTTGGTGTCTTAGTCTCATTGGTTCCCTCTTATTGAGTGACTTCAGCCAAATAAGATAGTTCTTGGTGTCTTAGTCTCATTGGTTCCCTCTTATTGAGTGACTTCAGCCAAATAAGATAGTTCTTGGTGTCTTAGTCTCATTGGTTCCCTCTTATTGAGTGACTTCAGCCAAATAAGATAGTTCTTGGTGTCTTAGTCTCATTGGTTCCCTCTTATTGAGTGACTTCAGCCAAATAAGATAGTTCTTGGTGTCTTAGTCTCATTGGTTCCCTCTTATTGAGTGACTTCAGCCAAATAAGATAGTTCTTGGTGTCTTAGTCTCATTGGTTCCCTCTTATTGAGTGACTTCAGCCAAATAAGATAGTTCTTGGTGTCTTAGTCTCATTGGTTCCCTCTTATTGAGTGACTTCAGCCAAATAAGATAGTTCTTGGTGTCTTAGTCTCATTGGTTCCCTCTTATTGAGTGACTTCAGCCAAATAAGATAGTTCTTGGTGTCTTAGTCTCATTGGTTCCCTCTTATTGAGTGACTTCAGCCAAATAAGATAGTCTTGGTGTCTTAGTCTCATTGGTTCCCTCTTATTGAGTGACTTCAGCCAAATAAGATAGTTCTTGGTGTCTTAGTCTCATTGGTTCCCTCTTATTGAGTGACTTCAGCCAAATAAGATAGTTCTTGGTGTCTTAGTCTCATTGGTTCCCTCTTATTGAGTGACTTCAGCCAAATAAGATAGTTCTTGGTGTCTTAGTCTCATAAGATAGTTCTTGTGTCTTAGTCTTAGTCTCTATTGAGTGACTACAGCCAAATAAGATAGTTCTTGGTGTCTTAGATTGTGACTACAGCCAAATAAGATAGTTCTTGGTGTCTTAGTCTTATTGTTCCCTCTTATTGAGTGACTACAGCCAAATAAGATAGTTCTTGGTGTCTTAGTCTTATTGGTTCCCTCTTATTGAGTGACTACAGCCAAATAAGATAGTTCTTGGTGTCTTAGTCTCATTGGTTCCCTCTTATTGAGTGACTACAGCCAAATAAGATAGTTCTTGGTGTCTTAGTCTCATTGGTTCCCTCTTATTGAGTGACTTCAGCCAAATAAGATAGTTCTTGGTGTCTCAGTCTCATTGGTTCCCTCTTATTGAGTGACTTCAGCCAAATAAGATAGTTCTTGGTGTCTTAGTCTCATTGGTTCCCTCTTATTGAGTGACTTCAGCCAAATAAGATAGTTCTTGGTGTCTTAGTCTCATTGGTTCCCTCTTATTGAGTGACTACAGCCAAATAAGATAGTTCTTGGTGTCTTAGTCTTATTGGTTCCCTCTTATTGAGTGACTACAGCCAAATAAGACAATTCTTTAAGTCTTATTCTCATTGGTTCTCAATAAACGTATACTTTAAAAAAAATTTTTATATCCGCACCATTAGATAGTTCATTTAGTATTAGATAGTTCATTTAGTATGAAATAGTTCATTTAGTATTAGATAGTTCATTTAGTATGAAAAAGTTCATTTAGTATTAGATAGTTCATTTAGAATTAGATAGTTCATTTAGTATTAGATAGTTCATTTAGTATTAGATAGTTCATTTAGTATTAGACAGTTCATTTAGTATTAGACAGTTCATTTAGTATTAGACAGTTCATTTAGTATTAGATAGTTCATTTAGTATGAAATAGTTCATTTAGTATTAGATAGTTCATTTAGTATGAAATAGTTCATTTAGTATTAGATAGTTCATTTAGTATTAGATAGTTCATTTAGTATTAGATAGTTCATTTAGTATTAGATAGTTCATTTAGTATTAGATAGTTCATTTAGTATTAGATAGTTCATTTAGTATGAAATAGTTCATTTAGTATGAAATGGTTTTGTTGATGATATTGTTTGTCTTTTCCTTGTAGGACGATTGGGAGTTAGTGTTCTTGTACCTGGCTGCATTCCCAGATATTGTGCGCCAGTCTATAGAGGTTGTTTTCCCTACAGATGGGAAAGTATTGGCCAAGATACACACACACAAAGTGAGACTTTATATTATCTACATTTTGTTAATTTTGTACTGCAGTGACTGTAATTAAATCTCCATTTTCCTCCGTGATTACCACGCAATTAAAGTTACTCTTACCTGGAATAATGTCTGTTTTAGGGTTTTCGGTTCTGATGGAGATATGCCTATATGAAGAGAACAAACAATTAGTAGAACATATCCCCAGAAAGTGACCAAACAATTAGTAGAATATATCCCCAGAAAGTGAACAAACAATTAGTAGAACATATCCCCAAAGTGAACAAACAATTAGTAGAACATATCCTCAGAAAGTGAACAAACAATTAGTAGAACATATCCCCAGAAAGTGAACAAACAATTAGTAGAACATATCCTCAGGGAGAGTATAAACAACTAGTAGAACATATCCTCTAGGAAAGAACAAACATTTAGTAGAACATATCCTTTAGGAAAGAACAAACATTTAGTAGAACATATCCTCAGGGAGAGTACAAACAATTAGTTGAACATATCCTCTAGGAAAGAACAAACATTTAGTAGAACATATCCTCTAGGAGAGAACAAACATTTAGTAGAACATATCCCCAGGACCATAAACCGACATAACGGTTCATTAACTCTTTCAGTACGGAAGGTACTGTCAATGCAACAGAAGAGGTTTCCGAGACAAAATTTTTCTTGGATCTTATGGTTTTAAATATCAATCTACATGCTTTATCTTTATCTAACACATAACATATCATATGTGAATTTTTAGGTAATTGAACTGGGAATTAGAATTCACAGATAAAAAAAGATGCTACAATACACGTAGAAAGAGAAATGGGGGCTAAGTGACCAAAGCAACAAAAAAAAAATTAATAAATTTAAAACGTAAAATTAAAACCATAATTGCCTACTTACCAACATAAAAAGAGCTTCGCAGCAGAAGGCAATCTGATCATCAGAAGACACCCCCATTGATAAAGTGTTTCGGCCCTTTAGCTTCTTGACACTCTAGGGGAGATGGGCTCGCCTGGGTCATGACTCCTTGGCGTCAACCTCCTGCTTCTTTGCCTGTAAGGTTTACATGATATGTTAAAAAAAAAAAAATAAATAAATTTAAAACGTAAAATTAAAACTATAATTGCCTACTTACCAACATAAACAGAGCTTCGCAGCAGAAGGCAATCTGATCATCAGAAGAGGACCCCCATTGAGAAAGTATTTTGGCCCTTTAGCTTCTTGACACTCTAGGGAAGATGGGCCCCCCTGGGTCATGACTCCCTGGCGTCGACCTCCTGCTTCTTTGCCTGTAAGGTTTACGTGATATGTTCGGCACAAAATAACTACACTTACACTACGCAACACTCAAATCATGAAAGTTTTATTGATGTAGCACAAAAATAACTGATCTTTTGTCATCAACAATCGTGATATTATTGATTTCTTCTTCAATGTAATCCTATTGATTTATTGATTACAAATATCCACCATGAGAGGTTATATTTTTGTCTAGATCGAAATTGCTGTAAATAACTGCTCCTGTTGTTGCTTAGATTTTATCATAATTCGAAACATTTAAACAAGTTTGTCTGCTGGCTTCTTCGGCCGTCATCACTTGAATCCTAGCATTACAATCAATACTAATCAATAATATTTCGATCAGCTGATTTTTGTTGTTGATAAAATACTACTAATTAAATTGCAAAATTACAGTCTTTTGCAGAATTTCTTTGTGAACACCGTGTGTAGAATAAGAAACAAACTCTGCAGGAAAGAATGTTTACAAAAAATGATAAATGTAAAAGTTGGAATATGTTTATACAAGTTGTGGGGGGGGGGGGGGGGGGGGGGAGACAAGCAAATAGCTGCAGTACTGTGGTAAAGCTGGTAGCTGGAGCAAATAGTGAGGTGTAACGTACACTCCTACAAGGTATGGTGACAGCTTTACAACAAAAGGAACACAAAATACTAACGTTTCGCCCTACATGCTGCCTCCCTCAGAAAACGAGAACAACACAAACAAAGAATAAAATAAAGATAAACTCTACTACATCCTGGATGATTGGGAAGGGTAAATCAAGGAGATATTAATAGAGGGATAAGAAATGAAAAGAAAGAGATATGCTACATATATTGGAGATTAAAAATAGATAATATGTAAAAATTTGTAAGCTAAAGCATATATAAAGTTAAAGCGAGACTTAACTGAGGCAAGATCCAAAAGTTGCCAGTGAGAAGATGACTGTGAGTCAAATGGGATTCAGAAGGGGAGTAGGAAATCAGTCATGTGATTAGACAGGAAGTCTGATAAAATTACAAAGTAGTAGAATGAGGTGTGAGAGGCAGTCAAGCGTGACACAGGTAATCACTAGAGATAGGGAAGTGTATATATGGAGTGAAAACAAGCAAACGAAGCTCGACTTTACCCAGGGAACATGGCGATAAGTGAGGTGTAATAGAGGGATAGAAAATCAGACAGGAGTAGTGAAGCAGCTCTTAACGCTTTCCGAAACACTAACCGATACAACGACTCCACTTATGAAGGTACTTACCGGACCCAAAACCGACACATTGGCTCGTACTGAGTACGGTTGAATATTTTAAAGTAAAGTAACGATTCTGTATAAATATTCACCAATACTTATATTCGATATCTAAAAGAAGCTTCATAATTATTTCCTTCGATTACCACATGCTATTTTCGTTGAATTTTCAATGTAAATGTGTTTTCTTCCGAGAAATAGTGGCCACACTGTTTCTTGTGCCTAATTTCATTATTTGTGGACATAAATGCATCAAGTAAAGATTGGGAGAGGAGGGGGAGTGGGGGGAGGGATATTAAACTAGAACTGGAATATAAAGTGGCAGAATATGTATTGATACGGATAATAAATGTAGGTGGAGAACAGGCAAACAATAGCAGTGCTGCTGTAATTATAAATATAAGTTGGTAAATAGGGATCATGATTCCTGTGGAAGGGTGTCAACATACTTACAGATTTGTAGTGTAGACCCTGAATATCACCTGGGGAGATCACGGAGGGTGTAAGGGGCCAAAACAGGAGCAGGAAAGAGAAGAAAGGAGAGGGGGGGAATGGAAGGTAGATGGGTGTGAAAGAAGGAAAAGGTGGGGGGTGAGTGAGGGAAGAGAGAGAGGTAATAGATTACCTGTGAGAAAGGGATACATTGATGCCTCATGGGGTGAGGCAGCCCATATGGGCGATCAGACAATTCTCTAAAGTGAATCGGCTTTGACTGTCAGAAGAACATGACAACAGGCTAGTAACTTGGACATCCGCCTTACCTTGATGGCCCTTAGAGTTGAAGTGGGATGCTATTAGGGTGCCTGCATCTCTAGTGATGTCATACAGATGTTCCCGGCGTCTTTCTCAAAAACGGCTTCCTGATTCGCCTATGTAGATCATCTTACATCGCGATGCCATAGATAATGTTGCAATCCATCTTGGATAATGGCAAAGAACAGGAGGTTCCGTGTACATTCTGCACATGTTAAAAAACCCTTGCCAGTTTGGAAATAATGAAAGAGTTGGCCAAAAATGACCACCCCCCCCTGGCAAAATTGATAAAAAAAATCTACCCAGAATGTTAAAACTCTTGACGATAAAAATGAGATTTCTGCTGACGTCACATAATGTCTACCAAGTCACAGAATAAGTAAAGGCAACAATTACCGTCATCTCCTTTTCTATTATGTCATTGCTAGAATTGAGTTCTTTTTCTTCTTGTACCTTTCAACTCCCTGTGGAGCACATGTCTTCAAAACAAACACTTTCCAGAGTTGAGTTGCCAGTTTGTATTGGTAAAAAAAACTCACAAATTAATTTCTTGTTTGTTCTTCAACAGATAACAAGTTTTATTGTTGCCTTTACCAAGTGTCTGAGCGCCCACTACAGTAGATATCATGTTCTGAATGTGAGTTTGCTGGAAGAATTTTTTTTTTAATGTGAAACCAAGTGTTTGTTTATTTTATCTACCAAAGCATTTTTGTGTTTTTACTGTAGGGAGCTGAGTGTTCTGTGATTTCCCTGAGCAAAAATGTTTATCCCTTACCGACCTGCTGAGTCAGTCATAAGTTTAGGGCTTAACTTAAAAAACACACGTTTGGGGTAGCCTGGAGATGTTTCCTCACATGCTAGATCGCTAGGTCTTGCGTGCGATCTTTTACGGTCCAACTATACATTTTTCTCCTGTGTGTTACCGGGAGGACTAAGGAGATTGATCGATGGCTTGACAAGCTGTCATTGTAAAAAGTATTGTTATGGAAATAGCCATAGATTTTTAGAAGCAGTGATCTCTGCAATATGTGCCATTTTGGCACGCAAGGTTTCTGTTTTTGATATTGTGGTTCTGCCCTATGTGCCGTCTTCGGCTCGAAAGGACAATAGATATAAATTTTTAGATGGTTATAGTTACATTTAAAAACTACTTATCTGATCTTATCCTCCTCCTTGAACAGAACACTTTACACAACTTTTTAAAAATATATGTCCATTGGAAACACTTTTTTCAATCACTTTTATCACATGATCCACACTCCCAAATTAAAACAAACTCTCACCTTGGACAACTGGAAATGACACAAAAGACTGCAAATTATATCTCCCCTGGACGCTGAAAGGCAAATAAGGAAGGAAAGAAAATGAAGAAGATCTGAGTGTTTCATCATCATTGTGTCACATGTCCTTTGCTGAACATTGCTCTCATTACAGTCTGTCTGAAGGAATCTCTATCGCTAGCCAGACCTCCCACTTCTCCTTTTGTCATATTCAAAGTTTCTTAGATGTCTTGTAACCACATTCTTCTTGGACTGTCCTCAATGTGTAGTCCTGGAACCATGCCTTCCCTTACTGTCTTTTCCAGCCTGTTGTGTATTTTGACGTAGCCATATTTTAATTTTCTCTGAAAAATTTTGTTTATAAGCCAGATCTTTCTAACGTTTAGGCCTTTGAACCAGAAATTACGATTCAGTAGTAAAAATTACCACTTCAAAATACACCTTTTTGGAATGTGACAGTTTGCCACAGTCAAACATTTCTCTTTCTCTCCCCCCCCCCCCCCCCCAGTTTAATTTTAAAAACTAAATATGTGATATTTAAGTGGTAGTAATTTTTACTACGGAACGTAACAACGTGAGTCATGGATAGAAATTATAATCTAGGGTTAAGATGTCTGCATTGCTCTTTTTCATTATCCAAGGTATGTTATGGATTTTTTCTGTAGCAGTCAATTTCAAATGAATCAATTTTCTTCCTTGTTGTTTGCGATATTCTCCATAATTCACAACCATATGTTGATGTGGGGATGATGCATTCCCCCCCGCATGATGTAATTAAAATTTTCCTGCCAGTACCTTGTTGGTATTGTACCACCCAAGGTTCTTCATATCTTTTAATTTTTGTGTTGCTATTGTTAATCTTAAGGAGCCACGATAGCTCAGTGGTTAGTGAACTGGACTACAAAGGACGAGAGGTAGGGTTCGATCCCAACCGACGGCTTCCGGCTCACCCAGCCTTTAATGGGTACCGGATTTTTTTCTGGGAAAGTAAAGCGGCACAGGCGTAATACCGACCACATTACCCCAAAAATCATCTGCTGAAGGTCTGTAAAATATATGGCCACTAACACCATATTTCCTATACGCCACTTGGCGTGACGGGGGTACTTTTTTTTTTTTATTGTTAATCTTCTTTCTACCTTCTGATCAGAGTGTTTATACATTACATTTTTGGTTCTAAAGTGTTTCTTGTGTTTATTTAACTACCATTGTGTTTCATGGTTATTTCTGTATGTGGAAAAATTGTTCTTTGTTTAATCTGTTTCTGGTCCTAAAGTGTTTGTTGTATTTGCTGTTGATTATGTTTACCATATAAAAAGTAAAAAATAAAAAACACTGTCATGCCAAGTGATGTATAGGGAATATGGTGTTCATCATCATCATGTACCGTACCGGTTGGCGTTGGCAATCATGTCCTTCCACAATCTTCTGTCCACAGTGCATCGTATGAGTTCTGTTGTTGACTGTTTTCCATGCCATGACACCAAGCTATCCAGTATTTTCTCTCTTTGTCGTCCGCGATCTCTCTTTCCTTTTATTTTACCAGTTGTAACCAAGTATTCCAACTTTCCTCTTCTCATGATGTGCCCAAAAATGTTGATTGCTTCTTTCTGATGTTTTTTAAGAGCTCCCTTTTTAATATGGTGTTAGTGACCATATTTTTTACAGACCTTCGGCACATGATTTTTAGAGTAATGTGGTCGGTGTTATACCCATACCGCTTTACTTTCCTAGAAAAAATCCGGTACCTATTTAAGGCTGGGTGAACTCGAAAGCTGTCGATCTGGACCGAACCTGACCTCTTGTCCTTTGTAGTCCAGTTCACTAACCACTGAGCTTTAACAGCTCCCTTATTGTAATCGTTTATAGATAAAATGCTAACTGTATTTTTACCATTTTTATTGCATTCAAAGTGTTTTGTTAGATATTATTTTTGTCTATATAGTGATTGGCTATCTCACTAAATCCTCCTTTAGTCATTATCTACAACATCTTCATTAACTTCTACTCAATGTCTTACACATCACCAGTTTCTTTACCTTATAACTCATTATTAGACTTATAAATCACTAATTTCTTCACCTAATGACTTATAAATCACTAATTTCTTCACCTAATGACTTTTAAATCACTAATTTCTTCACCTATTGACTTATAAATCACTAATTTCTTCACCTAATAACTTATAAATCACTAATTTCTTCACCTAATGACTTTTAAATCACTAATTTCTTCACCTATTGACTTATAAATCACTAATTTCTTCACCTAATGACTTATAAATCACTAATTTCTTCACCTAATGACTTATAAATCACTAATTTCTTCACCTAATGACTTACAAATCACTAATTTCTTCACTTATTGACTTATAAATCACTAATTTCTTCACCTAATGACTTACAAATCACTAATTTCTTCACCTATTGACTTATAAATCACTAATTTCTTCACCTATTGACTTACAAATCACTAATTTCTTCACTTATTGACTTATAAATCACTAATTTCTTCACCTAATGACTTATAAATCACTAATTTCTTCACTTATTGACTTATAAATCACTAATTTCTTCACCTAATGACTTACAAATCACTAATTTCTTCACTTATTGACTTATAAATCACTAATTTCTTCACCTAATGACTTACAAATCACTAATTTCTTCACCTATTGACTTATAAATCACTAATTTCTTCACCTAATGACTTACAAATCACTAATTTCTTCACCTAATGACTTATAAATCACTAATTTCTTCACCTAATGACTTATAAATCACTAATTTCTTCACCTAATGACTTACAAATCACTAATTTCTTCACCTAATGACTTATAAATCACTAATTTCTTCACCTATTGACTTATAAATCACTAATTTCTTCACCTATTGGCTTAAACTTCACTGTTATGTAGTCTTCATTGTCTTAAAAATCTCTCCTCCTTATTCTTCACATCACAGATTTTCCTCTTCTCCTTGTCGTACACATTGCAAAGATTCTCTCATTCCATCTGCCATTTCTTCTAATTGTCCTTATCAACTCTCACTCATATTAATTATTCCTTCCATTTCTCTCTCTCCACCATCATCTCCAGGGAGGACAAGCTCATCTGCTTCCCCTCATGTACGCCAGATTGTATGTCCTGAAGTCAGCCCATCAGGTCCTGATCAACTGTCTGCAGCTTGTCGGAGTGGAATCTCTGTCATTCTTATAGCTTGCTGCAGTGGAATCTTTATCACCGATGGTTCATCTGCTGCATCCAAGAAAGATAACATGATAATTAGGTTGCTAGCTCCTCAAATCACGTCGACCAAGTGCTGACGGCTTCCAGTCAACATAGCTGTAAATCAAAAGCAAGAGAAGCATTTGTTGCACTGGGAAACATATGGAAGTCCCAAGAAATTAGGTTAAATACAAAAATAAAAATTTTCAACTCAAATGTTAAGGCGGTCCTATTATATGGCTGTGAAACATGGAGAACAACAAAATTACAATCACGAAGATACAGACTTTCATTAATGGATGTTTACGCAGGATAAAAAGATGGAAATGGCAGGACAAAATCACTAACATAGAATTATGGAAATGTACCAGTCAAATACCAGTGGATAAAGAGATACAGCGAAGACTTAGGCGCTGGATAGCACAAACACTACGGAAGCCAACCGAGAGTATTGCACAATAGGCCCTTTTTTGGAATCCCCAAGGAAAAAGACAAGGAGGAAGACCAAAATATTTTTGGAGAAGACAGATGGAAGCAGAGATGAATTAGATGGGGAAGACATTGTCCCTCCCTCTGATCTTAAAAGAATGGCAAGAAACAGAACGGCTTGGAAAGTGTTTGTTGAAGACCCATGCTTCTAAGGTAGAAGAAGAAGAATAGATGTAAATGTGTACTTAATGTGGAAATTAGTATTCATCAATTTTCTGTACATTGAATAATAATTTTTTGGAAACAATATAAGGACCGTACATTTTTAACTTTACCAGTAAGTTACCTAAATCATCATCATGTGCACTCTTTTTTATCTACAGAAAGTGAGTGGGTGTCTATGGGTTTGCCTGGTGTGCTGTGATGTTATTTAGGGCAATAACGAACCTTTTTAACTTTTCTACAAATCATTGTGGTCTGTTACAAAATTGATTGTCTCTTTACTGCAAATTAAATACTAAGATTCATTCATTTCATTTTTCTCGCTGGCAAAAGATGTCACATAGGATGAAGGTCAAAGTTCTCCACGAATGACGATTTGTTGCTAGTTTTAATAAAACATATCTCAGAAATGAAAATAAAAAATGTCATATTACAGCAACCTCTATATGTCACTTTACTTGTAGGTTCTGGTTGTTTCTTAGTCCCATAGTTGAGCATTTCCTAGTAATTGTTCTGCAGAGCGATTCTCCTGGTCTGCCTTATTTTTTTACCAGATAGTTTTCACATGAATGCTGGACGGGGAAGTCTTTCTTCGTTCTTTCTCAGCACATGACCGATGTATTTCTACCTTCTTATAAAGTTCAACACGTATTCTTGTTTATTAGATTCCTCTCTTATCTGTTCATTTGAAATGTATTTTTTCCAGCTTATGTTTGAGATCCTATGTAGACATTTGTTTTCAAAAGCATTTAAATTCCATTAAGGCATTAATTTAAAGTGTGGAATACTAAGATTAATAGTGGACAAAAGAGGCATTACAACCAATGGATACAACATTAACTCATACAATTGCTGTGTTAGAGCCCTAAAATGACTTCTTTTCATGGTCTACCTTTGAGCAAAAGTTAAAGGAGATCTGGGTGGTCTGGAGGTAAGATATCAGCCTCTGGACAAGGTGGTTCCAGGTTTGAATACCACCATAGGTGGTGGGATATTTTCACTTCAAATGTGTGGTTTCTTCATAGCTTTAATCTCCCCCGGTTTGTGGGTAGTAAGGAGATCCGATATCTAGTCTTCTCGGAAAATGGAAAAAAAAATCAAAGGTCTTGTGTGATTGTTCATGAAGGTTCATGGTTCACCTGCTGAAGCAAACATTTGTTCATATCCAAAAGGCTCTTGGGGTCCAGCCTCTTTAATGGGTAGCAGTGGTATTCCCTGAAAAGGAAAAGCAGCAATGAAGGGAACTGGTCATTCTACCAGAGGTAAAATGATTTCACCAACACTTCATGACCTAATGATAGTTTCTACAGTACTACATTCGTTCGCCTGAAGTACTGTCTAAATCTGTAATGTCGTTTCCTGTGTAAATTTTACTGTCTTTTGTAATTCTTGCAGTGGCTCATTTAGTTTTGTCTCTAGTGTTGTATCTATGGGCCAGTGGATTCTCCTCAGTCTACTATATTCAGTGCAGTCTTGAAGTATGTGTCTGGGGCACCAGTCCACATGTACATGTAGTTGAGGTGCTGATCTTTAATTTTCTATACATGTGACTATGGAGTCGATTGTGTCATGTTCTGAGGCGTATTATGATAACTTGTTCATATCTATTCATATTATGAAAGGCATCCTGATTTGGGGCTTGTGGCCCTCTGATTGATTTGATTATCTGTTTCTTATGATGTTATGTAACCGGTGTAACTAGTTGTGTACCTGTTGAACCTTCCTTTGCCAACTGATCTGCTTTCTCATTTCCTGGTATTCCACAGTGAGATGGGATCCACTGCAGGGCAACCCTGTGGTGCTTGCAGAGTTCAGTCAATAAGGTCTGCAGATGTGGTAATTTTTTTGGTGGCAAATATTTATGTCGATGGTAGTGAGAAATACAGCTCACCAATGCTATATATATAGTCCGTCCAGACCTATGACAGGGAAGCATGGACAAGAAACGAAGCAAAGGTAAACACATGAGATCACAAAGATGTGGTTTCTCGTGAAAAAGTCCAGTCAAAAAAGTAATGAAGAAAGGTCTCTGGTATGTGCAGACAAGACATTGGGTTTTATGTTCATAAATTGATAACAGTTTTACCTCACAAAGATTTATTTGCTGTTAACATTTTATTTGATTCTATACTTTTGGTTCGGATCTGAATTAAAATTCATTAAAATATATTTTTGCTGTAATGTTTCAATTAATGAATGTTTATGTTTGTGATATTTCTTGAGTTTTTGTGGAGATGAATCATCATCTTTTTTTCTCCTTTTCCTCTACTCTCTTCTTCCATTTCTCTTTTCCTTTATCTTCTTCTTCTTTCTTTTTCTCCTTTTCATCTGCCCTCTTCCTTTTCCTTTGTTCTTTCCTCATCCTCTACCTTTATTCTTCCATTTTCTCCTCTTACTCTACCTTCTTTCTTTCCTCCTTTACCTTTTTTCCCTTTTCCTCTACCTTCTTTCTTTCCTCCTTTTCCTCTACAATCTTTTTCCCATTTCTTCTTTTCCTCTACCTTTTTACTTTTCTCATTTTTCTCTACCTTTTCTCCTTTTCTTCTTCCTTTCTCCATTTCTTCTACCTTATTCTTTCTTTCATCCGCTACAACGGATGGAAGCTTATGCTCCCTAGACTACATCAAGGTTTTTTTGACTGTGAGCAACATAAATCATAATAAATAAAAAACCCTTTGGGATATCTTGAAAGACATGGACTTTCCAAAACACCTAATACACCTTGTCCTGTTCGAATCACAGACAGTAAGCAGCCAACAGGATATACATAAGAATTAAATTTAGGTGCGTGAGACGGAAACACTATCCACATCATCATCATCGAGTGCCATCTCCGCAACGAAGGTTGGCTACCATGGAGCGCCATTCTGCTCTGTCTCTTGCTTTGATGGTACAGGTTGTCATAGGCTGATTTATCCATCTTTTGATGTTACTCGTCCATGTTAGTCTTGGTCTGCCTCTGCCTCTTTTACTTTGTATTTTCTCCTCCAGGATTACTTTTAATAGGTTGTTGTGTCTTTTAACATGGCCCAAAAATCGCATTTGTCTTGTTTGAATTGTGCTTAGTAGTTCTCTTTTCATCTTTAGTTGTTTAAGACTTCATCATTTGTTTTCTTTTCCTTCCATCCAATTCTACCTATTCTTCTATATACCCACATTTCAAAGGCTTCAATTCTGTACTTCTCTACTCTGTTTCTTGTCTAATGTGCAGAACTATCCACAACCAACTATAAATTTACTTAGGCCTGCGGGCTGAGAGTACGTTCCCTGAAAACCTCCAGCTAGTGTGACGTTTTGCAAAGGGTCGGTGGTTGAAGGTAGAGTGAAGTCAGCCGTCTATAGCTGAGAATGTGACACTAGATGGACGGTTCTCAAACTGTGTTCCAACTACAAAACTACTGACATAATAAGCCATGCCTGCAAAATACTGATGTGGATCATCATGGATAGGATAACAAGAAAGTTAGAATAAGAACGTCATTTAGTTCAAGCAGTTTTCAGACATAGTATAGGTACCCGGGACTACATCTCTAACATGAGAAACATCCTTGAGGAGTGTAGGGAAGACAACATAGAACTGTATACTTGCTTTATAGATTACAGCAAGGCCTTTGAGAAGTGTAGGGAATACAATATAGAACTATATACTTGCTTCATAGATTACAGCAAGGCCTTTGAGAACTGTAGGGAATACAATATAGAACTATATACTTGCTTCATAGATTACAACAAGGCCTTTGACTGTGTACATCTGAAATTGTGGAGCATCATGAAAGATATGGGTTTTTCAACATCCATTCATGCTGAGAACATCATGAGAAATGTCAGAAACGATGACAGATTTGTGAAGTTTGACCCTTTCGCAATAAATGGCAACATAATTCCAGAACTCAGATACGGCGATGACACAGTCCTTCTGTCAAACAGCGCAGAAGAAGTAAAAGAGACAACTGAGTGTGTTAAAAAACACATTGAAGATAAAAACCCCAAAACTAAACATACAGAAAGCTAAGATAAAAGTACATTGACAAAACAAAAAGCCAACCCCAAATCATAAACATTGAAGAACTTGAAATTGTAACTAACTTTGAATATCTGGGATCTGTAGTAACTAACAATGGAGACTGTCAGAAAGAGATCAAAAGAAGATTAGCAATAGCAACACAAAAATTAAATGCCACGAAGAACATGTGGCATAACACCAGCAAGGCAGTAAAATTAAATTGACTGAGGACATGTATCTTCCCGATATCTACCTATGGTTGTGAAACATGGCCAATCTCGCAAATAGCAAGCAAAACAATTGATTCATTCGAAACAAAATGATACAGAAACATCCTTAAGGTACATCGGATAAATGAAAAAGAGCAGTGAAGACATACGAGGGGCGTTCAAAAGGTAATGCACCATATCGATTTCTCAATTGTGGTGAATGCAACCTGGGATGGACATGTGACCTGATGATGAGATTGATGATGTTCCGGTTTTAATTTATGCCAGCGCGGCTTAGTAAATCTATAGTAGGATGTAGTAAATATAAAAGTGGTAATCAGTAAAACCACAATTATGGGTATTTGGGGCCGCTCCTACAAAATACTGGGAACCCGTGCAAGAAAAACAATGTCTCTCTAATGACATCATCGGAGGTTCCCAAACAGAGGGAAAATTGAAAAAAGAAGAAGATAAAATGGTATGGTAAAAGCTTTACGTGGTTAGTAGACGACACAGATTTGAACGACGTTTCGGCTCAATAGGCCTTCAGCAGGAACAAACAAACAACAACACACACAGATATGTAAGTAAAAACAACAGGTAAGAGGAAAAGCTCCGTTCCCAAACAGAGCTGACGAGCACTTCCGGTGAGAAGTACTTCCGGTTGTCACAGAGAGGCGTCCGTGTTGGAAGTCCATCCTTGTTTACCAGGTAAATCTTGTCTGTTTCTGGCTCGTTGCCTTTACTTATTATCAAAACATGTCATTCCACGTGTGTACGTCAGTTAATCGTTGAAATACACAACGGGGGGTGTCTAAGTTTTAGAACAAATATAGAACATATAATGTTTTGGAAATCACAAACGAAGTGCTTGTGTTTTTGTTGTGATGGTTTTGGATGCTCTCTCTGCTGAATGCTCAAGTCTCACTCAAGTACACTTTTTTAAACGGAGGCTCAGAGACTTCACATTCCATTGGCTTTTGAATTTTGGGTTAATGTACCGTACACCTGTTGTCCTCTTCACGAAAATGGAGATCGATATAGTATGAAGGCCTACTTGGCCGAAACGTCGTTGGACTTTTGTTTTGTTTCTCATATACGTAAAGCTGTTTCCATACCACTTTTTTTTAAAGTGTCAGTTTTACAGTTTTTCTCTCCTTGTTAAGCAATATAATGTCTGTATAAAATATCTAATTTGTCTGATTATTATCATATATGTATTAATAGATTTCTTTAAATTAAATTTCAATCTTTCTACCTCAATAAATTAATAAATACTATTATTGTTATTGCTGCTCTCATTCATTAATTCTTGCAAATGTTTGTTATAGTCAAACAATGTAACTAACTAGTGTGAGTGTTATAGTTAATATTCTTTCTATCTATCTCTTGACCTTTCAAGCCGTAGCCGGGTTATAGGGCATAGACTCTTTCTCTGATCTAAATTTTTATTCTAGCAATTTTCAATCCTTCTAAAGATATTTTATAAAATCTCTCCATTTGTTCTGTGCAAGCAACTCTATCTCATTGAGGGTGCCGATTCCTGCTGCTCTTGCCTCTCTGATCAATGTTCTTCTCAGTGTCTCTCTGGGTCTTCCTCTTTTCCTCTTACCTGTTGTTTCCCACATGAGGGCTTGCTTTGTTATTCGGTTATTATCTCTTCTCATCACATGTTAATACAGTCGAACCTGGTCTTAGGACCACCTGTTTAAAGCGTTTCCCTGGTTATAGGACCGGGTCTACAATTTCCCCGAGTTTTTTACTATATGCTAACACTGATTACGGCGCTCACCGTATGACGCGACCAGAGACCAGGCTAATTAACCGCCGCCAATGTTATTTATCCCGTTTACGACGACCAGCCAGTCCTTCGTCTCGCTGGGAGCTATAAACGATCGACACAGGTGTCTACAGGTGTTGATGTTTTCCCGTATTTAGTGAGTCCCAGATTACAGTGGGACGTGTTACGTTTATCAGTCAATACTGGTGCAGACACAGATCTATGATTCGTGAAGTGACATCACTTCGCGGTTCCGTCTAGACCAGAGTAGACCATTGCGTGGCCCGTATAAATTACAGGAATTAACTAAAGAATTAGTCATGCCCGCTTAGAGTGTATTCATGTACAGTATCTCAGTGAATTATTTTTGTGGATTTTAAAAGTGTTACACACAATATAGGAAATGGCCAGTGTCAAAAGTGTAAAACCAAAAGCATTAACGCTGGAAGAACGAATATCAGTGATTCGACAAAATCAGCAAGGTAAAAGTTCGCGATTATTGGCAGAACAGTTTGGAGTGGGAAAGACACAGATTTTACGTACGTTAAAGAGAAAAGCCGAGTATATGAATGACTTTGAAAATAATGCACCAAGTATGAAAAGAAGGAATAGCAGGAAAACGGGAAATGAAGACATAAATACACTTTGTTGGAAATGGTGTCAATCAGCACTTGCACGAAAAATTCCGTTATCTGGGCCGATGATCAAAGAACGAGCTTTACAGTTTGCAAAAGAATTGGAAAACTCAGTCTTTAAAGCATCGAACGGCTGGTTAGAGGCCTTCATTAAAAGACACAATCTTGTGTTTGGTAAGCAATGTGGCGAAGTCGGTGATTCAGATATGAATGCTGCGGCTGACTGGACTTCTAAATTATCCGAGATATGCTATGGTTACGCTGCTCAAGACATTTTTAATTTAGATGAAACCGGGTTATTTTTCAAAGCGACTACGGACAAAACATTTTTTGTCAAAGGAGAAAAATGCGCTGGGGGTAAAAAAAGCAAAGAGCGAATAACAGTGATGCTATGCACTAACATGTTGGGGGAACGAGAACCGGCTTTAGTGATTGGGAAAGCAGCTAACCCTAGGATTTTTAAAAACATCAACATAAACACACTGCCAGTGATTTACAGAAACAACAAAAAGGCATGGAAGACTGCAGCTATATTTGAAGATTGTCTGAAAAGTTTTGACCGTAAGATGCAGAAAAAAAGCGCCACATTATTTTATTGTTGACAACGCTACCTGTCATCCCAAGATCGAACTACAGAATGTTAAGCTGCAGTTTCTGCCACCCAACACAACTGCATTAGTTCAACCCCTAGACCAGGGTGTCATTCAGACATTTAAATTAAAGTTTAGACAAAAACAGCTTCTACATCTTATCACAGTCATGGAATCAAACAAGGATGCTTCCGGAACCGAACTCATGAAACAGGTCAATTTACTGGATGTAGTCTACTGGATTGCTGCAGCATGGAAAGAAGTGGACAACTCAACCATCCTTAAGTGTTTCTGTAAAGCAGGTTTTCATTGTCCTGCTGAAACACACGCATATTCTCTGACGCACATGGAATCTGCATCAAAGACCGACGTGCAAATTGTTTCTACTGCAATTTCTACTGCTTTGGATAACCTTTCAAAAGAATTGTTTGGATACCAATTGACAGACATCTCCATGATTGATTCAGGGCTCCAAACTTGCAACACAATAGAAACAAACTGGGATCTTCCTGCCACTGCAATTTTAGCTGCTGAGGATGTGAATAGTGAATCAGACAACGAACAAGATTCTACTGACATTGAGAAAACATACACTATCGCAGATGCACATAATGCTTTGGAGCTTCTGCGCACCTATTCAATAACAAACGGGAGATCTGACATACTAGACGTTATCATGGACTTGAGAGAAAAATTGAACTTATCGTTTATTTCATCTGTCAAACAACAGACTACCATATTTGATTTTTTTTCAAGTCAAAAGTGATACATGTACAGTATAAGTGGAATCTGTGTATGTGTGTTTTATTTTTGTGTGTTTAACTATCGTGTTTTATGAAAAGTGTCCAACCAGTGGCTATTGTAGACCGACATGTGCACTATGTTCTACTCATGGATTACGCTGATTTGCAGGTTAGTTTTCATAGTGCTTAGGATAAAAATTTTTTTATCGCTCTATTTATTATGTGAAACCTGTGAGGCAGGACCACCTGTCCTATGGGACCAGTTTTTGAAAGTCCCGTGAATGGTCGCCTTAGACAGGTTCGACTGTATTATGCTTTGTATTATAGTTTGAGTTACCTCAGCATACTTGTTTTGTTACTAAAACTT
Source organism: Megaustenia siamemsis (assembly GCA_032433765.1). Lineage (NCBI taxonomy): Eukaryota > Metazoa > Mollusca > Gastropoda > Stylommatophora > Ariophantidae > Megaustenia > Megaustenia siamemsis. The sequence goes on along the minus strand of JAVIAB010000091.1, from coordinate 435,261 downwards.
TTGGTAAAAGTAGTTTTGTAAGATGCATGAAGAAATTAGTGTCTACACACAGTGACTCTGGTCAGTTTTAACTAGTTCATGGGATTGTGCTTACGCTGGCAGGCTCTTGTGTGTTTCCATTGTTGAATTGTTTTAACTGGGCCTCCAGATCAACAGGACCAAAATGAAAGTCCCTGATATTATCAACAAAGCCTCTGATATAACAATTAACAATGACATTTTACAAGAAGTTACAAATGTTACCTACCTACGTGGCAAAATGTCCAGAGATGGAGACATAACATCAGAAATCATGACATGCATCACACTAGCATGAAATGCTTTCAACAAACTCACGAACATCTGGAGATCCAAAGTTCTCAGTAAACGAACAAAACTTAAATTGGTCAACTCTTATGTGATTCCAGTGCTAACATAGAAGGATATGAAAGTTGGAAATCCACCCGGGATTTAAAATATGAGATTAGATGCCTTTGAAAACAACAAAAATCTGAGTCTCCGCAAGATCTGAAACACAAGCTGCAAAGAATATGCTGCAGATGAACAGATGAGAGATGAATCAAAACAAGAATATGTGTCGAACTTTATAAGAAAAAGGCACTGAAAATACATTGGTCATGTGCTGAGAATGAATGAAGAAAGACTTTCCAATCAGACATTCATGTGGAAACGTCGGGTAAATGAAAACAAGGCAGACCAAGAGAATCACTGCTCAAAACAGTTACTAGGGAAGGCTCAATCATAGGACTAATAAACAGCCAAGAGCTACAAAAACTAGCAGCAGGTTGTCAACCATGGAGAACTATGACTTCCACCCTATGTGGAGAACTATGACTTCCGTCCTATGTGGAGAACTATGACTTCCAGCTTATGTGGAGAACTATGACTTCCACCTTATGTGGAGAACTATGACTTCCAGCTTATGTGGAGAACTGTGACTTCCACCGTATGTGGAGAACTATGACTTCCACCCTATGTGGAGAACTGTGACTTCCACCCTATGTGGAGAACTATGACTTCCGCCCTATGTGGAGAACTATGACTTCCGCCCTATGTGGAGAACTATGACTTCCAGCCTATGTGGAGAACTATGACTTCCAGCCTATGTGGAGAACTATGACTTCCGCCCTATGTGGAGAACTATGACTTCCAGCCTATGTGGAGAACTATGACTTCCAGCCTATGTGGAGAACTATGACTTCCACCCTATGTGGAGAACTATGACTTCCAGCCTATGTGGAGAACTATGACTTCCACCCTATGTGGAGAACTATGACTTCTGCCCTATGTGGAGATCTATGACTTCCAGCCTATGTGGAGATCTATGACTTCCAGCCTATGTGGAGAACTATGACTTCCAGCCTATGTGGAGAACTATGACTTCCACCCTATGTGGAGAACTATGACTTCCACCTTATGCGCAGTCTTTGGTCCAACAGGAAAATGAATATTTTAAGTTGCTTATTGAAATGTTACGTCCCAAACTATTACATTCTCTAAACTTCATCCCTTAAGAATCATTCATAAATGATAGCTGCTGGTCATGGTGCTATTGGTTTAACTGTATCATCATCATCAAGTACCATGCCTACTGGCGTAGGTGAACATGTCTCTCCACAACTTTCGATCACGACAGTTATTTATTATTTCTGTTGTTGACCTTCTGCTAAGCCATTCTCTTAAGCTGTCTGCTATCTTTTCTCTTTGCTTACCTCTATCTCTTCATCCGTCAATTTATTCAGTTGTTGCAATATATTCCATCTGTTCACTTCTCATTACATGGCCAAAAAATGGTGATTGTTTCTTCTTAATATTGAAGATTAGCTCTCTCTTTGCTGTGGCCTTTTCCAGAACGTTTTCATTACTCTTCTTAGCTGTCCATGGTATTCTCAACATTCTTCTGTAAAACCACATTTCTACCACCTCTAGTGATTTTCTTATCTGTTCTATTGTCCATGATTCACATCCCTATGTTAAGACAGGCTCTACATAACATTTAAGAACTCTTTTTCTTGTTTCTATTGTCAAAAATGGATTGCACAGTATCTTCCTCATTTTTTTTTTATTATCTCTATTACTCAAATCAGACAAGAGGTTACAAGACAAATATAACATCACAATTCAGAACAGGTACAATGCAATAGTTGATTACTGTATAATTGTATCAATATAAAACAATGAAATAACACATCCTCTTATGACAGTACCTAGCATGAATGATCTTCATCTCACCAAAAGAGCAAAGTGTACTTGCGATTTGAATGAGTTTTTTTTCAACCACTTTTGTAACCAGGAAATAATGTCTATTCAGTCTTCTTCTTCTTCTTTCCTTCCTCATTTGCCTTTCAGCGTCGAGGGAAGATATAATTTGCGGTCTTTTGCTCTTCTGTTCGCCTCTGCTACTGTTATGTTCCCTAGTGCTTCTAATATTCCATCGATCCATCTTTTTCGTGGTCGACCCTTGGGTCTGGTGTTCTCACAACGTTTGTTGAAGGCTCGTTGTGTTGTGTTTTGTTCTTTTTGCCTTGTCACATGACCGAACCATTTTATCTGTTGTTTCCTTATATATTCTATGGCGGGGGCTATTCCTAGCTTTTTTCTCAGTTCTTCATTTCTGATCTTATCTCTCAGACTGTTTCCATAATCTATTCTGTAAGTCTATTCACTGGAGGTATGATTTAAAGTAAGGATGAGCACAACTTTTCTCAGAACTCAGATTTTACAGAGAGAAGGATTACACCTCATTCGGACTTGGTAATAATTGATCCAGTCAGTTAGAGTCAAAGTAGACAGTACAACTTTTAGGAAGACTTTATAAAGCAGAAGTTCATTAGTGTTCTAAAGGACTTATTTCTTAGGAAAATGATTCCAAGTTATTATCTACAGCAATTAGGAGACTACAGACAGTGACACTATGATTTGCGAAATATAAGACAGGAATAACTCTTGTTAAAAGGTAAAGAGCCCCGTCACGCCAAGTGGCGTATAGAGGAATATGGTGTTAGTGACCATATATTTTACAGACCTTCAGCACACGATTTTTGGGGTAATGTGGTCGGTATTACGCCCGCGCCGCTTTACTGCCCAGAAAAATCTGGTACCCATTTAAGGCTGGGTGAACCCGGAAGCCGTCGGTTGGGATCGAACCCTACCCCTTGTCCTTTGTAGTCCAGTTCACTAACCACTGAGCTATCGCGGCTCCCAAATAACTCTTGTTAGAATTGTATATTTTAGCTTCAAAATAGGAACTACCAGTCAGTGTCACTCTCCCTTGGATAACATGACAACTAAACACGTTCTACAGGATTGCCCCCCAGTACATAGACCTGAGAAGGACAATGTGGTCCACACCCATCTCCCTGGAAGAGAAACTATACAGGGCAACCAAATCACTTAAACAGACAGCTGCCTTCATAGGAGAGTCCAGAGTCCTAGTCTGAATGAGCCATGATCGCAGAAGAAAAATAAGATATATTTCAGCTGAGACTAGACTCAGGCCACTGGCTGAAGAAGTCGAGAATAATGTAGAATAGTTAGTTCCAGCTAAAATAGGATACCTGCCATAAATAACCAGACACTTTGTCATCATTATTGAGTGCCGTCTCCACATCGAAGGTTGGCTACCATGGATCGCCATTCCACTCTGTATCTTGCTTTGATGGTGCAGATTGTCATAGGATGACTTGTCCATCTTTTGATGTTACTCTTCCATGTTAGTCTTGGTCTGCCTCTGCTTCTTTTACTTTCCCTTCCAATATTAGTTTTATTAGGCTAAAATCTCTCCGTGGCTTTCTTTGGAATGTTACGTTATGAGGCTACAATCTCTTTCATGGTGGTCTGCCATATTCGTCTTTCGTGTTCTGAATATACCTCATGTGTACCACACACTTTGCTGTTTTCGCTTTCTGGGCCATTGATTATTTCTAATTCTTCTGCCCCATCCACCGTCACAGACTTTTCACATATAGGTTGAAAACACCCGGCCGGCGCCATTGTTGTCGAACCATGTGCTTGCCTATTGAACCGCGAACACACGACACAAAGAAGAATAAATCATATTCCACTTAAGTATCGGTAAAGTTCACAGTTCATCCACCCGTCAGAAGTAAAACATTACACCAAACGGGGAATAGCAACACATAATTTCACAACTAGACTGTCGCGTAAATCATTTAAATATATCAACAAGAGCTGCATTATAAAAACGACAACACGTAGTCACCATGACACCGAAAGTCTCCAGTCTACTTTTTCATGCAAGTTTGAATAACCAGCGGTGATAACCTAAGAAAAGTTGATTAGTCATGTACTGTAATGATAAAGATGAGTGTGTTCATCTAGAAGATTGTAAGTAGATACATTAGTGTGATTTAAGATAAGGAGGTATGTGTTCATCTAGAAGATTGTAAGTAGATACATTAGTGTGATTTAAGATAAGGAGGTATGTGGTTATCTAGAAGACTGTAAGTAGATACATTAGTGTGATTTAAGATAAGGTGGTATGTGTTCATCTAGAAGACTGTAAGTAGATACATTAGTGTGATTTAAGATAAGGTGGTATGTGTTCATCTAGAAGATTGTAAGTAGATACATTAGTGTGATTTAAGATAAGGAGGTATGTGTTCATCTAGAAGATTGTAAGTAGATACATTAGTGTGATTTAAGATAAGGAGGTATGTGTTCATCTAGAAGATTGTAAGTAGATACATTAGTGTGATTTAAGATAAGGCGGTATGTGTTCATCTAGAAGATTGTAAGTAGATACATTAGTGTGATTTAAGATAAGGTGGTATGTGATCATCTACAAGACTGTAAGTAGATACATTAGTGTGATTTAAGATAAGGGGGTATGTGTTCAACTTGATGACTAAGTAGATTGACTTTCGGTTAATTAGGTGGATAGGTGTAAGGAACCATTGAGGCTCAGTATGAAAAGTGTTCCTTGTTGCAGTTTCCTCATTTTCCGAGTCCGGCTTTGCTGTCGAGGCTACTGAGTTTAGTGCTCTGTTCACACAGTGAGGTATGTTTTTTATCCAGATTGTGTTTCGATATTCAATTTGCTTATGATGAATGATATCATATGGCGAAGGACAGTTCAGCTGCATTCACTTTTGGTGCTGCTTGGCCTTATGTCTTTTGGCATGTGCTGTATCTACTATGATAGAGACTGCAGCCTTTCCTTGTTTGGACTGGACCCTTCAATGAGATGAGTTTTAATTCGAATGATTCCACTGGCACGGGCTGTTGAGCAATTATTGATTTTAATTCATTTGCAGTGATACTGGGGCCTTCGACTAACCATTACCATAACTGTTAGCAGATACTTGAGTATGATTTAAGATAATGATGAGTGTGTTCATCTAAAAGACTGTAAGTAGATATTTAATTATGATTTCTTCTTCTGCAATCATGGCTCATTCAGACTATGACTCCGGACTCTCCTATGAAGGCAGCTGTCTGTTTAAGTGATTCGGTTGCCCCGCATAGTTTCTCTTCCAGGGAGGTGGGTGTGGACCACATTGTCCTTCTCATGTCTGTGTACTGGGGGTAATCCTGTACATGTTTTGTTGTCATGTTATCCAGGGTACAGTGGCATTGGCTGGTAGTTCCTATTTTGAGTTTGGTGAACATGTGGTGTCTCATTCTATTGTGGCCAGTGCGTAGGCGTGGTATGATGACTTGATCCCTCCTTGATAGTTGGAGGTATTTAAGAAGCTTCCTGTGAATATGTGACTTTTCATGTAAAGTATAAACTATGATCCAGACTGGAGACGACCAATAAACAAATATCAACTCAACGATGAGATGCCATGTCATCTCAGATGTCTTGTAATGTTACCATAAATGTTGGTCTTCACACATTATTGCAATAACATTTATGTTGATACCATTCTGCAACAGGTTTGAGTATGAGTACCTTAGCATGCATTACCAGCATCCGGGTCATGGCAACTATTGTACTTCCTGTCTCTATTTGATCGTTTATTATTATTTCTTATCTTTTAAAACTATCTATCTATTCTATCTTTCGTTCGCTCGAAGTATTGTCTATATCTGCAATGTCGTTTCCTGTATGAATTTTACTGTCTTTTGTAATTCTCGCAGTGGCCCATATAGTTTTGTCTGTAGTATTGTATATATGGGACCAATGGATTTTCCTCAGTCTACTATATTCAGTGCAGTCTTGAAGTATGTGTTCAGCAGTCTGGGGTGCCTGTCCACATGTACAAGTAGTTGATGTGCCGATCTTGAATTTTGTATACATGTGACTATGGAGTCGATTGTGTCCTGTTCTTACGCGTATAATGATAACTTGTTCATATCTATTCATATTATGAAAGTCATTTTAAAACTATACAACCCAAGGAGTTTGCCATCCAGAGCTGTTATCTGGAACCCTAAGAATTTTGAAGCCAAGGCAACCACTCCTCATACACCCCTTCATGCTACGGTGAAATAAAAATTCATACTCCGGTCCTATATGTTCCCTTCTGGCAGACCCCAGTAATGTAGAAATCTATGGACCTTTTGAGCCTTAGCTGGCACATAGTGTGTAGACCAAGATACTCCCTCTCTCATCTGAACTTTTGTTCTAGCAGTTTTCAATTCTTTTAAAGATATTTTATCAAATCTCGCCATTTGTCTCTGTTCTGCGCAAGCAGCTCTCATTGAGGGAGCCGACTCCTGCTGCTCTTGCCACTCTCATCAATTTTCTTCTCTGGGTCTTCCTCCTTTCCTCTAACCTGTTGTTTCCCACATGAGGGATTGCTTTGCTATTCGGTTATTATCTCTTCTCATCACATGTCCAACATATAACCATCGTCTTTTCTTTATTACTGAAGATATTAGTGGTTGATTGGCGATTTCTCTAATTTCCTCGTTTGTTTTGAATTCGTTCCAGGCTCTACCAAGTTTTTCCTTAGACATTTATTTTCGAATGCGTTCAACTTTGTTTCTATATCTCTTGTTGTTTTCCAGCTTTCACGCGCATACGTAGGGGTTGATAGTACATTTGATTTGAATAGTCTAAGTTTTGTGTTTGTACTGATGAGTTTTGATTTCCACATCTTTTCAAGGCTTCTGAAAGACATTGCTGCTTTAGCTATTCTGATTCTAATTTCTTTGCTTGTATCCCCTTCTTGATCAATGTGACTTCTGAAAGACATTGCTGCTTTAGCTATTCTGATTCTAATTTCTTTGCTTGTATCCCCTTCTTGATCAATGTGACTTCTGAAAGACATTGCTGCTTTAGCTATTCTGATTCTAATTTCTTTACAATGCAGTAAGGATAGTTTTTAATACAAGAGGACTGTTTTTTTTTTTTTTTTTTTTTTTTTACATTTGTATAAAATAATAATTAATCTTACCATGGTGCTTGTTTTTATGTTTTTTTTTTCTCACGTTATTTTATTCTTTCTTTTATCTTTTTCTCTGTTAAGCCTTCCTCCTCTGTAACTTTGTTATCACTTTAAATCCTTGCTTCAATCTTTCCGTTAAATCTTCCATCCTCTGTAACTTTGTTATCACTTTAATTTCTTGCTTCAATCTCTCTGTTAAGCCTTCCATCATCTGTAAAAAAAACAAAAAACAAACGCTACCCAGATACTTGAATTCTTGTACTTGCTTTAATTTGTAATTGTCTATTGAGATGTTCATGTTTCTTCGTGCTCTGCTTATGTTTATATTTGGTTACGTGGGGAAACATCTCCGGGCTACCCCCAGGTGTGTTTTTTAAGTTAAGCTCTTAACTTACGACTGACTCAGCAGGTCGGTAAGGGATAAACGTTTTATGCTCAGAAGAAATCACAGAAAATATTTGGTTAAATTGCACGAAAGCCGTCCTAGCTTTATTTATTTTCTGCCTAAATTATATTGTATTAGGGTAACTGGTTGGTCTCGAGACAAGACGCCGGCCTTGAGACAGAGAGGTTGTGAGTTCAAATCCCGGCTGAACCAGTTGGGATTTTTATTTATAATTTCTCTCTACGGCAGCCACCCCTGGTCTCAGTAGGGAGACCCGGCTTGAAACGTCAATTACTCATCGACGAAAAAAAAATATGAGTACCTCCGAAGGCGAAGTTATCTGCCTGTATGGCGAGGTACCCCTTATGCCCACGGCTGCCATGGAAAAAAATGGATTAACACGTAAAATTCAGTTCCTAGTCTCTAGGGACCTCGCCAGAGGTGATAGCTGGGCGAACGCAAATATATATATATATATATTGTATAGTAAATATGTAGAAATTCTTTATAATTCTGGGTGTAATTGCTGAAGTTAATGGTAAAGACACTTTCTAAACGAAATTATCCGTGTTTTTTGTTAGTTCTGATTAAAGTGCGGCTTGTGGAACGTTCCTCGTCTTTAGCACGGTACAAACAACAGCAGCTGTTGGAGAAATTACCTCTGGCGCCGTCGCTATACCCGCCTCTTCCATTCTCGTTTTACCGGATGACTGACTCGGCGGTTACCGTAGCCTTCTGTGAGGTCATCGAGGCCGCGGTCAGGTCATAGCATGCAGGGCTACCCCAGTCGAACTCTCACATTGTGTCAACCGGAAACACTTTACCAGCGGTTCTCAAATATGTGTAGATGAGCTACCGTTTGATGTCATCACATCGTTCACATCACATCTTTCACATCACATCTTTCACATCACATCTTTCACATCACTTCTTTCACATCACATCTTTCACATCACATCTTTCAAACCGTCTTCATAGACCTTTAAGTTCCATAAATTCGATCTCATATGTTTCCTTAAACTCATTGTCATCAATCCATTATCCATAAACTTGACTTTACCAAACTATTAGTTCCATAAAACCGTTAGTTCCATAAACCGTTTCACATAAAACCGTTAGTTCCATAAACCGTTTCCCATAAAACCGTTAGTTCCATAAACCGTTTCACATAAAACCGTTTCACATAAAACCGTTAGTTCCATAAACCGTTTCCCATAAAACCGTTAGTTCCATAAACCGTTTCACATAAAACCTTTAGTTCCATAAAACCGTTTGTCCCATAAAACCGTTAGTTCCATAAACCGTTTCCCATAAAACCGTTAGTTCCATAAACCGTTTCACATAAAACCGTTAGTTCCATAAACTGACCCCATACCTCCCTCCCATACAAAGCGCGAGTTCCATAAACTAATCTCCTCCCTCCTTTCCTCCCTCCTTCACCCGTTCGAGAGTCGAGGGAAATAAAAAGTTCCGTTTCTCTCCCTTTTGGCATCTTAGCTCATTGTCAGTTAATGTTGTAACGTTTCTTTGATGTTGTCTGTCCATCTTACTCTGGGTCTGCCTCTTGCTCTTCATCCTTCTTCCCTTTTAATGTATGCTTTTTATGGTAGGGAATCGCATGACATTCTCTCAAGATGGGCAAATCTGTTTATTTGTTGTTTCTGTATGTAGCTTAGGATTGGTTCAATGTCCACTCTCTTTTCTGTGCTGACTAACTTTCTCTTATGCTTAGCCCTAAGTGGCCATGTTTGGCATTGGTAGCACAATGTTGGAGTGAATAGACTCTGTATAAGATGTTTCTTGTCGATAATAGGTGTTGAAGTAGAGGGGAAAGCTGTTCCAATATTTGAATTACCGTGTTGCATCGTATGTCTGTTTAATGATTGTACGTACCATCTCATCAAACCACTAGTTTCATAAGCTTATCACCAACCTCCCACTGCACAAAATGTCAGTGTAGGGTACTGGGGTGGTCTCGTGGCAAGACGCCGGTCTCGAGACGGATAGGTTGTGGGTTCTAATCCTGGCTGCACCAGTTGGGTTTTTATTTATGGTTTCTCTCTGCGGCAACCACCCCTGGTCTCAGCAGCTATACCCGGCTTGAAACGTCAGTTACTCATGGATGGAAACAATATGAGTACATCAAAGACGAAGTTATCTGCATGTGCGGCGAGGGACCTATGTGCACACGGCTGTCAGGGAAAAACGCATTAACACGCAAAATTCAGTTCCTAGTTTCTAGAGACTTCGTCAGAGGTTAAAGCTGGCGAACGCAGAAAAAAAAAGTGTCAGTGTTTACTACACGTACCACCAGAGGACATTGACAAGGAGGAACATAAGTCTACAGCGTAAAACAATCACTCTTAGTTTCTTGGATGAAGAATACCCACAAGATCTATGGATTTGTGTGTACACAGATGGATCAGCACAGAATGCAGTAAAGAATGGGGGAGCAGGTGCATATATAGAGGACCCAAATAACACTAGGGATATGAATAAAATAGCAACAGGGAAATATTGTCACAATTACGATGCAGAAATCCAAGCAATAAAGTTGGCAATAGAAAAACTGCTGACCAGTAATCTTAGCCCACAGTCTGTAGTGTTCTTGACAGATGCAATATCAGTACTCCAGGCACTACAATCCAGAAAATTGCCACATCTGCAGACCTTATTAACTGAACTCTGCAAGCACCACTGGGTCGCCTTGCTGTGGATCTCGTCTCACCGTGGAATAGCAGAAAACGAGAGGGAAGATCAGCTGACAAAGGAAGGTTCAACAGGCACACAACCAGATGCACTGGTTACATACCATCATAAGAAACAGATAATCAAATCAATCAGAGGACCACAAGCCCCAAATCAGGATGCCTTTCATAATACGAATAGATGGAAACAAGTTATCATTATACGCCTCAGAACAGGACACAATCGACTCCACAGCCATATGTACACAAAATTCAAGACCGGCACCTCAACTACATGTGGACAGGCACCCCAGACTGCTGAACACATACTTGAAGACCGCACTGAATATAGTCTATCTATTGACCTTTCGAGCCGTAACCGGCCCATAGGGCGTAGACCAAGATACACCTTCTCCTATTTGAATTTTTGTTCTAGCAGTTTTCTTTTAAAGATATTTTATCAAATCTCGCCATCTGTCTCTGTTCTGTGCAAGCAGTTCTATCTCATTGATGGAGCCGATTCCTGCTGCTCTTGCCTCTCTCATCAATGTTCTTCTCAGTGTCTCCCTGGGTCTTCCTCTTTTTCTTTTACCTGTTGTTTCCCATATGAGGGCTTGCTTTGCTATTCGATTATTATCTCTTCTCATCACATGTCCAACGTATGACCATCGTCTTTTCTTTATTACTGAAGATATTAGTGGTTGATTGGCGATTTCTCTAATTTCCTCATTTGTTTTGAATTCGTTCCATTCTATACCAAGTATTTTCCTTAGACATTTATTTTCGAATGCGTTCAACTTTGTTTCTATATCTCTTGTTGTTTTCCAGCTTTCACACGCATACGTAAGGGTTGATAGTACATTTGATTTGAATAGCCTAAGTTTTGTGTTTGTGCTAATGAGTTTTGATTTCCACAACTTTTCAAGGCTTCTGAAAGACATTGCTGCTTTAGCCAGTCTGATTCTAATTTCTTTGCTCGTATCCCCTTCTCGATCAATGTGACTTCCAAGATAGATAAAGTGATCGATCTCTTCTACTGGTTTGTTTTCCATGTATATTTTGTCACTTGTTGGAATTAAACTTTTCATGACTTTAGTCTTTTCATGATTGACCTCAAGCCCAATTTTGCTGGCTATTGATGATAGTTCATTTGTGTTTTCCTGCATCGTTTTTATCTGACTGCTGATGAGAACTAATATAGTAGACTATGGAAAATCCATAGATACAACACTACAGACAAAACTGTATGGGACACTGCAAGAATTACAAAAGACAGTAAAATTTATACAGGAAACAACATTTCAGATATAGACAATACTTCAGGCGAACGAAAGATAGACTAGATGACACATTTACCAGTTTAAGAACCACTCTTACAGGCTTGGTTTTTTAGTGGTGAGAGTTTTCTTTCTTTCTTTTTCGAGACTTGTAACCTGTCTAAGCACGCGAGTTTACACCTATATGTACTCGGCCGCCTATCCAGAAATATTCGGAGATTTCTGTATAGTGTCACCTCAAGCATCGAAACTCAGATGCGAAGCGACATTCCTCACCTTCCCAGGGTAATACCCCGGTACCCATTTCTGCCAACAACCGTGGGGGTATTTTTTTTTCCAACCACGAATACAATTCACACTGCTCCCAGCTAGAATCGAACATGGGTTGTCCGAACGTCGGTACCCCAGTCGGGTGGTTTTCCCAACTAGGCTACCGAGGCCCGTGCCTCGTATCTATCTTCGTGCTGTTTCGTCCTAAATGTTTGTCTGCAACGCAAGTATTCAGCCCTACCCTATCCGGGAGATACTTGTCTTAACAGGAAAAAATACAGATACACTATGTATTTCCGAGCTGTGATCGCAGCCTTATGCTATAGTCATGAGAACACCTACGCGAAAGACATTGCATACGAAGCTAATTTTTTAGTTTGCTGAGTGGCAGTTTTCCCTAGCATTTGGCTTTTCGTGGCAAGGCGCTGTGCCACTGAGTACGGGTTCGATCCTGCTTTGGTCCATATTTTTTTCTGTTGTTGATTATTTGTCAATTTTTCCGAGTGCTGTAAACATACCTCTTCCTCTGAATTGATTTACCGAGACCCCCACGGTTTTTGCATATTCTAAACGTACCAGCCTCTACTACCTGCCACCACAGGGCAAGGTTGCTCATTCTCAGAACCGCTGAACTCAACGTAAATTCATTCGCTGTTTTAGGTTAAATAATGCGGGAACATTAACGTGCACTCTAAAATTTTTTGCACCGAAAACTTGGACGCGGCAAGTATGTTATCGTTATTTGTTCACAGCGGTCTATCAGTTATATTTTAGATTTTACATCACTTGCTCGTTTAAGAAATATCTCCTGTATATAAATCGTTCCATGTCGTTTAAGATTTGAAAGTCCTGATATTGATGACGAAGAGGACAATCTTTCTTTTAGTAGGTATCGGGTGTACGACAGAAAAGAAAGAAAAGAAGTTGTGGTTTAACGTTTGTGTAATTTTAGTATTTCGCACCTAAAATGTTACTTTTATATTAATACAAACAGCCGTGGTTTACAATTCTAGAGCATGTTTAGAGTATATTTGAGTGAAAGCGATAAGTGGCGATGTAATTAAACAGAACTTATTTCTTGTGTAATGTTATATTGTCTGTACGTTTAGAATTATAACGAGTGCGATTTGTATGGACTATTATCAATATGTTGTAGCGGTTATATGCGCATACTTTCTTTGACTTTAAATGTTATATGTTCGTTTTAGTTATTGTTATTGCTGTTTTGGATCCAGAAGTCTGTGAGCTGACGCTCTTCGGCCCAATGCCATGTAATGATATCTGTAGGTATTTCTGAGTTCCCTTGTAGTTCCGTACAGGGTGTTCTATTTATCAGGTCTTTGAGGAAGTAGCGTTGCTCTGATGTTAGTGAGCTTTGGACAGTCAAAAAGATGATGTTTTACTGTTTCATGTGGGTGTTCACAGAGTGGACATGCTGGAGTTTGGTTTCGTTGTATTCTATTGATGTGGTTGTTCAGTGGTACATGACCGGTTCTCAGTCTGAAGATGGTGCTTTGGTCTCTTCTGTTTAGGTTGTTAATGTTGTAGTGGAGGTTTGGCCCTGTCATGTATTTAATACAAAAAATATCTCCTTGTTTTTCCCATGACCGGTACAGTCAACATTCTTCCTACTGCTGGAGTTTATGACTTATTTCTCCTTGTCACGCGTTGCTCTGATGTCAGTGCTTGCTTACGTTCGCCCGATGACTAAAGTATTCTAGAGTATTCGTAGACTGTAGAATTCCTCTTCGTCGTCCGTCCTTAAAAGGACGTTTAGTGGGTGTGTCTGCGTAGTGTTGTGGTTTGCAGTATAACTGATATATTTGCACCTTTCGACCCAACACATCCGACTTCAGCACGACTCTGATGAGAGTGAGATTTGCACGGTCAAAAAGATGATATTCTACTGTTTCATGTGGGAGTTCTCCCAGTTTGTTTTAGTTGTCGGAGTTCTATGTAAAAACGATGTTCTTAATATTTGTATATGAGGCAAGATACTTCTGTGTTGAGTCAGCATGGGACGAGTATTTGAAAATGAGTTGTGTGGCTACTACACTTGAGACACAATATGTCACATGTCTATCTATCTATCCATCCAATATCCCATCCATCCAATATCCCATCCATTCATCCATCTATCTAATATTCCACCCACCCATCCATCCATCTGTTGTCCTTTCAATCCGACGACAGCGCCTAGGGTAGAAGTGGTACACTCCCCGTGACCAACGCTTCCAAGTACCAGGCTTTGCACCGAAGCTATACTGTACCTCACCAAATGTCCGTGTAATGGGCTAGCCTCTCAACCCCGGCAAGGGAGCTGATGTATGCTGTTGTTGCTTCTCGTCTCATTGTTATATTTAATATTTTTCTATTTCAACTTTTAAAAAAAAATTATCTTTTACCTTATAGTTTCAATTTGAGACCTTGCTTTGAGATTCTCTTGTTGTCTCTTCTCATCATCAGCCAACAAATAACCACCTTCTCTTGATTATATTTTCTGCTATTTTTGGATTCTTTGTCATTTCTCTTTTTTTAAAATCTAAACTAGTCCAGAATTCACTTCATGGTATACGAAATATTTGTTTTTACATAAGCGTGTACCAGTCATCCAATCAGGTTGTTCGTTAGTAGAGTGGTCCAACCTTCAGCCTTTATGGCCTTTTTTGGAAGCCGGTAGCCATCTTTTACCATTTAGATAAAATAAGAATAAACAGAAAACGAATCTATCTATCTATTGGGCCTTTTGAGCCGTAGCCGGCCCATAGGGCGTAGACCAAGATACTCCCTCTCTTATATGAATTTCTGTTCTAGCAGTTTTCAATTCTTTTAAAGATATTTTATCAAATCTCGCCATCTGTCTCTGTTCTGTGCAAGCAGCTCTCATTGAGGGAGCCGATTCCTGCTGCTCTTGCCTCTCTCATCAATGTTATTCTCAGTGTCTCTCTGGGTCTTCCTCTCTTCCTCTTACCTGTTGTTTCCCACATGAGGGCTTGCTTTGCTATTCGGTTATTATCTCTCCTCATCACATGTCCAACATATGACCATCGTCTTTTCTTTATTACTGAAGATATTAGTGGTTGATTGGCGATTTCTCTAATTTCCTCGTTTGTTTTGAATTCGTTCCACGCTATACCAAGTATTTTCCTTAGACATTTATTTTCGAATGCGTTCAACTTTGTTTCTATATATCTTGTTGTTTTCCAGCTTTCACACGCATACATAAGGGTTCTACGTTTCATTAACAAAAATCGTTTTTACGATAGCAGCTTGGTAAACCTCTGATCTTCCTCTTCTTCCTCTTTTCTTCTTCATCTGCCTTTCAGCGTTGAGGGGAGATATAATTTGCGGTCTTTTGCTCTTCTGTTCACCTCTGCTGCTGTTATGTTTCCTAGTGCTTCTAATATTCCATCGATACATCTTTTTCGTGGTCGACCCTTGGGTCTGGTGTTCTCACAGCGTTTGTTGAAGGCTCGTTGTGTTGTGTTTTGTTCTTTCTGCCTTGTCACGTGGCCGAACCATTTTATCTGCTGTTTCCTTACATATTCGATGGCGGGGGCTATAGTAAGCCTCTGATCAACAGTTCTATACCAAGCCGGGAAAAACGATTAGCATAATTAAAAAAATTAATTGGGTATTTCTAGATAAATTACATTTATTTGCTAACTCCACAGTTTTCTTCATTTTACAAAACAGTATCCAGCCATACTCTTCGTAGGGCGTGGTAGGGCGTGGCATACTTTGCACGCCCATGTCAGAATTTGCATTGAAGCCACGCCCTAATCTTCTTCTTCTTCTACCTTTTCAGCTCACTGTGGAGCATAGGTCTTCAACAAACACTTTCCAAGTCGTTCTGTTTTTTGCCATTCTTTTAAGATCATTCCATGTCTTCCCCATCATCTTCATCTCTGCTTCTATCTGTCTTCTCCAAGAATTCCTTGGTCTTCCTCTTTGTCTTTTCCCTGGGGATTCCAAAAAAGGGCCTGTTGTGTAATACTCTCAGTTTGCTTCCGTAGTGTGTGTCCTATCCAGCGCCATCGTCTTCGCTGTATCTCTTTATCCACTGGTATTTGATTGGTACATTTCCATAATTCTATGTTAGTGATTTTGTCCTGCCATTTCCATCCTTTTATTCTGCGTAAGCATCCATCAATGAAAGTCTGTATCTTCGTGATTGTCAATTTTGTTGTTCTCCATGTTTCACAGCCATATAATAGGACCGCCTTAACATTTGAGTTGAACATTTTTATTTTTGTATTTAGCCTAATTTCTTTGGATTTCCATATGTTTCCCAGTGCAATGAAAGCTCCTTTTGCTTTTGATATCCTTATTTTGGTATCATTTTCTGTTCCTCGATCTTTATCTATCTATATACATGTATATATATATATATATATATATATATATATATATATATATATATATATATATATATATATATATATATATATATAAACGCCCCGATGGATATACTTTTATTCTTCCAAATATATTCCTTTTTATCTCCGTGATCTCCTGAAGCGTGCATATCATGTCTGTTAGAACGTGCTTATCAAATCGTTTGAAACGCGCGTTACCGCATTTTATTGCGGTTAAAATAAGCAAAACGTGTGATATTCCCGCCAACTTGTGGAACAATGTTAAAATAAGCAAAACGTGTGATATTCCCGCCAACTTGTGGAACAATGTTAAAATAAGCAAAACGTGTGATATTCCCGCCAACTTGTGGAACAATGTTAAAATAAGCAAAACGTGTGATATTCCTGCCAACCTGTGGAACAATGTTAAAATAAGCAAAACGTGTGATATTTCTGCCAACCTGTGGAACAATGAAAAAATAAAGTCTCATTAGAAGTGCAGTACTGGATTTTCTAAAAATAAAGTCTCATTAGAAGTGCAGTACTGGATTTTTAAAAATAAAGTCTCATTAGAAGTGCAGTACTGGATTTTCTAAAAATAAAGTCTCATTAGAACTGCAGTACTGGATTTTTAAAAATAAAGTCTCATTAGAAGTGCAGTACTGGATTGTTAAAAATAAAGTCTCATTAGAAGTGCAGTACTGGATTTTTTAAAATAAAGTCTCATTAGAAGTGCAGTACTGGATTTCTAAAAATAAAGTCTTATTAGAAGTGCAGTACTGGATTTCTAAAAATAAAGTCTCATTAGAAGTGCAGTACTGGATTTTTAAAAATAAAGTCTCATTAGAAGTGCAGTACTGGATTTTTAAAATAAAGTCTCATTAGAAGTGCAGTACTGGATTTCTAAAAATAAAGTCTTATTAGAAGTGCAGTACTGGATTCCAAATGGAGACGTTGCTTTCCGACTCTTAAAATAAACATGAAGAAACTTGTTTCAGAAATGCAGTGCCAATTGTGACATTCTTTTTCTAAGTACTAATTACTATAGCGGAGTGGGGGCCGTGATAGCTCAGTGGTTAGTGAATTGGACTAAAAAAGGACAATAGCGATTTCGATCCTGATCGACGGCTTCCGGGTTCACCCAGCCTTAAATTGGCACCTGATTTTTCTTGGAAAGTAAAGCGACACGGGCGTAATACCGACCACATTACCCCAACAATCATGTGCCGAAGGTTTGTAAAAATTACGGTCACTAACACCATATTCCCTATACGCCACTTGCCGTGACGGGGCTCTTGACTTTTTTTTTTTTAACAGTGGAGTACAGTTAGTAAGTTATTGGAAGTTGTCACGAATCTGTCCTTATTGCGGGATTGGGTGGTCTATAGATAACACGCAGGCCTTTATATAAAAAAGTTCCGGGTTCGAATCCAGATACAGGAGGTGGGGTTTTCTCACTCCCAATCGTTGTTTCCTCGTGGCTTTACCGTTCCTGATCCTCTGGGTAGTGACGTCCGATGTCTAGTCCTTCCGGATAACGGTGAGGAAAAAAATCAGGACGTCCCGTGTATGCACTGCGCATGTTAAGGGACCCTTAGCAGTTAAAAGCTGAAATAAGTAGGCCGAAATGGCCGTTTCCCGGGTAAAATTTGTCTATGCCGAAGACGGATATGTCGGGACGGAAAGGCGCAAATATCACAGTGGTAAACTAGCGTCACAACGTACCTGCGGCCGGTTTAACGAATTAACGCTGAAATAGGAGAAGGTGGGGTTTCTAGGGAAATAACTCCAGGTGCTGAAAGTAGCAATAGTAAAATGTTATGTCTTCTCTGCATTCCTGTATTGTGTAGAAACATGGACATTAGACCAGAAAACAGAATAGAAAATTGAATCCTTTGAAATGTAGATTTGTAGAATATTAGGAAGAATTGGGTAGAAAGAAAAGAAAACAATGTTTTAAAACAATTAAAAATGAAAAGAGAATTACTAAACATAAATTAAACAAGACAAATGAGATTTTTGGGGCAGGTCAAATGACACAGCAGCCTACTAAAAGTAATCTTGGAGGGGAAAATACATGGTAATATTGGCAGAGGCAGACTAACATGGACAAATAACATCAAAAGATGGACAAGTCAGCCTATGGCAACCTGCACTATCAAAGTAAGAGACAGAGCGGAATGGTGCTCCATGGTAGGCAACCTTCGATGCGAAGACGGTACTCAATGATGATGATGTTTCCTAATATATGACCTGTCTGCTTGTTAATCTTTTGTATAAAATACTTCATTTTTATTCAAGAAGTATATTATATTAACGGTCCACGTTTCCATACAAAAGGTTCTGCTGTTTAATCCCCTGTGGAGTGAAAGGTTGGCCCACACTGTATTAAACGATTATCGTACCTAATTTGTACGCACTCCGGATGTAGGGGTAACATTACCGGAAATGTCTGCGTCTATTTTCAGCTGGTTATAGTTCTAACAAATGGCTCTATCGGAAGTGTTTTCCCTCGTAATTTAAACCTCCCTTGTTAGGTATCTGTATCTTTGCTTTGTTTGCTGTTTATGACGTCAGAGGTGCATTTATCTGGGCTTTCATCGTAACCCCTACCAATTTTCTTTGTGGTTTTTCGTTTTCAAAGTTACACTTTTTATGAACTTGTCATTCTCTCGTTCGTTTTAATTGGTTAGAATTTGGCAAGTACAGCCAATCAAATCACATAAACAGGCGTGAAGTGTGGACCGGAAATATACATTTTAAAGAAACTGAAAATATTAATTTGAAAACGTTTTTTAAACTCCTTTTTTTGTTGTTATTTGAACTTAGATCCGCTACGCCTTCATGCAGCTTTTAGGACAGCAATAGCGTTCTTTCGCATCGACAGCCCCCAACCTTCCTTCGTACGGTGCCCCACGTCTGGCCCCTTAATAAATTGCCGCTGCTTCCATGTCGTGTTGTCCCTGGATCATCTCTTTAGCTTTCACATTAGTAACAGAAGTGTAGTGATTTTAACAGGTATCTGATGAACACGTGACCTTCCCAGTCCAGTCGCTGACTGTTATCGTTGCGAGTGTCGTTTGTTTGTTGTGGATTTGTGTCTTCTTTTTTGTGAGGCATTCTCGGTTTAACTCCAAACTGTGCTTTCTAGGTTATGTTTGAGAGTATTTAGGCTCTGTTTGTGGCCAAATTGTGCTGCTGCCTCCTTTGAAGTTTTTTTGTTGTGGGCAAATTGAGCTGTTGCCCCATTGGAAGTTCTTTGTTGTGGGCACATTGAGCTGCTGCCTCATTGTAAGTTTTTTTGTTGTGGGCAAATTGAGCTGCTGCCTCATTGTAAGTTTTTTGTTGTGGGCAAATTGAGCTGCTGCCACACTGGAAGTGTTTTGTTGTGGGCAAATTGAGCTGCTGCTTCTGCGAATAGAGGCTCTAGTTTTTCGTGGGGTGAACCAGGTGGGTGTCCCACGGAGACTCATGATACTGACTTCTTACACGATTGCCGATTGGTTCTTTTGTGCAAGAAGCCTTGACATTGGTGTGACATAGCTTCTTTAGCAGGTTTTCGTCATTGTCTCATGTGGTGTGAACCACTAGCAGCTCGATATATGGTTTTGATCCGGGTTTTTCTGTGAAATGAGAACACTCTGACGCCGAATCACGAAAGCATCTCTTGATCTTTTACGTTGTGTGATAATTATCTCCTCCTGCTTGTACAAGCATTACTTGGTTTACTGTTTTGATTTAGTCAACGTTTTCTGAGAATCTTCCAGAAGAATTGTATTGAAGACAGTTATGACATTTCCTCTGTTTCGTTCTTCATCAACATTCAAAACCGTATAGAATGACTGAAAGTACACAATGTTCATATATCCATAATTATCCAAGGAGGCTCATAAGAAAAAGAAAGAAACAATCACCATTTTTCGGGCACATCATAAGAAGAGGAAAGTTGGAATACTTAGTTACAACTGGAAAAATACACGGAAAGAGAGATCGGGAACGACAAAGATAGAAAATACTAGATAGCTTAGTGTCATGGCATGGAAAACAGTCAACAACAGAATTGATACAATGCTCGTTGGATAGTAGATTGTGGAAGGACATGATCGCTTACGTCAACCATTATGGCACATGATGATAGTTTAATTGTTGTGTTGAACTAAGTGGATCACCGAACTTTGCTTACAGAGAAGAGTTGTTCTATAGATTTCTAGCCGTTTCTTGATATCTTCTCTAAATCTCCCGTCTTAAGTGCTTCCCATGTACGTGAAGGTGGATTGACCAAGCTTAAGATCACTCCTTAGAGACGGCACGGGAGTCATGTTCTAAAGAATCCAACACCAGAATCAAAACACAAAATTCCATACTTTTGCCGAGGATTGTATGCACATCGATAAGTTTTTACAATTGGTTATGTTTATGGAAGGTCTTGGTATCACATAAACGAATTAAAGTCCATAATTGCTCAAGCGCCCTTGCCGGTGGAATCATTCGAATTAATATCTCATCTCCCGAACAAAGAAAGGTAGCTGCAGTCTCAGCACACGCCAAAAGACATAAGGCAAAACCGCACAGAAAGTTAACACAGCCATCTGTTGCATATGATATCATCATTCATCGTAAGCAATTGGAATATGAAACACGATCAAAACGGATGAAACGCACAGCTCACGGTGTGCACTAAGCTCAGCAGCTCCTGCAGCAAGCCGGATTTGGAATATGAGGAAACTGCAACAGTGAACACTTTTCAGACACAGCCTATAATGGTCCCTGCCGCCTATCCGCCATATTGACCGGAAGTTCACGTCCTCCAGAAAATGTTGATCGTCCTATTTTTTTTGGAAAATGTATAGCGCCTGATGATGTTAGGACATCGTTTTTGTCTCGAAATCCGAACATACGAAACACATTTATTCGTCGGATTATCAACATCGGACATGGAACAACAGTCCGTAAGCGCTGAGATCTCCCCTGCAATGTGAATCTGTGAACTGATAAACCAGTCCACAGGTCTACCATCGATCTCACAGTCTTGAATCTAGACAATTTTGACAATTATAACACAGGAATTGGGGACTGGTTGGTCTCGAGGCAAGACAGAGAGGTTGCAAGTTCAAATCCTGGCTGCACCAGTTGGGATTTTTATTTGCCATTTATCTCTGCGGCAACCACCTCTGGTCTCAGCAGCGAGGCTCGGCTTGAAACCTCAATTACTCATCGAGAAAAAAAATGTGAGTAACATCCGTAGTTGGAGCTATCTGCCTGTGGGGCGAGAGACCCCTGTGCACTCGGGTGCAAGGGAAAAACGGATAGCCGCCAAAAGGGCAAGAACCAGAACTTAGTTTCTCCCACGACACCGAACGGGTACAAGAGAAAGAGAAGAAGGAGAAAGATATAGCTTCTTGTAATCACCTTCAATACATTATAGAAGAATTGTATGTTTGATACCTTCGTGGAAAGACACAAATGAGGAAATGAACTGAAGTATCAATGACAAACAGCTGTGAACTGTGGTTTGACTGAACAACTTGAAGAAATCTGGCCATGGAGGTAACAGTGGGGTGCCTGAATCAGATGAATGGTCCACACGAGATTACTCTCCTAAATTGTAGGGGGTCTGCACCGGAAGTTCGGTAATTTAACTAAGGAATTCAAAGAATCCACTGCAGAAATAAATAAATAATAAAAGTGAGCAAAAGAATACCTGACGCTCAAATGGTAAAAGAATTTAATAAATTCGAATAATTAGTAGTAGTAGTTGAATATAGTCAACTTCGTTCTCTAGTCTAATAAAAGTAATATAAGAAGGGAAATTACAAGGTAAAAGAGGCAGAGGCAGATCAAGACTAACATGGACGAGTAACATCAAAAGATGGACAAGTCAGCCTATGGCAATCTGCACCATCAAAGCAAGAGATAGAGTGGAATGGCGCTCCATGGTAGCCAACCTTCGATGCGGAGAGGGCACTCGATGATGATGAGTTGACTATGGATTTTGTTTCGTTCTTAGGGAATGTTTTTTCTTTGCTTTCGCCGTGTATTCTCTTTTTTCTGTGAATCTGTCTGTTTCTTGTTTGAGTTGGAGCTTTAGAGTGTGTTTCCAGAGATTGCTGTGTGCAGCTATGTCTTCCCAGGCTGCAGGGTTTATGTTCAGAGTCTTCATGTTGCGTTTACATACGTCTATAAATCGGTGTTCTGGGCATGCCTTAGCTATTTTGCCATCTGCTAGTTGTCCATACAGTATATCTTTTGGTATACGGTCATCTATCATCGATGAACCAGAAACATACAAACCCTACTACACCTCTCCGTCCTACCTTTAGTAACAGACTAACCTGTCTAGCCTGGCTAAGTGAGTGGGAATCTAAGAGGGACGACAACCCCGCACTCAAAAATGTCGTGCTGAAGTCGGATTTGTTGGGCCGAAAGGTGCAAATATCACAGTTATACTACAAACCACATCACAACGCTGACACACCCATTTAAGGGCGGATGATGAAGGTGTGCATTCGTTTAGTCAAAGGGCGAACGCAAGCAAGCAATCAGTTCACACATAAATATTTACTTTATTTAAATAATTTGAGGTTCTATGTTTGGTACTACAAGTTAAAATCATTTCCATAAAATATTACTTTTAAGAATTAAGGGGATCTGTTAGCTACTCCTCGGATTATCTTCATCGCACACCAAACAGTCAACAAGCAGTGAGATCTTCTCATTAACAAATCTCGCAGTTCACAACAATAACCTTGTTTGACAGTTCTCTCCCTTGCTCCTCGTACTCTCCTGAGTTTAGGTGTCGTGTACCACGCCCACGCCATCTTCATCCACAGATGCTGCCAAATGTCCCAGATCAGAACTAAAATGTCACTTCGATATAAAATAAACAGCCGTGCCTTACACAAGTGTATTTTTCTCTCATTGTCATCAAGTACCGGGCCTGCTGGCGTAGGTGATCATGTCCCTCTACAACTTTCGATCTCGACAGTTATTTATCATTTCTGTTGTTGACCTTCTGCCAAGCCATTCTCTTAAGCTGTCTGTTATTTTTTCTCTTTGCTTCCCTCTATCTCTTCGTCCCCCAATTTTTCCAGTTGTTGCAATATATTCCAGCTGCTCCCTTCTCATTACATGGCCAAAAAGTTATGATTGTTTCTTCCTAATATTGGAAATTAGCTCTCTTTTTGCTTTGACGTCTTTCAGAACGTTTTCATTACTCTTCTTAGCTGTCCATGATATTCTCAACATTCTTCTGTAAAACCACATTTCTACAGCCTCGAGTGATTTTCTTGTCTGTTGTCCATGATTCACATCCATATGTTAAGACTGTAGCTACATAACATTTAAGAACTCTTTTTCTTGTTTCTATTTTTAAAAACAACCATCTTCTTTATCTATCTAACTATCTATCTATCTGTCTGTCTGTCCGTCCGTCCGTCCGTCCGTCCGTCCGCCCGCTCGTCCGTCCGTCCATCCATCCATCCAGCCTGCTAGTATGTCTGTATGTCTATCCATCAATCTATCTTATCTAGTTTGTCGTGAGTTTTTTTTTCTTTTTTGGTACCTATTTTGCAATACCCAATGCAAATTTTGCTTACATTTCCTGTCACAAGACTGGATTGCAAGATGAAACTCACAGTGCAACGCAAACAACATAGCGGAAGAACTATAAACGTGTTAGATGACCTCCCCGTATACCCGTATTTGTAATGTGTTCTCTCCCCTCTCTTTCCCTATCGGGTCTGAATAACCTGCCAACCACACAGTTTAGGGGTCAGAGGGCATCTATTGGACATTAACTGACCCTAATCCAACCCTGGTTACGGACAAGGCTTTTCTCTTTTCTCCACATGCCTGCCAGGTCATCGGACTAAATCTTCCCAGTTTCTGCCCCTTGCATGTGAAGATTCGTGGGAAATTCCAGTGGTAGCTTTTTGTGCAAACACCGGGTTACAGTGGTTCTCAATTTATTGTGCAAAAGAGGACATTCTGGTGTGTTCTGTGGCTTAAATTTTTTTTGTTTCCTTTTGTTTTAACTCTTTCAGTACGGAAGGTTTTTATAAATTTAGTAGAGATTTCATAGACAAGGTCGTTCATGATTTTGAATACTAATATATATGTTTATATTATCTAACACTTAACATATATAGATGAATTTTTAGGTAATTAAACAAGGAATTACATTAAATGAAAACGAAGATGATACAAGACATAAAAAGAATATGGTTTGATGACAGTTTACACTAATCAAATTGAGAGTGATGCACTGTGCGGCGAAACGTACGGAAAGTGTTAAAGTTTTTAATAAAACAAAAGAGGTTGAATAACAAGGAAGCAGTTTTAACAAAATGGAAATGACGCTACATGGTAGCCAACCTTTGATGTGGAGACGGCACCCAATGATGATGGTGATGAGTTTTAATTTATAACTGTCTCTGGGACGCCTACTTTTATTTCAGTCAGAAAAAGTACCGTCCAACTGGTACTTGGTGACCGTCCAGCTGGTACCTGGTGACTGTCCAGCTGGTACCTAGTGACCGTCCAGCTGGTACCTGGTGATCACACTCTGAATCCCCGTCTTACTCCACCTAATCCCAACAAAAAAATCCTTCCTATCTACCCTTCTCCACCTGAGCTCTATGAATGATGGACAATTTTCCCCCAATATTCCTGTGAATATAATATCGAGGGATAATACCCTTAAAACAAAGAAACGACAGTGAAAACAACAATAGTTTTGTATTTTCACGGCTTATATATGTAACGATGATGCCAGAGACGGCAATGAATGTATTTAAATTGCTCTAACCATAACATATGATGCAATATTACGTAATTTGTATGTCAGTTATTAAATAATTTATTTTGGACCGGCATGAGAAATTTTCGGTTGAAACAGTAGAAAAAGATGTGTACCTGGGTCAGTTTTTGGGGGAAGGTAAATAACAGTGAGTGACATGCACTGGCCCCCTCATCTCCAAAAGCTGTGGCTAAGTACACCACCACCACATAAAATGTGTCACCAGGTACCTTTTACCTTGAAAAACTGATCCAGCGCTGACATCAGTGGAGATCTTATAGGTGAAGGTAAAGATAAAGTACGAGACTTTAATCGGCGTCTTAGCGCGCGATTTTTCACCCATATGTTTGGAGACTTCTGGATAGTGTCCCTTCAAGTATCGAAACTCACGATGCGAGGCAGCATTCCTCACCTTCCCAGAGTAAAACCCTAGTACCTATTTCTGTCTGTGGCTGGGTCGACCGCGGGGGTATTTTTTTCCAAATCACGAGTACAACTCACACTGCTTCCAGCGGGAACCGATACGGGTTGTCCTAACATCGATAGACCAGTCGGCTGGTTTTTCCCAACTAAGGCTACCGAGGCCCCAAAAAGTAAAATATATCACGGAACACCTTTTACTTTGAAACTAATCCAGCTCTGACATCAATGGACATCTCATTGGTGGTCCTCATGTGCCCGTAACGCAATGACGATTAGTGAACATTTAAACGTTTGCCTTTCTTGATTGTAACCCTTTAAAAGCTATAATCTATAGATTTATACCTGTTAACATGCTCGTGCTCTGCCGGGGGACCACAATAAAGAATTGTGGCCCTGTTCCCTACCAGGCATGTTCGTAAGAGGCGACTAAGGAGGGTTGGGCATGGGAATGATTATCCTGTACTGTAAAAAAAAAATAAGCCGAAAAAAACTTCACAAACATGGAAAAGTCAAAGTATGGATATAGAGATGCAGCTAAGACGATGGCGCTGAATGACACACACTGCGGAAGCCAACTGAGAGTATTACACAATCTGCCCTTTTCTGGAATCTAAAGGGAAAAAGACAAAGAGGAAGACTAAAATATTCTTGGAGAAGACAGATGGAAGCAGAGATGAAGATGTTGGGGAAGACATGGAATGATCTTAAAAGAATGGCAAGAAGCACAACGGCTTGGAAAGTGTTTGTTGAAGACCTATGCTCCACAGGGAGCTGAAAGTGTTTGTTGAAGACCTATGCTCCACGGGGAGCTGAAAGTGTTTGTTGAAGACCTATGCTCCACAGGGAGCTGAAAGTCTTTGTTGAAGACCTATGCTCCACAGGGAACTGAAAGTGTTTGTTGAAGACCTATGCTCCACAGGGAGCTGAAAGTGTTTGTTGAAGACCTATGCTCCACAGGGAGCTGCAAGTGTTTGTTGAAGACATATGCTCCACAGAGAGCTGAACGTATTTTTTGAAGACCTCTGCTCCACAGGGAGCTGAACGTATTTGTTGAAGACCTGTGCTCCACAGGGAGCTGAAAGTGTTTGTTGAAGACCTATGCTCCACAGGGAGCTGAAAGTGTTTGTTGAAGACCTATGCTCCACAGGGAGCTGAATGAAAGGTAGAAGAAGATACCTGTTAACATATAACCCGATTGTTTAATTTGTGTTTATGCAGGCTCTTGATGTGTGTGCATTTGAAACAAAATTGTATTTAAGAAATAATCTAGACATTGAGTGAGCTTAGTTTCCTGCCATTTGTTCGCAGAAACTACAAACTACAGACTCTTTGTGGTGGTCATGTCCTGGGACAGTCATTAAATTGTAAGTAAGACATTTGTCTGTCACAACTGCTGCATTTCGTCTTTTGTGTCCACTATCTTCTCCTACTTCTTCTTTCCTTCCTCATTTGCCTTACAGCGTCGAGGGGAGATATAATTTTCTGTATTTTGCTCTTCTGTTTACCTCTACTGCTGTTTATGTACCCCAGTGTTTCCAATATTCTGTCGATCCATCTTTTTCGTGGTCGGCCTTTGGGTCTGGTGTTCTCGCAACGTTTATTGAAGGCTCGTTATGTTGTGTTTTTGATCTTTCTGCCTTGTCACATGGCCAAACCATTTTTTCTGTTGTTTTTAAAAAAAATATATACATGTATTTGATTGGGGGGGGGGGGGTGTTATTCCTAGAATTTTATCCTCAGTTCTACATTTCTGATCTTATCTCTCAGGCTGTTTCCTGTCATTCGTCTGACACATTTCAGCTCATCAGAGGCTATTTTTCTTATTGTTTTTGCATCTGGGGTCCAGACTGGCATTGGTAGCACAACGTTGGGATGAAGATTGTATTTTAGAGTGCCAGTTTTGCCTATAGAGTTACTTCCCTTGTTGGACATTAGTGGTGATAGCTGTCCAATGATTTGACAAGCTGTGATGCATATTGAGTCTATTTCTGCTGTTATGTGAATTGTCGTTTGTCACTAGACTTCCTAGGTATTGAAATCCGGCTATAATGTCTACACAAGGGTACATTTCATTGTGTGTAATTATAATTGTTAGAGGCCATGTTTTTCTCAACAACCTTCAGTCCAGATACTGTTTGTTGCTTTGAAGCTGAACATGAATACCTGAAGCGATTGATCTTTTGTTTCATGGCGGATGTAAGGGAGATCACTGCGATCGTTGCGAACATTTATGTGTGTGTTATAATCTGGTAAAAGGAAAAGAGGAAGACCCAGAGAGACACTGAGAAGAACATTGCTGAGAGAGGCAAAAGCAGCAGGAATCAGCTCCCTCAATGAGATAGAGCTGCTTGCACAGAACAGAGACAAATGGCGAGATTTGATAAAATATCTTTAAAAGAATTGAAAACTGCTAGAACAAAAATTCAGATAAGAGAAGGAGTATCTTGGTCTACGCCCTATGGGCCGGCTACGGCTCGAAAGGTCAATAGATAAATAGATATAATCTGGACCTTTTTATTCATCATCATTGTGTGCAGTCAGAGGTATGGTTAGATCCCAACCGACGGCTTCCGGGTTCACCCAGCCTTTAATGGATACCGGATTTTTTCTGGGAAAGTAAAGCGGCACGGCCGTAATACCGACCACATTACCCCAAAAATCATGTGCTGAATGTCTGTAAAATTTATGGCCACTAACACCATATTCCCTATACGCCACTTGGCGTGACGGGGACACTTTACTTTTCTTTTTTAATGTGTGCAGTCTCCGCATCGAAGGTTGGCTACCATGGAGCGCCATTCCACTCTGTCTCTTGCTTTGATGGTGCAAGTTGTCATAGGCTGACTTGTCCATCTTTTGATGTTACTCGTCCATGTTAGTCTTTGTCTGCCTCTGCCACCTTGTATTTTCCCATCCAAGATTACTTTTAGTAGACTGTTGTGTCTTTTAACATGCCAAAAAAATCTGATTTGTCATGTTTGAATTGTGTTTAGTGGTCCTCTTTTCAGTTTTAGTTCTTTTAAAACTGCATCGTTTGTTTGCTTTTCTTTCCATCCAATTCTAAATATCTTCTATATATCCACATTTCAATGGCTTCAATTTTTTGTTTTCTTTTCTTGTCAATTGTCCATGTTTCTGCACCATGCAGGAATGTAGAGAAGATATAACGTTTTGCTGTTCATAATTTTAGCCCTGGTGTTATTTGTTTTGATGTTAGTATATTTTTCAATACATTAACATTACTTTTTGCCATCCCTATTCTTTTTATTATTTTAGTTTTATATTTTTCATCATGAGGTTATCGATGTCTTGGCGGCTACGTGTAGTATTTTTTTATAAATAGGCTCTAGCTGATATTTTTAAATGATTTACGCGACAGTCTGGTTGCTGCTATTCCCCGTTTGGTGTATGTTTTGCTTCTGACGTGTGGATGAACTGTGAACTTTACCGATATTTAAGTGGAATATGATTTATTCTTCAGTGTGTCGTGTGTTCGCGGTTCGATAGGCAAGCACTTGGTTCGACAAAAATGGCGCCTGTGGCCAGGTATGTTCAACCCGAATGTGAAAAGTCTGTGACGGTGGATGGGGCGGAAGAATCAGAAATGATCAACGGCCCAGAAAACGAAGTGTGTGGTACACATGAGGCATATTCAGAACACGAAAGACGAACATTGCAGACCACCGTGAAAGGGATTGAAGCCTCATCACGTAATGCTCCAAAAAAAGGCATGGAGACAACCTGCACCATCAAAGCAAGAAACAGAGCGGAATGGCGATCCATGGTAGCCAACCTTCGTTGCGGAGACGGTACTCGATAATCATGATGATGATGCATCCTCTTATAACGAGACCGGTTATTACGAATTGAGACCCAGTTATCATAGTCTGAGACAGATTGTTATAAATGATTGTTAGAAGGAAGTATTGCACTTATTATGGACACTTGCTCTGCTCATCCACGTTTGACAAGTTTGAGAGCTGTATCTTTGTTTGTCTCTAAACACGTCAAGCGACTGCGTTACATCAAGCTTTTTGCAAGGAACGTAACCATTGATCATGTTTCTAAAGTTTACATAGTACATTCCCCTATTATTAAACCTAAATTGGAAATGAGATACGGTTATAACGACAATGGATGGTCCCAACAATCTCGTTATAGCAGAATTCTCCTGTATTGTGATCGGGGTAATTAGATAGCTAGGCTCTTGTGAAAGTATCTTATCTCAAATGCATCATGTTTTTTTGGTTCCCTTTTCTATGGGCAATCTACATGTTTCTCCGACATCTAAGAAGATGAGCACAACAGGAGAATGGATCATTCCGATTATGGATCTTAATGTTGAAGTGACATAAGACTTCATCAGGAATCTGTGAAGGCCCTATGAGGATTGCATAAAATGACATGGAGATGTGATGGGGAAGCTGTTAAAATGACATGAAGATGCGACGGGGAAGCTGTTAAAATGACATGTAGATGTGATAGGAAAGCTGTTAAAATGACATGAAGATGTGATGGGAAAGCTGTTAAAATGACATGTAGATGTGATGGGAAAGCTGTTAAAATGACATGTAGATGTGATGGGAAAGCTGTTAAAATGACATGTAGATGTGATGGGAAAGCTGTTAAAATGACATGTAGATGTGATGGGAAAGCTGTTAAAATGACATGAAGATGCGATGGGAAAGCTGTTAAAATGACATGAAGATGTGATGGGAAAGCTGTTAAAATGACATGAAGATGTGATGGGAAAGCTGTTAAAATGACATGAAGATGTGATGAGGAAGTTGTAAAATGATATATATTTAATTTTTCGTTCGCCATTTTTGACCTCTGACGAAGTCCCTAGAGACTAGGAACTGAATTTTGCGTGTTAATCCGTTTTTCCCTGGTAGCCGTGTGCACAGGGGTCCCTCGCCGCACAGGCAGGTAACTCCGTCTTCGAAAGTACTCATATTTTTTGCGTCCTCGAGTAATTGTCGTTTCAAGCCGAGCCTCGCTGCTGAGGCCAGGGGTGGTTGCCGCAGAGAGAAACCATAAATAAAAATCCTAACTGGTGCAGCCGGGATTTGAACACACAACCTCTCTAGCTCGAAGCCGGCGTCTTGCCTCGAGATCAACCAGTCCCATCAGTAAAATGATGTGAGTATGTGATGAGGAAGCTGTAAAATGACATTAGGATGTGATGGGGAAGCTGTTAAAATGACATGAGGCTCTGGTGAGGATTGCACAA
Organism: Megaustenia siamemsis; assembly: GCA_032433765.1. NCBI lineage: Eukaryota > Metazoa > Mollusca > Gastropoda > Stylommatophora > Ariophantidae > Megaustenia > Megaustenia siamemsis. The sequence continues at coordinate 404,473 of JAVIAB010000091.1, read as the reverse complement.
AATGACACGAGAATCTTCCTGAAAATAGCTGGGGGATCTTTTAAGATGATCTGATTTTGTTAGGATTTTTTTTTTGGGGGGGGGGGGGGGGGGGGGTGGCAAGCATGGAGTGGCTTGAGAACTTTAACCAGATTGAGAACCGCTGAATGCTAACAGTTGACCCAAATGCATGTTCTTTGTGACAACTGTTTTATTTTTTTTTTTTTACGATTTTCTCAGAATCCAGGCACGTTGTGTGGAATTATAGTAACCCCTCTAGTCCAGTAGTGAGGTCAAAGGTTATTAATAATATGGGAATTCCAAATTTGTTCAAGGGTTTCCCCGTTTATTTTGGACGAACAAAGGCTAGGCCTGTCTGAACACGACCTGCGGGAGAAGCAGGAAGCTTTTACGACCTGTTGCATTTTAATGGGCTCTTTCGGAACTGGAGACCAGTCGTGTTAAAACATGCGATACAGGTTGTTTTTGTTTCATACAAATATGCCAGCAAAGATATTTCTGTGATAGTTTTTATTAATCTAAGATTTGTTCCGTTTCTTTTTTATTAAAAATGTATAGAAATTGGGAAAATGTCTTTTGTGAATAACACGTTGGTTTAAGAGACGAGATTTCTGATATTGCGAAAATACGAGCAAGTTTGGCAAGTAAGTTGATAAATAGTTCTTGTAATAGAGATATGTATCTTCTTCTTCTACCTTTCAGCTCCCTGTTGAGCATAGGTCTTCAACAAACACTATCCAAGCCGTTCTGTTTCTTGTCTTTCTTTTAATATCATCACATGTCTTCCCCATCATCTTTATCTCTGATTCCATCTGTCTTCTCCAAGAATATTTTGATCTTCCTATGTCTGGAGACATCTGTATGGCTTAAGTTTAATATCACAGCTGTTTATTTTAATGTAAAAGTGGAATTTTAGTTATAGTTGTGTGTATGTTGTCATATTGTAGCAATACGAACCAAGGTTGGACTTTGTTACATTCTCTTCTTTCACATAACTGATTTTTTTTTTTTTATCGAGTGCTTTTAATTTTCGACATTGCGCAGAAATGTGAATTTGTTTACTCTACACACAGCTCAATTATTACTTATGTGATATTTGAGGAAAGCAAAGCTTGAAAAGTTTAAATTTCACATTTTTATTTTTATTTTCTAGAGAAAGGTTTTCAATTTATGTATATGGAATGTTATTAAAGTTTCATGTCGTCAATTTTACTCGAATGTAGCACCATCATGTGCCGTACCAGTTGGCGTCGGCGATCATGTCCTTCGACAATTTTCTTTCTATCTACAGTGCACATCGTATCAGTTAGGTAGGTTGTTGATCGTTTTCTTTGCCATATCACCAAGCTGTTAAGTATATTCTCTCTTTCACTGTATTTAGTCAGATGTAAACAAATGTTCCAATAGTCCGCTTCTCATGATGCGCTCGAAACAGGTTGATTGTTTCTTTGAAAGTAGAAGCATTCTTGCTAACATTGAAGATTCGTATACAGTTTCGTGATAGCGGTTGTTGTAGTAGTTGCAGTTGTAATAGTTGTTGTTGTAGTAGTTGTAGTTGTAGTAGTTGTTGAAGTTGTAGTAGTAGCTGTTGTTATATTTATTATAATAGTAGTTGTTGTTGTATCTATTGTAATAGTTGTTGTAGTAATAGTTGTTGTAGTAGTTATTGTTGTAGTTGTAGTAGTTGTTGAAGTTGTAGTTATAGTAGTAGCTGTTGTTATATTTATTATAATAGTAGTTGTTGTTGTATTTATTGTAATAGTTGTTGTAGTAATAGTTGTTGTAGTAGTTATTGTTGTAGTTGTAGTAGTTGTTGAAGTTGTAGTTATAGTAGTAGCTGTTGTTATATTTATTATAATAGTAGTTGTTGTATTTATTGTAGTAGTTGTTGTTGTAGTTGTAGTAATAGTTATAGTAGTTGTAGTTATTGTAATAATAGTTGTAGTAGCAGTTGTTGTAATTGTAGTAGTTGTATTTATTGTAATAGTCATTGTAGTAGTTACAGTTGTTGTAGCTATACTTATTCAGTTATTGTAGTAGTTGATCTAGTAGTTGCTACAACTAGTTGATCTAATAGTTGTTGTAGTTGTAGTAGTTGTTGTACCAGTTGTTCTTGTAGCTGTACTTGTTGTTATTTTACCACAATCGACTTTGAGTACTTTGGTGCCTTCCCTCTCCTTCACTACCCACTTGACCAACGTTCTCTGGGATATCTGGCTAGAGGCAGATTCTTTCAGACCAACTGTGGTGAATGCTGGGATATCTGGCTAGAGGCAGATTCTTTCAGACCAACTGTGGTGAATGCTGGGATATCTGGCTAGAGTCAGATTCTTTCAGACGAACTGTGGTGAATGCTGTGTTCTCTAGGATATCTGGCTAGAGGCAGATTATTCAGACGAACTGTGGTGAATGATGTGTTCTCTAGGATATCTGGCTAGAGGCAGATTATTCAGACGAACTGTGGTGAATGCTGTGTTCTCTGGGATATCTGGCTAGAGGCAGATTATTCAGACCAACTGTGGTGAATGCTGTGTTCTCTAGGATATCTGGCTAGAGGCAGATTATTCAGACGAACTGTGGTGAATGCTGTGTTCTCTGGGATATCTGGCTAGAGGCAGATTATTCAGACGAACTGTGGTGAATGCTGGGATATCTGGCTAGAGGCAGATTATTCAGACGAACTGTGGTGAATGCTGTGTTCTCTAGGATATCTGGCTAGAGGCAGATTATTCAGACGAACTGTGGTGAATGCTGTGTTCTCTGGGATATCTGGCTAGAGGCAGATTCTTCAGTTAATGCAACTTTCAGCAAATGACATGCGACCGGATGATAATGACATTGATGTCAATCTTCTTGATTCCTCTAGATTCCAAATGCCAAGCCTGACATAAATTAACACCACGTTGGTAAAATGTGTTGAATGGCGCACTTTCTTTTTATGCATCTATTCGAATTGCTTCCCTGGCCAGAAATGCCACCATTTGTCCAATTGTCTGACGTCATATCCTGCAGGTTGTCCATATTTTGGGTGTTTGATGTACGTACATACACAATATGATACAATATTTTTCTAAAAATAACGGATAATATGTGGGACTATTTTGGGAATGTCTGCAGCCGCGGAGTAATCACGCTCGCCTGACTGCTTATTTTGAAATGGGACTAGCATTTCAGTGAGAATAGGAATGGCAGAAATCTATGTTTACTTGAAAAAAAATATACTGACATCAAAGCAAATAACGTCTGAGCTAAAACAAAGAATTGCAAAATGCTATATTTATTCAACATTTTTATACTGTGCAGAAACATAGACATTAAATAAGGAAACAAAGCAGAATATTTAATTAAGCCTTTGAAATGTGGATCTGTAGAGAAATGGAGGAGAATAGGGTTAAAAGGCAATAAGATAAACATGGAAGATCTAAATAAGCTAAAATTGAAAAGGCACAGAAGTATTTTGAGCAGTTTAAAAAAAAAAATATATATATATATATATATATATATACACGTTTTGTAAAAAAAAAAAATTAGTAAAGAGCCCCCGTCACGCCAAGTGGCGTATAGGGAATATGGTGTTAGTGACCATCAATTTTACAGACCTTCAGCACATGCTTTTTGGGGTAATGTGGTCGGTATTACGCTCGTGCTGATTTACTTTCCCAGAAAAAATCCGGTACCCATTTAAGGCTGGGTGAACCCGGAAGCCGTCGGTTGGGATCGAACCCTACCTCTTGTCCTTTGTAGTCCAGTTCACTAACCACTGAGCTATCACGGCTCCCATATACGTTTTGTACTACTGCAAAAAGGGGAGCAGAAGCGCCCGCGACTTGCGGCGCAATAGCAGGGTCGGCGCATCATCAGCTGACCAAGACCTAGCAGTTCTACCTCCTCGTGTTCTCCCCTGGTAACAGTCTGCGTCAAACCAGACTGGCTAACAGAAGCTGGGATCGACGTGTTCCCTGTAGTGGTGGCTGTTACTGATATAGAAGACCCAGTATTGCAGTACCTCTGGGCTGGACTAGTAGGTTCCCAGCATAGCCTGGAAGTAGTCGAACTCCAACTTCTCCAGGAGGAGCCGGGAATGTCAAGAAAGCCGTTACGACCCGCCACATCAATGAGTCAAAGGGCAACCTGCCCTCATCAACTCGAGGCACTACGTCAAATCAACTCAACAACTGCCAAAAGACAGCTTAATTTTGTTTGTGTACATGTGATGAGAGATAATACCCTTCTAAAAATCATCTTGGAAGAGAATGTACATGGTAGACGAGGCAGATCAAGACTAAAGTGGACGGATAACTTCAAAAGATGGACAGGGGAATGTAGGTAACGCGCACTTTCTAGTCAAGAGACAGAGTAAAATGACGCGCCATGGTCGCCAAGCTTAAATATAGATGCGGCACCCAATGAATGAATGGCGCTCCTTGGTAGCCAACCTAGGATGCGGAGACGGCACCAAATGAATGAATGGCGCTCCTTGGTAGCCAACCTAGGATGTGGAGACGGCACCCAATGAATGAATGGCACTCCTTGGTAGCCAACCTAGGATGTGGAGACGGCACCCAATGAATGAATGGCACTCCTTGGTAGCCAACCTAGGATGCGGAGACGGCACCAAATGAATGAATGGCGCTCCTTGGTAGCCAACCTTCGATGTGGAGACGGCACCAAATGAATGAATGGCACTCCTTGGTAGCCAACCTTCGATGTGGAGACGGCACCCAATGAATGAATGGCACTCCTTGGTAGCCAACCTTCGATGTGGAGACGGCACCAAATGAATGAATGGCACTCCTTGGTAGCCAACCTTCGATGTGGAGACGGCACCCAATGAATGAATGGCGCTCCTTGGTAGCCAACCTTGGATGTGGAGACGGCACCCAATGAATGAATGGCGCTCCTTGGTAGCCAACCTAGGATGCGGAGACGGCACCAAATGAATGAATGGCGCTCCTTGGTAGCCAACCTTCGATGTGGAGACGGCACCCAATGAATGAATGGCGCTCCTTGGTAGCCAACCTTGGATGTGGAGACGGCACCAAATGAATGAATGGCACTCCTTGGTAGCCAACCTTCGATGTGGAGACGGCACCCAATGAATGAATGGCACTCCTTGGTAGCCAACCTTGGATGTGGAGACGGCACCAAATGAATGAATGGCGCTCCTTGGTAGCCAACCTTGGATGTGGAGACGGCACCAAATGAATGAATGGCACTCCTTGGTAGCCAACCTTCGATGTGGAGACGGCACCAAATGAATGAATGGCACTCCTTGGTAGCCAACCTTGGATGTGGAGACGGCACCCAATGAATGAATGGCACTCCTTGGTAGCCAACCTAGGATGTGGAGACGGCACCCAATGAATGAATGGCGCTCCTTGGTAGCCAACCTAGGATGTGGAGACGGCACCCAATGAATGAATGGCACTCCTTGGTAGCCAACCTTGGATGCGGAGACGGCACCAAATGAATGAATGGCGCTCCTTGGTAGCCAACCTTGGATGCGGAGACGGCACCAAATGAATGAATGGCGCTCCTTGGTAGCCAACCTTCGATGTGGAGACGGCACCCAATGAATAAAAGGGAGCTCCATGGTAGCCAACCTTGGATGTGGAGACGGCACCCAATGAATGAATGGCGCTCCTAGGTAGCCAACCTTGGATGCGTAGACGGCACCCAATAAATGAATGGCGCTCCATGGTAGCCAACCTTGGATGTGGAGACGGCACCCAATGAATGAATGGCGCTCCATGGTAGCCAACCTTGGATGTGGAGACGGCACCCAATGAATGAATGGCGCTGTATGGTAGCCAACCTTGGATGTGGAGACGGCACCCAATGAATGAATGGCGCTGTATGGTAGCCAACCTTGGATGCGGGGACGGCACCCAATGAATGTATTAATTTGGGTTTAATCTCTATAATGTGAAAAGGCTCTTCTTTTCTTCTTCCTCTTCCTCGTTCTCTTTTTAGCGTGGAGGGGAGCTATGGTTTGCAGTCTTTTGCACTTCCTCTACTGTTATGTTTCTAATATTCCATCAATCCATCTTTTTCGTGGCCGAATCTTGAGTCTTGTGTTTTTGTAGCGATTATTATTAAAGGCTTTTTGTGTTGTGTTTTAGTTTTTCTGTTTTATCACGTGGCCAAACCATTTTATCTGCTGTTTCATGTATTCTATTGCGGGTATTCCCAACTTTTTATTTTCTTAGCTCTTCATTTCTGATCTTGTCTCTCATGCTGTGTCCTGGTGCCATTATAAAGCAACGACAAAAGTCTCAGTGTGAATAGTAACAAGACAGAAGTGATGGTCACATAGAAGAAACAACAATCACTACCACACAACATACAAAAATAAACGAGACAAATCTAAAACAAGTGCAACGTTTCAAACACTTGGGCACAATAATTACATCAGATGGGAGATGCACCACAGAAATAAAAGCATAATAGCTCAGGCCAAAATAGCATTTAAGAAAATGAAAAATATCTTATGCAAAAAGTCCATGTCAATAGAAGTGAAAAAGAGAATTCATCGGTGCTATATAGAGCCAATTCTAATCTATGGAAGTGAATCATGGACAGTAGACAAACAAATGAAAATACGATTAGAGGCCACAGAGATGAGATTTCTATTTCTCAGAAGAATGTTGTAAGTTTCCTGGACATCTTAAAAGACCAATGAGGAAATTCTCAAAGAGGCCAACACAAAAAGGGAGCTCCTAAAAAACATCAGAAAGAAACAATCGACATTTTTTTTATACATCTTGAGAAGAAGAAAGTTGGAATACTTGGTTATAAATTGCAAAAACTTGGAAAGAGAGATCGTGGACGACAAATAGAGAAGCTAGTAGATAGCATGGTGTCGTGGCATGGAAACCAGTCAACAAAAGCATTGATACGATGCACTGTAGACAGAAAAAAAATGTGGAATGACATCATGGCCTACGCCAACCGGTATGGCACATGATGATAATACCACATTATATGTTCATTTTTCATACCAGACATATTAAGAGAGTATTAAAGTAAAGTACCCCGTCCCGCCAAGTGGCGTATAGGGAATATGGTGTTAGTGACCATACATTTTACAGACATTCGGCACAGGATTTCTGGGGTAATGTGGTCGGCATTACGCCCGTGCCGCTTTACTTTCCAAGAAAAAAAACCCAGTACCAATTTAAGGGTGGGTGAATCCGGAAGCCATTGGTTGGGATCAAACACTACCTCTTGTCCTTTGTAGTCCAGTTCACTAACCACTGAGCTATTGCGGCTCCCTATTAAGAGAGTTATTTTTTTTAAAAGTCAACAACAAAAGTGATAAACAGCTTTGAAGTGACATGACCACTTTCGCCTGCAGGCATGGTAATTGACCATAATTTGGGGGAGAGAACCTCATTACATATTTTTTTTTAAAGTCTATCACTTATAACTCACATGCACGGTTCATGAAATCGCAGTGGCAACAAAAGTACTACCCTACTACCTAACTCACGCCTCGTTTGATATTCTTCCTTCGCAAAATCGAAGATGATTATCTGAAAGAACGCAGCACTTGCAAATATCCACTCTCTTGATTCCTTGTCGTCGAGATCCATTTTGTGCGAGCTAATGTTTGTACTTGGTCGTTATACCCATATTGTGCGAGCTTATGTTTGTACATATGTCGCTATAAACAATGTGATGCGGCGTGTTTTTCTTTTCAAATCCGTAGTTTATCTATTAAGTTGTGCTTTTAAGTTGTTGATTAAGAAGAAGTACATTGTGGGCAATAATAATAAAAAATAAACATTTTACGTGTTTTGCTTAGTTTCGTAGATTTTGGTTGCTGTGAAGTACGCATGCGTGGGCTAATGCTGTTGTGTCATCAGGTGTGCGGTGTTGACGGGTTTTCTAGCTGGTGTATTGAATATTGTAGGTCGTGCTTACACTAGCTGATGTAATAAATGTGTAGGTCATGCTTACACTAGCGGATGTAATAAATATAAAAAATTATAGGATATTTATGAATTAGATTTATGAGCGTAATATTGTTGTTAATGATGTATTGAATAATGAGTCCTGTTTAATTAATATTTTATAAGAATTATTTATTAAAAATTTATATGAAATTACTATTTTTAATGAGGTATATATGAATGCGTTTTATGTAATTAAATATTTTTATTTTAAATGAGTTTTTTTTTTTAAATAGAACTTACTGCCATGTGAATATGTAGCAAAACCGATTTCATTGCTTTCAGAGTATGTCTTTCTCTTCAATACAAAGCATATATTTGATCGTTGTTTCTACTCGTGCCACGCTTCATTGCAAATAATATCGGCCTCTCTTTTATATATCTATTTACTTGCCGTCTCCACGTGCTTTATATTATTCCCTGATCGTCTTTCAGTTTCCAACTCCGGTCGTATCATATTATCATCCCTGCATCTTTATATTTATTGAATCACTTCTAGCCATCTGTTACAAGATTTACAACGGAGACATCTGCTGTTGAAGTTTTATTGTAACTGTTAGCGTGAAACTGTTTAGTACAGGCAATCTTTAAGGGATATGCAGACAAAGAAAAACGAGCAAGGAATGATACTAAATTAAGGATACAAAAAGCAAGAGGATATTTCATAGCAATTAATAAACATGGAAACACAAAGAAATGATGTTAAATTCAAAAATTAAAATGTTCAACTCCGGTGTTAAATCAGTGGTATAATATGGATGTGAAACATGGAGAACAAAAAAAATGACAATCAAGAAGATAGAGATTTTCATAAGTGGATGCTTGCGCAGAATAAAAGGATGGAGATGGCAGGACAAAATCACTAACATAGAATTATGGGAAAGTACCAGACAAATAGCAGTGGATAAAGAGATACAGCGAAGACGATGGCGCTGGATAGGCCACACACTGCGGTAGCCAACTTAGAGCGCTACCGGACAGGCCCTTTTTGGAATCCGCAGAGGAGGAGACAAAGGAGAAGGGCAAACATACTTTGAAAAAGCAGAGATGACGAGAAGAGGATGTGGAAGACATGGAATGATCTTAAAAGAAGGGCAAGAAACAGAACGGATTGGAAAGTGTTTGTTGAAGACCTATGCTCCACAGGGAGTTGAAAGTGCTTGTTGAAGGCCCACGCTCCACAGCGTGTTGAAAGAAAGGAAGATGTATAAGAGATACATTGATTTGTTTTTAGTACTCATCTTATATTGAAATTAAATTAACCTCCACAGTTTACATGTGACACTTACCCGGATATAATCGTCAACACCCCACATTATCGATTTCTTCATCAAAGATATCATATGACGTCAACATCTACCGGTAAGTACAAGATATTTTCTCAAATCAATTGTGTTAACCTACTTTTTTAGAAAAAAACATCATGTACCTATTTTCAGGTGGACGAAGGAGTTAAAGAAACAGTGTATTTATCTCGCTAGTGTCTTGCAGAAAAAAAAAACATTTTATAAAGAACATATATAAGACCTCATAAATAATGAATTAGTTTTTCCACATTTAATCCTACAGTTCAAAGATTAAGGGCAATCTGGGTATCGATCTATCTTATCTCATAAATCTCATAGTTTTTTTTCCCTCATAGTTTATTATTTTTTTCCTACGTTCATGTAAGTAAGGCATTCATAATTGCTTCGTAATTTATTTATCTACCAGTTGTTTTACTAGGAGTCAGATTTCATGTCGTAAGTTTCCGTAAGGTCTGCATCTCTACCTGTGTTGCGTTTAATGTTTCTGTTCTAATCTGATTATGTCATGAAGATTTGCTGCCACCATCAATTATGGTAGATGTACAACAGAGGTACGATGCAGAATAGCTCAGATGGTAGATGTACAACAGAGTTCAGATGCAGAATAGCTCAGATGGTAGATGTACAACAGAGGTACGATGCAGAATAGCTCAGATGGTAGATGTACAACAGAGGTACGAAGCAGAATAGCTCAGATGGTAGATGTACAACAGAGGTACGATGCAGAATAACTCAGATGGTAGATGTACAACAACGTTCAGATGCAGAATAGCTCAGATGGTAGATGTACAACAGAGGTACGATGCAGAATAGCTCACGCCAAAGCAGCTTTCTAAAAAGTGAGGAAGATACTGTGCAGTCTATTATTGACAATAGACATAGAGTTCTTAAATGTTATGTAGTGCCTGACTTAACATACGGATGTGAATCATGGACAATGTGACAGCAGTCAAGAAAATCAATGGCGACTGTAGAAATGTAGTTTTACAGAAGAATGTTGAGAATATCATGGACAGCTAAGAAGAGTAATGAAAACGTTCTGAAAGAGGCCAAAGCAAAGAGAGAGCTAATTTCCAATATTAGGAAGAAACAATCACTATTTTTTGGGGGGGCCATGTAACGAGAAGGGAACAACTGGAATATATTGTAACAACTGGGAAAAGTGAGGGCTGAAGAGACAGAGAGAAGCAAAGAGAAAAGATACCAGACAGCCTAAGAGAATGGCTTGGCAGTAAGTCAACAATAGAAATGATAAATAAGTGTCGAGATTGAAAGATGTGGAGAGACATGATCACCTATGCCAAATCATGTCTCTCCACAATTTTCGATTTCGACAGGTATTTATCATTTAAGTTGTTGACCTTCTTCCAAGCCATTCTCTTAGGCTGTCTGGTATCTTTTCTCTTTGCTTCTCTCTGTCTCTTCTTGTTGTTACAATATATTCCAGCTGTTCCCTTTTCATTATATGTCCAAAGAATGATAATTGTTTCTTCCTAATATTGGATATTAGTTGTCTTTTTGCTTTGGCCTCTTTCAGAACGTTTTCATTACTCTTATAAGCTGTCTATGGTATTCTCAACATTCATCTGTAGAACCACATTTCTACAGCTCCAGGTTTTTTCTTGTCTATTGTCCTATTGTCCATGATTCACATCCATATGTTAGGACTGGCTCTATATAACATTTAATAACTCTTTTTTCTTGTTTCTATTGTCAAAGATGGATTGCGCTGTGTATGCATATACGAAGCTGCTAAGGCTATGATATATAAACCACAGAATGAGAAACCAAATGTTCACGAAACTCAAAATATGAGCTCCCAGTGAATGTCACTCTACCCTTCATGACATGACAACAAAATACGTTCTACAGCAACGCTTCTCAAACTGGTTCGCGGTACTGTCATTGAGGGAAGGCTTGAAGAATAGTATATTTTGTAGCGAAATGAAAAGAGAGAATTAATGAATGAAAGCACACAAGAAATTAAATCCCGGGGGTCCGCGACTACAAAACGTATTTAACGAGGGTCCGGGATAAAGGAAAGTTAGAGAACCGCTGTTTACAGGCTTGCCTCCAGTATACAAGTCTGAAAAGGTCAATGTGGGCCACGCCCACCTCCTTGGAAGAGAAATTCTACGGGTCACCCGTATATTGGAATCAGACAGCTGCCTTCATCAGAGAGTCCGGAATCCTAGTCTGATTAAGCCATGATCGCAGAAGAAGAGGATATATAACCTCGTTGATTAATTGAACATCGTTGGTTGGGGAAGAGGTTTAGAGGTAAGATGTCGGCCCCTGGACTGTGGAAGGTTCCTGGTCTGTACTACAGAGTTGGTACATCTGATCTAAAGTTCAGTACTTTCGCTAGGAAGCGAAGGCGCGCCTCCCAACACCGGAGCTGGAAGTTGTCAGTGACCCACAGCTGATCGCTTGCGCCAGGATTGGTGAACCAGAACCATCCAGACCCTGCTTCACCTCTCCGTGGTGCCTCTAGTAACAGACTAACCTGTCTAGTCTGGCCAAGCGAGTAGGGATCGAAGAGGGAAGACAACCCGGTACTCAAAAATGTCATGCTGAAGTCGGATGTGTTGGGCCGAAAGGCGCAAATATCACAGTTATACTGTAAACTACAACACAACGCAGACACGCCTACTTAACGTCCTTTTAAGGGCGGATGATGATGAGGTACACTTCTTAAGTCATCGGGCGAACGCAAGCAAGTACTTTCGCTAGAGTGTGGCTGGTGTGCTTCCAGCTTTGGAACGTATTGGGACGGGGTCTGGGTATTATGGAGTTGTCCGTTGTGAAGTGAAGATGATCTGTCGGCTTTGTATTGGTGTTTACGGCGCTGGGTGGTCTAGAGGTTAGACGTCCACCTCTTGACAGCAAGATCCTGGGTTCAATTCCCACCACAGTGGTGTAAATTTGTTTCAGAAATTCAACCCACTGGTTCTTTGTGTCTTTACCCTCTCCCCTGGTCTCTGGGTAGTGGGATCCGACGTCTAGCTCTCTCTCTCTCTTTGGGTAGCGGGATCCGACGTCTAGCTCTCTCTCTGGGTAGCGGGATCCGACGTCTAGCTCTCTCTCTGGGTAGTGGGATCCGACGTCTAGCTCTCTTTGGAAAGTGGGATCCGACGTGTAGCGGGATCCGACGTCTAGCCCTCTCTGGGTAGTGGGATCCGACGAATAGCTGTCTGTGGGTAGTGAGATCCGATGTCTAGCTCTCTCTGGGTAGTGAGATCCGATGTCTAGCCGTCTCTGGGTAGTGAGATCGGATGCCTGGGTAGTGAAATCCGACGTCTATCTCTCACTGGGTAGTGAGATCCTATGTTTAGCTCTCTCTGCGTAGTGAGATCCGATGTCTAGCTCTCTCTGCGTAGTGAGATCCGATGTCTAGCTCTCTCTGGGTAGTGAGATCCGATGTTTAGCTCTCTCTGGATAGTGGGGTCCGATGTCTAGCCCTCTCTGAGTAGTGAGATCCGATATCTAGTTCTCTCTGGGTAGTGAGATCCGATGTCTAGCCCCCTCAGGGTAGTGAAATCTGATGCCTAGCTCTCTCTGGGTAGTGAGATCTGATGTCTAGCCCCCTCTGGGTAGTGAGATCTAATGTCTAGCTCTCTCTGGGTAGTGAGATCTGATGTCTAGCTCTCTCTGGGTAGTGAGATCTAATGTCTAGCTCTCTCTGGGTAGTGAGATCTGATGTCTAGCTCTCTCTGGGTAGTGAGATCTAATGTCTAGCTCTCTCTGGGTAGTGAGATCTGATGTCTAGCTCTCTCTGGGTAGTGAGATCTGACGTCTAGCTCTCTCTGCGTAGTGAGATCCGATGTCTAGCTCTCTCTGGGTAGTGAGATCTGACGTCTAGCTCTCTCTGCGTAGTGAGATCTGATGTCTAGCTCTCTCTGGGTAGTGAGATCTGACGTCTAGCTCTCTCTGCGTAGTGAGATCTGATGTCTAGCTCTCTCTGGGTAGTGAGATCTGACGTCTAGCTCTCTCTGCGTAGTGAGATCCGATGTCTAGCTCTCTCTGGGTAGTGAGATCTGACGTCTAGCTCTCTCTGGGTAGTGAGATCCGATGTCTAGCTCTCTCTGGGTAGTGAGATCTGACGTCTAGCTCTCTCTGCGTAGTGAGATCCGATGTCTAGCTCTCTCTGGGTAGTGAGATCTGACGTCTAGCTCTCTCTGGGTAGTGAGATCCGATGTCTAGCTCTCTCTGGGTAGTGAGATCTGACGTCTAGCTCTCTCTGGGTAGTGAGATCCGATGTCTAGCTCTCTCTGGGTAGTGAGATCTGACGTCTAGCTCTCTCTGGGTAGTGAGATCCGATGTCTAGCTCTCTCTGGGTAGTGAGATCTGACGTCTAGCTCTCTCTGCGTAGTGAGATCTGATGTCTAGCTCTCTCTGGGTAGTGAGATCCGATGTCTAGCTCTCTCTGGGTAGTGAGATCTGACGTCTAGCTCTCTCTGGGTAGTGAGATCCGATGTCTAGCTCTCTCTGGGTAGTGAGATCCGATGTCTAGCTCTCTCTGGGTAGTGAGATCCGACGTCTAGCTCTCTCTGGGTAGTGAGATCCGATGTCTAGCTCTCTCTGGGTAGTGAGATCCGATGTCTAGCTCTCTCTGGGTAGTGAGATCCGATGTCTAGCTCTCTCTGGGTAGTGAGATCTGACGTCTAGCTCTCTCTGGGTAGTGAGATCCGATGTCTAGCTCTCTCTGGGTAGTGAGATCCGATGTCTAGCTCTCTCTGGGTAGTGAGATCCGATGTCTAGCTCTCTCTCTGGGTAGTGAGATCCGATGTCTAGCTCTCTCTGGGTAGTGAGATCTGATGTCTAGCTCTCTCTGGGTAGTGAGATCCGATGTCTAGCTCTCTCTGGGTAGTGAGATCTGATGTCTAGCTCTCTCTCTCTCTGGTTAGTGGGGTCAGATGTCCTGGCCTCTTGAAAAATAACAAAATTGGAGGCTAGAAAACCTTTAGCAGTTAATGTCGAAAAGAGTAGGCCAAAAATGGTCGCTGTCCGGGCAAAAATACTGAAAATCAAATTTACCAATCCATGCCTAAGACGGATGTGTCGGGCCGAAAGGCGGAGATATCGCGACTTTGTCGTAAATTAGCGAAATGTCGCATCTACGCTCACTTAACAGGTGAGCGTAAAGAAGAAGAGAGGAGTATTGGTATCTAGAAACAAAATATGGCATGTATGTAAAATAAACAGAAAATGGCATGAAGCAGCTAAATTGATAGACCTGCGAGACAAGCTACGACGTTTCGGCAAAAGCCTTCATCAGGTGCAAAACAACACGGTGCTAATCTGAAGCGACAAATATAATGTATGCCTTTCTACCAGTACATCAGAAATCTGCACGATATTTTTGGGTAACTTTGTCGTCCCTCTTTGATCCCTTCTTATTGGGCCAGACTGGTTAGTCTCGTTTCCAGACCCACTATAGAAATGTGGTTTAGGATCCTGATCAGTTGTGTTTAATTTATCACAATGTGTCGATCAGTTGAGTCGCTAGCCACTTTCAGCATTGGTTCTCTTGAGTGTCTTAGGTCTTTGGACATTTGAATCCCTGCGCTCGGAACGGAGCTAGCAGCAATCGCGGAAGGTGCAACTGAATATAGTAGACTGAGGAAAATCCGTTGGCCCATAGATACAACACTACAGACAAAACTATATGGGACACTGCAAGAATGACAAAAGACAGTAAAATTTATACAGGAAACGATATTGCTGATTTAGACAATAGTTCAGGCGAACAAAAGATATAAATATAGATTGACAAAAGGTGCAAGTAATTAAAAGTGTCGTTGTCACTTTAGCCAGTTGGCACTGTTTGGTGGTTAACGTGGTGCCAAATCTGGCCAGAGGGTGCTGAACTAAGGCAAAAACTTTGCGACAGCCGTCAAGATCTGTTAACTTCAATATGGAAACGAGACTGTAGACCTCACGATCCACAGGTCAGATGGAAGATCTCTTCTACCAGGACGGAATGGGTTCATCAGGTGTAATTATTGCATCAGTTAAACGACTTCCCGCGTGTCCAATGTCTGGAAAAACCATGCGAGCAAGAGCCGCATTAAAAGATCTATCTACGGGGAAGGACACACTGCTGCCTTGCAGTTACCATCGGGAGAAGGAAAGGCTACGGGAGAACATCCAGACAGAAACCACGGGCAGGTTGGGGGCCAACAGCCCCGGGCAGACACCCACCCTACGAGATGGAAAAATCCTACATCAAACCAAATTCCGGCCTGCTGAAGATGGAGTGTGTCAACCACAGCTTGGGTTTAGGGGAACAATCAGAACACACACGCACATACAAATACCGACGATGTGTGCTGCTCATCATGTGCCATGATGTTGTTCTCAAGATCCTACATCATGATACAGGACAGGAAATCAATTTCGACTGTTGTAAATATTTAACGCTGAAGATGATCATTGTCAATAACAACAGCAAGTCCCTTGTAATTGTTTTTCTGTGGTTTATTTTAGAACGGCCTTGGGACAAAGTGCCACATTTAAGCTGTCAAATCAACCTGGCCTCTTTTTGTCGTATTTTTCACTTTGCCCCATTACTACATCAGACAAAATGGTTCGTGTTTTTGTTGTTATTTTGGTGGTGAGTTATTGGCATTTAATTATGGACATTTGTGACAGATTTTTGTTTTCCTTTCTAGTAATTGTCATGAGGTGTACAATTAGGAAAAGTAGATTTGCAGTTAATCTGTTTTACGACCAAATTGAAACAGATGGGTGGCTATATTTGTGTTAGTTACACATAGATTTGGCTGATGTAGGTTGGTAAAACTGGCTAAGTGGGATGAATGGGAGCGTAACAGCTTGCCAGATTGTAATTGCAGGCCTTTTGCGATAATGCTATTTCGTTAATGGCGTTAATGGTTTGATGGCGGAAGTTGTTAGTTAAACCTGGTCAACAGTTTCATTAACCGTGATACTGCCGTGGCATACCGGTGGTTGTCTTTCCTTTTGTTCACTGGAGCCAAGATATGTTCACGGGAGCCAATAGTTGTTCAATGGGGCCAAAACATATTCACGGAAGTCAAGACATGTTCGCTGGAGCCAAGACATGTTCATTGGAACCATGATATGTTCACGGGAGCCAAGACATGGTCAAGGGAGTCAAGACATGTTCACTTGAGCCAAGAGATGTACACTGGTGACAAGACATGCTCACTGGAATCAGACATGTTCACGGGAGCTAAGACATGTTCACGGGAGCTAAGACATGTTCACGGGAGCTAAGACATGTTCACGGAAGCTAAGACATGTTCACGGGAGCTAAGACATGTTCACGGGAGCTAAGACATGTTCACGGGAGTTAAGACATGTTCACGGGAGCTAAGACGGACATCCATGACTGAACTGAGTATGGTCAGTGACCCACAGCTGACTGCGGGCGTAAATGTCCGGTGTACACCAGAGCTGATCAAGACTCTGCTTCCCCCCCCCCCCCCCCCCCCCGCGGTACTCATGGAAACAACCTGCCCTGTCTGGCCAAGAGAGTGGGGATCGAAGAAGGAAGACAACCTGTTACCCAAAAATGCAATGCTGAAGTCGGATGTGTCGGGACGAAGGGTGGAAATAAAGCACATTATACTTAGTGCATTCAGAAAGTAATGTACCACTTCGGTTTTCTCGGGAACCGCTAATTCAAAAGTATGACGTTTTTACATAGAATATAGAAGATACTATGCGACCCATTTTTGACAATCGAAACAAGAAAAAGAGTTCTTAAATGTTATGTAGAGTCAGTCTTAACATATGGATGTGAATCATGGACAATAGGACAACAAAAAAGAAAATCACTGGAGTCTCTAGAAATGTGATTTTACAGAAGAATGTTGAGAAACCCATGGACAGCTAAGAAGAGTAATGAAAACGTTCTGAAAGCGGCCAAAGCAAAAAGAGAGCTAATTTCCAATATTAGGAAGAAACTATCATCATTTTTTGGCCATGTAATGAGAAGAGAACAACTGGAATATATTGTAACAACTGGGAAAGTTGAGGGACGAAGAGATGATAAATAACTGTCGTGATCAAAAAGATGTGGAGAGACATGATCACCTACGCCAGCAGGCCCAGTACTTGATGATGACATTGAATATATGGATATGTCATGTAAACATCGGTATTATTCAACATAATACCCATTCACTTGTACAGCTTTACGCCAGTGCGCAAGAAGTGCATGTATTCCTAGCCTGTACCAGCCTTTGTCTTGATCGTGTAGCCATTTCTTCGCTGGATCAATCACTCCTTCACCATCTACAAACCGTGTTCCACGGAGAGCATCTTTAAGTGGACCAAAGAGATGGAAATCAGAGGGTGTCAAATCAGGGCTGTATGGTGGATGGTACTGTCCAATCTAATCTAGTGATTGCTTCCTGTGTTGCCAGACTTGTGTGGGGGTTGTATGGTGGATGGGGGAGTACAGTCCAATCTAATCTAGTGGTTGCTTCCCGTGTTGCCAGACTTGTGTGGGGGTTGTATGGTGGATTGGGGAGTACAGTCCAATCTAATCTAGTGGTTGCTTCCCGTGTTGCCAGACTTGTGTGGGGATTGTATGGTGGATGAGTGAGTACAGTCCAATCTAATCTAGTGATTGCTTCCCGTGTTGCCAGACTTGTGTGAGGGTTGTATGGTGGATGAGTGAGTACAGTCCAATCTAATCTAGTGATTGCTTCCTGTGTTGCCAGACTTGTGTGGGGATTGTATGGTGGATTGGGGAGTACAGTCCAATCTAATCTAGTGGTTGCTTCCCGTGTTGCCAGACTTGTGTGGGGATTGTATGGTGGATGAGTGAGTACAGTCCAATCTAATCTAGTGATTGCTTCCCGTGTTGCCAGACTTGTGTGAGGGTTGTATGGTGGATGAGTGAGTACAGTCCAATCTAATCTAGTGATTGCTTCCTGTGTTGCCAGACTTGTGTGGGGATTGTATGGTGGATTGGGGAGTACAGTCCAATCTAATCTAGTGGTTGCTTCCCGTGTTGCCAGACTTGTGTGGGGATTGTATGGTGGATGAGTGAGTACAGTCCAATCTAATCTAGTGATTGCTTCCCGTGTTGCCAGACTTGTGTGAGGGTTGTATGGTGGATGAGTGAGTACAGTCCAATCTAATCTAGTGATTGCTTCCCGTGTTGCCAGACTTGTGTGAGGGTTGCATGGTGGATGAGTGAGTACAGTCTAATCTAATCTAGTGGTTGCTTCCCGTGTTGCCAGACTTGACTTATGTGGGGGTTGTATGGTGGATGGGGGAGTACAGTCCAATCTAATCTAGTGCTTCCCGTGTTGCCAGACTTATGTGGGGGTTGTATGGTGGATGAGTGAGTACAGTCTAATCTAATCTAGTGGTTGCTTCCTGTGTTGCCAGACTTGTGTGAGGGCGCGCATTGTTGTGAAGAAGAAGCAGGTCTGCTGGATTCTTGTGTGGCCGAACTCTGCGAAAACGTTGATTGAGTTGTTTTCAGTATCTTAATGTAAGCTTGTGAATTGATTGTCTCTCCTCTTGACATAACATCCACAATAATCACACCTTCAATGTCTTAATGTAAGCCTGTGAGTTGATTGTCTCTCCTCTTGACATAACATCCACAAGAATCACACCTTCAATGTCCCAAAATACAGTGACCATGACATTTCCAGCTGACGGAGATGTCTTGAATTTCTTTCTTCGTGGTGAGTGCGGATGATACCACTCCATTGACTGTCTTTTTATCCCAGGTTCAAAATGATGTGCCCAGGTTACGTCACCTGTAACAAGTTTTGGCCAAAAAAAAGTTCTCTCCATCAACATTTAAATGCTCCAACAGTTCAGAAGAAATTCCTTTTCTTTGCAATCGGTGCTCATTTGTGAGATTTCGTGGAACCCATCTTGTACAAACCTTAGAGAATCCGAGAGTTTTTATAATTGCATTTGCACTACCAAAGCTAAATGACAACTTTAAGGCCAATTGTTGAGTAGTAATACGCCTATCAGGAAGAATAATGCCCGCAGCGCATTTCAACGTCTCTTCATTGGTGGCTGTGGCAGGCCGTCCACAGCGCGGCCGATCAAGAAGCTCCGTATCTTCGCTTTCCGATTCTTTGATTCTCTGAACCCAGCGAATTACTGTGCTCCTGTCGACTGTAAAACTTCCATACACATCACATAGACACTTGTGAATGTTCACAAAACTTCCATACACATCACATAAGCGCTTGTGAATGTTCACAAAACTTCCATACACATCACATAAGCGCTTGTGAATGTTCACAAAACTTCCATACACATCACATAGGCGCTTGTGAATGTTCAAAAACTTCCATACACATCACATAGGCGCTTGTGAATGTTCACAAAACTTCCATACACATCACATAGGCGCTTGTGAATGTTCACAAAACTTCCATACACATCACATAGGCGCTTGTGAATGTTCACAAAACTTCCATACACATCACATAGGCGCTTGTGAATGTTCAAAAACTTCCATACACATCACATAGGCGCTTGTGAATGTTCACAAAACTTCCATACACATCACATAAGCGCTTGTGAATGTTCACAAAACTTCTATACACATCACATAGGCGCTTGTGAATGTTCACAACAG
Source organism: Megaustenia siamemsis (assembly GCA_032433765.1). Classification (NCBI taxonomy): domain Eukaryota; kingdom Metazoa; phylum Mollusca; class Gastropoda; order Stylommatophora; family Ariophantidae; genus Megaustenia; species Megaustenia siamemsis. The sequence goes on along the minus strand of JAVIAB010000091.1, from coordinate 384,599 downwards.
TTTCCTTCTCTTAAACAAGAAATTCTATCACAATTCGCTGCTTATAATGCAAGTTGCTACATGCCCCATTTCAACGGTTTAGTGCAATCGTATTATTTGGCTGATTGCAGTGCAATTTGGTGCACACAATCGATACATGCCATATTTAAAGTGTGCAAAATTGCATACTTCTATTTTTATTATTAGCTGAGAAAACCGATGTGGTGCATTACCTTTTGAACGCACCTCGTACTTGTAGATATTTTAGAGGGCGAATGGGTGTGAGAGAAACATCAGTGGACAGAAAATCCACAGATTCCCCTGCAGTACACTTTATTGCATTAGACCAAGAGGTGCCAAACCCCAAAGGCTGCTGAAATACAACATTTAACCACTCTCATTACTTTCCTCGTTGCTTCACCACCACATCTACACTCACTGTCTCTCTCTCTCTCTCTCTCTCTCTCTCTCTCTCTCTCTCTCTGTTCCACGATTCTTCTGTCCTATTATTCCACTTTCTTTTCCACAATCTCCTCCCCCCCCCTTTACTCTTTTTCTGTTCCGTACATTCTCATTTGTTTGTTCCTCTCTCTCTCTGTGTTCCTCCCACTCCTTGTTGCACACTCACTGTGTTTCTCTATCTTTGTGTTCCTCTCTCTTTGTTCCCCCTCTCTTTGTTCCCCCTCTCTCTCTTTGTTCCCGTCTCTTTCTTTGTTCCTCTCTTTCTTTGTCCCCCTCTTCCTTTGTTCCTCTCTCTCCCTTTGTCCCCCTCTTTCTTTGTGCTCCCTCTTTCTTTGTGCTCCCTCTTTCTTTGTCACCTCTTTCTTTGTTCCCCTCTCTCTCTTTGCCCCCTCTCTCTTTGCCCCCTCTCTCTTTGCCCCTCTCTCTTTGCCCCCTCTCTCTTTGTCCCCCTCTTTCTTTGTTCTCCTCTCTCTGTGTTCCTCACTCTATTTGTTCCACGTTCGTTACCACTTTTTGTCTCACTCTTTCCATCTCTGTCTAACTCACTCTCTCCATCTCTGTCTAACTCACTCTCTCCATCTCTGTCTAACTCACTCTCTCCATCTCTGTCTAACTCACTCTCTCCATCTCTAACTCACTCTTTCCATCTCTGTCTAACTCACTCTCTCCATCTCTGTCTAGCTCTCCATCTCTGTCTAGCTCACTCCATCTCTGTCAAACTCACTCTCTCCATCTCTAACTCACTCTCCATCTCTGTCAAGCTCACTCTCTCCATCTCTGTATAACTCACTCTCTCCATCTCTGTATAACTCACTCTCTCTATCTCTAACTCACTCTCCATCTCTGTCTAGCTCACTCTCTCCATCTCTGTATAACTCACCCTCTCCATCTCTGTATAACTCACCCTCTCCATCTCTGTATAACTCACTCTCTCCATCTCTGTATAACTCACTCTCTCCATCTCTAACTCACTCTCCATCTCTGTATAACTCACTCTCTCCATCTCTAACTCACTCTCCATCTCTGTATAACTCACTCTCTCTATCTCTAACTCACTCTCCATCTCTGTATAACTCACTCTCTCCATCTCTAACTCACTCTCCATCTCTGTATAACTCACCCTCTCCATCTCTGTATAACTCACTCTCTCCATCTCTGTATAACTCACTCTCTCCATCTCTAACTCACTCTCCATCTCTGTATAACTCACTCTCTCCATCTCTAACTCACTCTCTCCATCTCTAACTCACTCTCCATCTCTGTATAACTCACTCTCTCCATCTCTAACTCACTCTCCATCTCTGTATAACTCACTCTCTCCATCTCTAACTCACTCTCCATCTCTGTATAACTCACTCTCTCCATCTCTAACTCACTCTCCATCTCTGTCTAGCTCACTCTCTCCATCTCTGTATAACTCACCCTCTCCATCTCTGTATAACTCACCCTCTCCATCTCTGTCTAACTAACTCTCTCCATCTCTGTCTAACTAACTCTCTCCATCTCTGTTAGCCCACTCTCTCCATCTCTGTCTAACTAACTCTCTCCATCTCTGTTAGCCCACCCTCTCCATCTCTGTATAACTAACTCTCTCCATCTCTGTTAGCCCACTCTCTCCATCTCTGTATAACTAACTCTCTCCATCTCTGTTAGCCCACTCTCTCCATCTCTGTTAGCCCACTCTCTCCATCTCTGTATAACTAACTCTCTCCATCTCTGTATAACTAACTCTCTCCATCTCTGTTATCCCACTCTCTCCATCTCTGTCTAACTAACTCTCTCCATCTCTGTTAGCCCACTCTCTCCATCTCTGTATAACTAACTCTCTCCATCTCTGTTAGCCCACTCTCTCCATCTCTGTCTAACTAACTCTCTCCATCTCTGTTAGCCCACTCTCTCCATCTCTGTCTAACTAACTCTCTCCATCTCTGTTAGCCCACTCTCTCCATCTCTGTTAGCCCACTCTCTCCATCTCTGTATAACTAACTCTCTCCATCTCTGTTAGCCCACTCTCTCCATCTCTGTATAACTAACTCTCTCCATCTCTGTTAGCCCACTCTCTCCATCTCTGTATAACTAACTCTCTCCATCTCTGTTAGCCCACTCTCTCCATCTCTGTCTAACTAACTCTCTCCATCTCTGTTAGCCCACTCTCTCCATCTCTGTTAGCCCACTCTCTCCATCTCTGTCTAACTAACTCTCTCCATCTCTGTCTAACTAACTCTCTCCATCTCTGTCTAACTAACTCTCTCCATCTCTGTCTAACTAACTCTCTCCATCTCTGTCTAACTAACTCTCTCCATCTCTGTTAGCCCACTCTCTCCATCTCTGTATAACTAACTCTCTCCATCTCTGTTAGCCCACTCTCTCCATCTCTGTCTAACTCACTCTGCACCTCTGTCTAACTCACCCTCTCCATCTCTAACTCACTCTCTCCATCTCTGTCTAACTCACTCTGCACCTCTGTATAACTCACCCTCTCCATCTCTAACTAACTCTCTCCATCTCTGTATAACTCACCCTCTCCATCTCTAACTCACTCTCTCCATCTCTGTATAACTCACCCTCTCCATCTCTGTCTAACTAACTCTCTCCATCTCTGTCAGCCCACTCTCTCCATCTCTGTCTAACTAACTCTCTCCATCTCTGTTAGCCCACTCTCTCCATCTCTGTCTAACTCACTCTGCACCTCTGTCTAACTCACCCTCTCCATCTCTAACTCACTCTCTCCATCTCTGTATAACTCACCCTCTCCATCTCTAACTCACTCTCTCCATCTCTGTATAACTCACTCTCTCCATCTCTGTATAACTAACTCTCTCCATCTCTGTTAGCTCACTCTCTCCATCTCTAACTCACTCTGCACCTCTGTCTAACTCACCCTCTCCATCTCTAACTCACTCTCTCCATCTCTGTATAACTCACCCTCTCCATCTCTAACTCACTCTCTCCATCTCTGTATAACTCACCCTCTCCATCTCTAACTCACTCTCTCCATCTCTGTATAACTCACCCTCTCCATCTCTAACTCACTCTCTCCATCTCTGTATAACTCACTCTCTCCATCTCTGTATAACTAACTCTCTCCATCTCTGTTAGCTCACTCTCTCCATGTACTTCACTCATACCATCTCTCCCTCCACCTAATTTATTCTGTATGATGGATTGGCCGTCTAGGGGTAAGGCGTTTTCTTCAGCACAAGAGAGTCCCCGGTTCGAACCCCGCGTCAGGTTGTAGCAATACTTCTCTTCGAATCCTTTACTTCGTGACTTTACCTCTTCCATGTCTCTGCATAGGGAGATCCGATGTCTTGCTTTCTTGGAAGAAGATTAAAAACCAAAATGTAGTGTGCACTATGCACACGTTAAATAACTTTCGTCACTTACAAATCGAAAAGAGTAATCCGGGAAAAATTCATAACAAAACAAAATATGTCCATAACCTAAATCTGTCAACGATGAAAATTGAGAGTACTGCTGAAGTCGGAGATGGCTTGCCTGTATGGCGGGGGACACTTGAAAACATGGCTGCCGGTTTGAAAAATAGAAAGGAAAAAAATATATTCACGCAAAACTTTCTATTAGTCGGGACTGTGCTAGAGATCCGAAGCCAGCAACTCTCTCTCTCTCTCTCTCTCTCTCTCTCTCCCTCTCTCTCTCTCTGTCTACTTCTTTTATTCAATCTTTATACCTTCCTAATTCACTCACTCCCTATCTACCTCATTGCCTTAATCTCTCCATGTACCTCAATCTTTCCTTCTCATCCTGCCTCGCAGATTTCATGTTTCTGTGCCTCTCCTTCATCCCCCCCCCCTCAACTATCTTACGTTATTGCCTCGCACTATCTATCTATCTATATGTCTGTCTGCCTGCCTATCTGTCTGTCTGTCTGCCTGCCTGTCTGTCTGTCTGCCTGGCTGTCTGTCTGTATCTATCTATCTATCTATCTATCTATCTATCTATCTATCTATCTATCTATCTATCTATCTATCTATCTATCTATCTATCTATCTATCTATCTATCTATCTATCATCCATCCATCCATCCATCCATCCATCCATCCATCCATCCATCCATCCATCCATCCATCCATCCATCCATCCATCCATCCATCCATCCATCCATCCATCTATCTATCTAATCTATCTAATCTATCTTATATATCTATCTGTCTATCTATCTTGTCTGCCTGCCTGCATGTATGCCTGCCTGATCCATCCATTATTTTACTCACTCACTCACTCACTCACTCACTCACTCACTCACTCACTCACTCACTCACTCACTCACTCACTCACACCCTCTCCCCACCATTTCTCCACACGTCACTTCAGTGTAGTTATCGAACGTTTAAAAGATCGAATTTCTTTTACTCCTGCTCCATGGACATCTCCAACAACAGTATAACAGACAGATATATGTTCGTTAACGCGCATGTCTGCTCATGCGTGCGTCCGTAACAACATGCGCACGTGCATGCTCACCGTCACTTGTGTACGTCCGACTTCAACTTATAGATCGATCATCTTCTTTCCTTTTCATTTTGCCATTCAGCGACGAGGGGAGATTAGTTTGGGGTCTCTTGCTCTTCTGTTGGATTCTCTCGCTGTTATGTGCCCTAATGTTTCTAATATCCGTTATTAACCCATCTTTTTAATGGTCTGCCCTTGATTCAGGTGTTCTCGTAACGTTTTTTTGAAGGCTCATTGTGTTGTGTTTTGGTATTTCTGTCTTATCTCGTGGACAAACCATTGTGTCTGTTGTTTATGTATGTTTTCTAAGGGGTGAACTATCTTTCATTATCATCATCATGTACCGTACCGGTTGGCGTTGGTGATCATGTCCCTCCACAATCTTCTATCTACAGCGCATCGTATCAGTTCTATTGTTGACTGTTTTCCATGCCATAACACCAAGCTATCCAGTATTTTCTCTCTTTGTCGTCCGCGATCTCTCTTTCCTTTTATTTTGCCAGTTGTAACCAAGTATTCCAACTTTCCTCTTCTCATGATGTGTTCGAAAAATGTTGATTGCTTCTTTCTGATGTTTTTTAAGAGCTCCCTTTTTGTGTTGGCCTCTTTGAGAACTTTCTCATTGGTCTTTTTAGCTGTCCTGTGTTTTAACTATCTTTAGATAAGGAAATTGACACCCGCACAGGTTAAGCTGCTACCACCTTCGCCCGTCTTTCTTGGCGTGTCTGGCAAAACGGCGAATTTGAAAATTAAAACAAAGGCCCCAGTTTACAATGCCTGCATCATTAGTATCCTCCTTGATGGCAGGGAATCTTGGACAACTTACGAAAGAAGCAGGAGAGAAGGCTAAATGCATTCCATATGCGATGTCTGTGCCGTGTTCTTGGTATCACCTGGAAGGATAAAGTGACAAACGTGGAGGTTATGACTCATACAGGCCTCCTGAACAACTACACGTTGCTCAAACAATGTGGGTTACGCTAGCTTGGCCACGTACACCGTATGAAAGATGGCCGCATACCAAAAGATATACTCTACGGACAACTAGCAGAAGACAAAAGAACTAAGGGGGGGGGGGAGGGCGCCCAGAATTTCTATTTGTAGACGTGTCTAAACGTGGCATGAAGACTCTGAACATAAACCCTGCAGCCTGGGAAGACATAGCTGCAGACCGCAATCTTTGGGACCACACTCAAAAGCTCCAACTCAAACAAGAAACAGACAGATTCATAGAAAAAGAGAATACACGACGAAAGTAAAGAAAAAAAAAAACATTTCTAAGGGCGCTGGAAAATACATAGTCAACTATGACTTACGGAGACTACTACAAAGGCAGGAATTATTCCTAGATCTTTTTTCACTTCTTAATTTTAGGCTGTTCCTGCCATTCGTCTGACACATTTCATTTCAGTAGTGGTTATTTCTATTTTTGTTCTTGAGTCTAGGGTCCAGGTCTGGCATTGGTAGCACAACGTTCCAGTGAATTGTTGTTGAGTGCCCGTTTTGCCTCTGTTATTATTACCATGTTGGACAGCTATGATGATTGTTGCCTGATGATTTGACAAGCTTTGTTGCATCTTGAATCTATTTCTGCTCTGTGTGCATTGTCGGTTGTAACTTCCTAGATATGTAAACTCCTCCACTCGTTTTACTTGTCTTCCGTCTATCCTTACGCTGTCGTTCTGTCTGTACAGATGTATAAGAAGAATAAATAAAACCAATTACCAGTTGAGTGTAAGGAAATGGAAGGAAAAGAAAAGTAATGAAAACGTTTTGAAAGTGGCCAAAAAGAAAAAAGAGAGCTAATTTCCAATATTAGGAAGCAACATTCATAATTTTTTAGCCATGTAATGAGAAGATAACAGCAGGAATATATTGTAATAACTGGGAAAGTTTAGGAACGAAGAGATAGAGGGAAGCAAAGAGAAAAGATACCAGACACTTTAAGAGAATGGCTTGGCAGAAGGTCAACAACATAAATTATAAATAACTGTCGACAATAGCGATATCAGTATTAGCGTGATCGACAATAGCGAGATCTATATTAGCGTGATCGACAATAGCGAGATCTATATTAGCGTGATCGACAATAGCGAGATAAATATTAGCGTGATCGACAATAGCGAGATAAATATTAGCGTGATCGACAATAGCGAGATAAATATTAGCGTGATCGACAATAGCGAGATAAATATTAGCGTGATCGACAATAGCGAGATAAATATTAGCGTGATCGACAATAGCGAGATAAATATTAGCGTGATCGACAATAGCGAGATAAATATTAGCGTGATCAACAATAGCGAGATAAATATTAGCGTGATCGACAATAGCGAGATCTATATTAGCGTGATCGACAATAGCGAGATAAATATTAGCGTGATCGATAATAGCGAGATCTATATTAGCGTGATCGACAATAGCGAGATAAATATTAGCGTGATCGACAATAGCGAGATAAATATTAGCGTGATCGACAATAGCGTGATCGACAATAGCGAGATCTATATTAGCGTTGTCGACAATAGCGAGATCTATATTAGCGTGATCGACAATAGCGAGATCTATATTAGCGTGATCGACAATAGCGAGATCAACATTAGCGTGATCGACAATAGCGAGATCTATATTAGCGCGATCGACAATAGCGAGATCAATATTAGCGTGATCAATAATAGCGAGATCAATATTAGCGAGATCGACAAAAGCAAGATCAATATTAGCGTGATCGACAAAAGCAAGATCAATATTAGCGTGATCGACAATAGCGGGATCAATATTAGCGTGATCGACAATAGCGAGATAAATATTAGCGTGATCGACAATAGCGAGATAAATATTAGCGTGATCAACAATAGCGAGATAAATATTAGCGTGATCGACAATAGCGAGATCTATATTAGCGTGATCGAAAATAGCGAGATAAATATTAGCGTGATCGACAATAGCGAGATCTATATTAGCGTGATCGACAATAGCGAGATCTATATTAGCGTGATCGACAATAGCGTGATCGACAATAGCGAGATCTATATTAGCGTAATCGACAATAGCGAGATCTATATTAGCGTGATCGACAATAGCGTGATCGACAATAGCGAGATCTATATTAGCGTGATCGACAATAGCGAGATCTATATTAGCGTGATCGGCAATAGCGAGATAAATATTAGCGTGATCGACAATAGCGAGATAAATATTAGCGTGATCAACAATAGCGAGATAAATATTAGCGTAATCGACAATAGCGAGATCTATATTAGCGTGATCGACAATAGCGAGATAAATATTAGCGTGATCGACAATAGCGAGATAAATATTAGCGTGATCGACAATAGCGAGATAAATATTAGCGTGATCGACAATAGCGAGATAGATATTAGCGTGATCGACAATAGCGAGATCTATATTAGCGTGATCGACAATAGCGAGACCTATATTAGCGTGATCGACAATAGCGAGATCTATATTAGCGTGATCGACAATAGCGAGATCTATATTAGCGTGATCGACAATAGCGAGATCAATATTAGCGTGATCGACAATAGCGAGATCTATATTAGCGTGATCGACAATAGCGAGATCTATATTGGCGTGATCGACAATAGCGAGATCAATATTAGCGTGATCGACAATAGCGAGATCAATATTAGCGTGATCGACAATAGCGAGATCTATATTAGCGTGATCGACAATAGCGGGATAATATTAGCGTGATCGACAATAGCGAGATCAATATTAGCGAGATCGACAATAGCGAGATCAATATTAGCGAGATCGACAAAAGCAAGATCAATATTAGCGTGATCGACAATAGCAAGATCAATATTAGCGAGATCGACAATAGCAAGATCAATATTAGCGAGATCGACAATAGCAAGATCAATATTAGCGTGATCGACAATAGCAAGATCAATATTAGCGAGATCGACAATAGCAAGACCAATATTAGCGAGATCGACAATAGCAAGATCAATATTAGCGTGATCGACAATAGCAAGATCAATATTAGCGTGATCGACAAAAGCAAGATCAATATTAGCGTGATCGACAATAGCGAGATCAATATTAGCGTGATCGACAATAGCGAGATCAATATTAGCGTGATCGACAATAGCGAGATCAATATTAGCGTGATCGACAATAGCGAGATCAATATTAGCGTGATCGACAATAGCGAGATCAATATTAGCGTGATCGAAAATAGCGAGATCAATAATAGTTATATCAACAACAGTTATATCAACAATAGTTATATCAACAACAGTTTTATCAACAATAGTTATATCAACAATAGTTATATCAACAACAGTTATATCAACAACAGTTATATCAACAATAGTTATATCAACAATAGTTATATCAACAACAGTTATATCAGCAATAGTTATATCAACAATAGTTATATCAACAATAGCAAGAACAACGATAGTTATATCAACAATAGCGAGAACAACAACAGTTATATCAACAACAGCGAGATCAACAATAGCTGTAACAAGAACTGCGAGACCAACAACAGCTATATTTTTAACAACTAGATCAACGTAGATTGTCCTAGACCCGACAATCACGCCTCCAATCTACCCACTTCTCTCACTGATACCCGGCAACAATCTATTCTCTAGAGATTCCAGTGCGAGTTACCCCACTTTGTAGCTTCGATTTTTATGCAATTATTGCAGACTGTTGTGTTTGGTCTTGTCCAATTTCAAAAGTAGACATGCTGATACAAAAAAATACTCCACAAGGTATTCCAACAATTAGATGAATTAGTCTTCGATCTGAAAGTGGTAGGTAGGTAGCTTCAGGCAGTGGGCCGCATGGGTTTTGGGGGAGATGCTCGGGGGATGCAATGGATGTGGAGATCGATGTGAAATTATCTAATGACGTGGTGTTTCTTTTTTTTTTTTTTGGCTGAGAAAGAGAAGCAAGTATCGGGTTTTATGTTGGAGACCTGGTTTTATTTGTGGGTCAGTTGTTATTGGGTCTTCAGTGCTGGGGTCGAACCACTTTACGATGGCACACCCCCCCCCCTCCTCCCATCTTCAACTCCATGTGGAACTTAGGTATTTAACATACACTTTCAGCTCCCTGTGGAGCATAGGTCTTTAACAAACACTTTCAGCTCCCCGTGGAGAATAGATCTTCAACAAACACTTTCAGCTCCCTGTGGAGCATAGGTCTTTAACAAACACTTTCCGCTCCCAGTGGAGAATAGGTCTTTAACAAACACTTTCACCTGCCTGTGGAGAATAGGTCTTTAACAAACACTTTCACCTCCCTAAGGAGCATAGGTCTTCAACAAACACTTTCCAAGCCGTACTATTTCTTGCCATTCTTTTAAGATCATTCCATGTCTTCCCCATCATCTTCATCTCTACTTCCACCTGTCTTCTCGAAGATTATTTTTTCCCCTCTTTGTCTTTTACCCTGGGGATTCCAAAAAAGGGCCTGTCGTGTAATACTCTCAGTTGTCTTCCGCAGTGTGTGTCCTATCCAGCGCCATCGTCTTTGTTGCATCTCTTTGTACAGAGGTATTTGACTGGTACTTCTCAATAATTCTACGTTAGTGAATTTTGTTTGCCATTTGCATCCTTTTATTCTGCGCAAGCATCCATTAATGAAGGTCTGTATCTTCGTGATTGTCATCTTTGTTGTTCTCCATGTTTCACAGCCATATAATAGGACTGACTTAATAATGGGATTGAAATTGTTTATTTTTGTATCTAACCTAAATGAATTTAATATAACTGGGAACAATGTTAACCACAGATGGTAGATGTACACCTGAGGTCAGATGCAGAATGGCTCAGGAAAAAGCAGCTTTCCTAAAAATGAGAAAGATACTATGCAATCCATTTTTGACAATAGAAACAAGAACAAGAATTCTTAAATGTTATGTACAGCCAGTCTTAACATATAGATGTGAATCATGGACAACAGACAAGACAATCACTGGGGGCTGTAGAAATATGATTTCACAGAAGAATGTTGAGAATACCATGGACAGCTAAGAAGAGTAATGAAAACGTTCTGAAAGAGGCCAAAGCAAAAAGAGAGCTAATTTCCAATATTAGGAAGAAACAATCATCATTTTTTGGCCATGTAATGAGAAGGGAACAGCTGGAATATATAGTAACAACTGGGAAAATTGAGGGACGAAGAGATAGAGGAAAGCAAAGAGAAAAGATACCAGACAGCTTAAGAGAATGGCTTGGCAGAAGGTCAACAACAAAAATGATAAATAACTGTCGAGATCGAAAGTTGTGGAGAGACATGATCACCTACGCCTATAGCTGTCAAGTCGAGGGGCTGAGGGCTACCCAAACTGTGACGATTCAGCACTGCGAGCAGGGGCGCTTGTAGGTAAAATGACGTCAGCCGTCTATAGCTGGCATAGCTCAAAACGTCACAAGTGTTTTCGGGAAAACCCCCTCTCGGGAAAACCCCTTTCGGCTTGAGAGACAGAGAGATATTGGTGGCGATGAAATTGGTTTACTAAACCAGTTGTAACTCATCATCATCATGTGCCATACCTGTTGGCGTAGGCGATCATGTCCTTCCACAATCTTCTATCTACAGTGCATTGTATCAGTTCTGTTATTGACTTTTCTCCGTGCCATGACACCAAGCTATCTAATATCTTCTCTCTTTGTCGTCCGTGATCAGTGATTTCTCTTTCCCTGTGTTTTGCCAGTTGTAACTAGGAATTTCAACTTTCCTCTTCTCATGATGTACCAGAAAAATATTGATTGCTTCTTTCTGATGTTTTTTTTAGGAGCTCCCATTTTGTGTTGGCCTCTTTGAGAATTTCCTCGTTGGTCTTTTTTTAGCTGTCCAGGAAATTTCAACTTTCTTCTGAGAAATCCCATCTCTGTGGCCTCTAATCGTCTTTCCATTAGTTTGCCTACTGTCCATGATTCACTTCCATATATAAAAATTGGTTCTATATAGCACCGATGAACTCTCTCACTTCTATTGACATAGACTTGTTGTCCAAGATATTTTTCATTTTCTGAAATGCTATTTTGTCCTGAACTAATCTGCTTTTTATTTCTGTGGTGCATCTTCCATCTGATGTTATTATTGTGCCTAAGTATTTGAAGCGTTGTACTTGTTTCAGATTTGTCTCGTCTATTTTTATGCTGCGTAACGATGATGATTGTTTTTTCTATATGACTGTTACTTCTGTTTTCTTACTATTCAGACTGAGACCTTTCTTGTTGCTTTTTTTCGCTATTATGTCTATCATTTCTTGTTGTTCATTCTATCTCTGCTATTAAAACTGTGTCATCCACAGATCGCAAATTTATTAAATTGTGACCGTTAACTTTAATTCCTTTTTTGTCTACTATTGATCTCATAATATGTTCGCTGTAAAGTGAAAACAAATCCGGCAACTGAACACAGCCTTATCTGACTCCTTGTTTTACATATTGGAATTGTCCTGTTTGGTTGCTAATTCGTATAGCTGCTGTTTGCAGCCAGTATATGTTTTTTTATGATTCGCAGATCCTTGCCATCAATGTTTACTCTCTCCAGCATATTGATTATTTCCACATGCTTTACTTTGTCAAATGCTTTTATGTAGTCTATAAAGCACATATATAGATCTTTCTAAGTTCTAGTTAGTTCTAATTATAGTTCCTGCTTATTTCTTCCCCCCAGCTATGGATTCCAATATAACGCTGTGGCAGTTCCTCTTGGAGCTGTTGCTAAGCAACAAACATCAGAACATCATTCATTGGACAAGCCAGGAGGGAGAGTTCAAATTGCTCAATGCAGAAGAGGTGGCCAGACTGTGGGGACTCCGAAAGAATAAACACAACATGAACTATGACAAGCTGAGCCGAGCTCTACGTTACTACTACGACAAGAACATCATCAAAAAGTCTCTCGGACAAAAGTTTGTCTACAAATTCGTTTCTTTTCCAGAAATTGTGAAAACTGAGACTAAAGTGCCTTTTAAGGTAACCCTTCGTTCTGCTGTTGTGAGTTGAACCCAGGTGTCTGCAAAATATTATCTTTCTTCCATATTTGACTTTCAGCTTCAGCTCGTTGCCTTCACAATAATGCTCACACCAGCCCCTTTCCCTTTGCTTTTTGTTTCCCAATAATACTCAAGCAAGAGCAGCTTTCCAAAAAATGAGGAAGATACTGTGCAACCCATTTTTGACAATAGAAACAAGAAAAAGAGTTCTTAAATGTTATGTAGAGCCAGACTTAACAAATGGACATGAATCATGGATAATTGGATAACAGACTAGAAAATGACTTTAGGCTGGTATTACAGAAGAATGTTGAGAATACCATGGACAGCTAAGAAGAATAATAAAACCGTTCTGAAAGGGGCCAAAGCAAAAAGAGAGCTAATTTTCAATATTAGGAAGAAACAATCATAATTTTTTGGCAATGTTATGAGAAGGGAACAGCTGGAATATATTGTGACAACTGGGAAAGTTGATGGACCAAGAGATAGAGGAAAGCAAAGAGAAAAGATACAAAACAGCTGAAGAGAATGGCTTGGCAGAAAGGCAACAACAGAAATGATAAATAACTGTTGAGATCAAATATTGCCTATGCCAGCAAGCACAGTACTTGATCACGATGATCAATAACGCTCTTTCCAAATCTGGCAAAATTTCTCAATAATTCTTCCAAGACTTGTTTAAGATCATTGTTTAGAAGAGTGGTTTCCCCTGCTACACACCAACTTCCAAAAGTCTTACTCTACCACGTGTTGTGATTACATTCCATTTATACATTGTTTCTCAGGTTATGCTTGTATTTGTGTGTTTTATGTCTCATTATCATGATTTCTAATGGGAAACATGTGAAACCTGGCTTGTTGCAGGAGCTACTGAGTTAGGTTTTCTGTACACACCGTGAGCTGTGTGTCTCATCTGTTTTGACCATGTTTCTAATGAAAACATGTGAAACCTGGCTTGTTGCAGGAGCTACTGAGTTAGGTTTTCTGTACACACCGTGAGCTGTGTCTCATCTGTTTTGATCATGTTTCTAATGGGAAACATGTGAAACCTGGCTTGTTGCAGGAGCTACTGAGTTAGGTTTTCTGTGCGCACCATGAGCTGTGTGTCTCATCTGTTTTGACCATGTTTCTAATGGAAAACATGTGAAACCTGGCTTGTTGCAGGAGCTACTGAGTTAGGTTTTCTGTACACACAGTGAGCTGTGTGTCTCATCCGTTTTGATCATGTTTCTAATGGGAAACATGTGAAACCTGGCTTGTTGCAGGAGCTACTGAGTTAGGTTTTCTGTACACACCGTGAGCTGTGTGTCTCATCCGTTTTGACCATGTTTCTAATGGAAAACATGTGAAACCTGGCTTGTTGCAGGAGCTACTGAGTTAGGTTTTCTGTACACACCGTGAGCTGTGTGTCTCATCCGTTTTGACCATGTTTCTAATGGAAAACATGTGAAACCTGGCTTGTTGCAGGAGCTACTGAGTTAGGTTTTCTGTGCACACCGTTAGCTGTGTGTCTCATCCGTTTTGATCATGTTTCGATATTCCAATTGTTTACGATGAATGATGATATCGAATGACAGGGAACAGTTGGCTGTATTCACTTTCTGCGCGGTTTCGCCTTATGTCTTTTGGCGTGTGCTGAGACTGCTACAATGGGGACTACAGCTACCTTTGTTTGTTTGAAAGATGAGTTAGTAATTCGGATGATTCCACTGGCACAGGCGGTTGAGCAATTATGGATTTTAATCCGTTTGCAGTGATACCGCGGCCTTTCATAACCAAACCAAACATGTGAAACCCTAGTTCCCTTTGGGTTATTTAAAAGACTAAAACAGCCGTGAAAAGTAAGTATGCTAAATTTCAGTGAGAAGTAGTATGTTTACATTATTACATTTCAGTGTGTTATGATTGAGCTGTCTGGGAGTAATATTTTCAATTTGTCAACTTTTACTTTCCTCTTTCTTTACATTTGAAATACTTAACCCCAATGATGTCAGACAGATATTATTTCTATGTTGTGTAATATTCCTTCTTTAATTTGATACATATATATGATATTTTTAAAAACAATTTGTACATAGTTTTTTTTTACATTTGATGACATCAGGTTTTCGCAAATCTGTGTCACAAAGTCTGATAATTCAGCTCCAGCCAGAAAAATAATCCGGAAATTAAATAGTTAGTGGTTAGGAACGGTTTGAACTCTTATGCTCATTGGGGTATCTTATAGGTTGGTGAGCTGAATTGTATGATAAACAGAAAGAGACCAAAGGGCAGACCAAAGCTGATATATAAGGATGTCTGCATGGCTTCTTTAAGTGAATTTTCTGCCAGAGAAAGAAATTTGAAAAAAATCTGGCATCAGATTTTATCTGGTATATTTTCTTATGTATCCCTCGACTTCTTCTTCCCAAATTTTTCCTGTTGTCGCAATATATTCCAGCTGTTCCCTTCTCATTGCATGACCGAGGAATGATGATTTTTTTAGATATTGATGATTAGCTTTCTTGTTAGCGTCATTTAGAACAGAAGCCATGGCGGCTGAGTGTTTTGTCTACTTGCTGTTGATCTTTAGGAAGGAGACAAATAATCGTAAATGAATATTATTATAGAGGGAAACTTCTGAGGCGAATATATCAGCGAATCATTTCAGAGGAAGAGGGAAGTTTATGACACTTGGAAAAGTTACATATAATCAACAACAGAAAAAAAGAGAACAACATATGGTTCGAAGTTCTTCTGTTTGGTTTCTTCGGATCATATATTTAAAAAAATTTTCTGTTGTTGGTTATTTGTCATTTTTCAGAGTGTTGTAAACATACCTCTTCCTGAGAAATGATTCGCTGATTTTTAGGTGTCCAGGTTTAATTCTCCAGTGTGCCTAATATTTCTTTAGACCAGTAAATTGGACAACAGGGGAGATCAACAAGCTTTTATTTGCGGACGATCAGGCGCTAATTGATGAAAAGATGGAAGACCTACAAGAACACTTAAATAGACTCAACATCACAGACACAAAATCTATCTATCTATTGACCTTTCGAGCCGTAACCGGCCCATAGGGCGTAGACCAAGATACACCTTCTCCTATATGGATTTTTTGTTCTAGCAGTTTTCTTTTAAAGATATTTTATCAAATCTCGCCATCTGTCTCTGTTCTGTGCAAGCAGTTCTATCTCATTGAGGGAGCCGACTCCTGCTGCTCTTGCCTCTCTCATCAATGTTCTTCTCAGTGTCTCCCTGGGTCTTCCTCTTTTTCTTTTACCTGTTGTTTCCCATATGAGGGCTTGCTTTGCTATTCGGTTATTATCTCTTCTCATCACATGTCCAACGTATGACCATCGTCTTTTCTTTATTACTGAAGATATTAGTGGTTGATTGGCGATTTCTCTAATTTCCTCATTTGTTTTGAATTCGTTCCATGCTATACCAAGTATTTTCCTTAGACATTTATTTTCGAATGCGTTCAACTTTGTTTCTATATCTCTTGTTGTTTTCCAGCTTTCACACGCATACGTAAGGGTTGATAGTACATTTGATTTGAATAGCCTAAGTTTTGTGTTTGTGCTGATAAGTTTTGATTTCCACAACTTTTCAAGGCTTCTGAAAGACATTGCTGCTTTAGCTATTCTGATTTTAATTTCTTTGCTCGTATCCCCTTCTCGATCAATGTGACTTCCAAGATAGATAAAGTGATCGATCTCTTCAACTGGTTTGTTTTCCATGTATATTTTGTCACCTGTTGGAATTAAACTAAAAATAACACACAAAATACAACATGATAATCAACATCAACAAAACAGAAGTCATGAATGTCGCCAAAAATAAACAGAACATCAACATAACTATAGAAGGGAGGCAAATAAAACAAATAGAGGAATTCAAATACCTAGGAAGTCTAATGACAAACGATAATTCTCAAACAGCAGAGATAGCAGAGATAGAATCAAGATGCAACAAAGCTTGTCAAATCATCGGACAGTTATCACCACTATTGTCTAACAAGGAAATAACTCTGGAGGCAAAACAAGCACTATACAATACAATCTTCATCCCAACGTTGTGCTACCAATGCCAGACCTGGACCCTAGATGCAAGAACAATAAGAAAAATAACCTCTACAGAGATGAAATGTGTTAGACGAATGACAGGAAACAGTCTGAGAGATAGGATCAGAAATGAAGAACTGAGAAAAAAGCTAGGAATAGCCCCCGACATAGAATATATAAGGAAACAGCAGATAAAATGGTTTGGCCAAGTGACACGGCAGAAAGATCAAAACACAACACAATGAGCCCTCAATAAACGTTGCGAGAATACCAGACTCAAGGGTCAACCACAAAAAAATGGATGGATGGAATATTAGAAGCACTAGAAAACGTAACAGCAGCAGAGGTGAACAGAAGAGCAAAAGACCGTAAATTATATCTCCCCTCGACTCTGAAAGGCAAATGAGGAAGGAAAGAAGAAGTAAATTGGACTTTAAATGTACCATTAGTTTTTGGATAATATGGTTGCTAACACCATATCACTCATATGCCTCAAGGCATAGAGGGAGCCATTACTTATGTACTTTTGGAGCAGACGTTAACATTAATCAAAAGCCCATGCGCTAGAATTCACATACAGGATCTGTCACAATAATCAATTATTTGAATTTCAAACTTGAGTGCAGCAAGAATGTCCCTTTCTGTCTGTTATAGACTGGATAATGAGACAGACAATTACTCCTGGAGAGAGAAAACAGACAGTGCCGTCACAACAGGAAGACGGGAAACACACAGATGATGTTAGCTAATTTATTTTTTCTAGTTGTTGGAAGACTTGGTATTCTTGGAGAAGACAGATCGAAGCAGAGATGAAGATGATGGTGAAGACATGGAATGATCTTAAAAGAATTGCAAAAAAACAGAATGACTTGGAAAGTGTTTGTTGAAGACCTATGCTCCACTGGGAGCTAAAAGGTAGAAGAAGAAGAATTTATTTTTTACAGACACATTCAAGAGAAAACAGAATGGACAAAAACAGTAAGCAAGCTGGATTAAATTGAAATATAAAGTTGTTACTGGTGCTACGACTACCTTGGATATACCAGTGATGGAAAATGTAAAACTGAAATAAACAAAATAATAGGAATGGCAAAAAGCAATTTTAATGCCATGAAAAATATACTAACATAAAAACAAATAACACCAGGGCTAAAAGTAAGAATAGCAAAATGTTATGTCTTCTCAACTTCTTTGTACGGTGCAGAAACATGTACGTTAGACAAGAAAACACAACAGAAAATTGAAGCCTTTGAAATGTGGATTTATAGAAGAATAGGTAGAATTGGATAGAAGGAAAAGAAAACAAACGATAAAGTCTTAAAACAACTAAAAATGAAAGAGAAATACTAAACACAATTCAAACAAGACAAATGAGATATTTGGGGCATGTTAAAAGACACAACAGCCTACTAATAGTAATATTGAAAGGGAAAATACAAGGAAAAAGAGGCAGAGGCAGACCAAGACTAACATGGGTGAGTAATATCAAGAGATGGACAAGTCAGCCTGTGATAAAATGCACCATCAAAGCAAGAGACAGAGCGGAATGGTGCTCTATGGTAGGCAACCTTCAATGCTGAGATGGCACTGATTGATGGTTAATAAGATTACAGTTGTGTGGAGATGTCACCAGTCTTGAGTTGATGAACAGTTTCTTCAAAAAAATGTATATAGATGTCTAGAAGCATTTAGTTTAGTTGCTGGAATATCCTCATTGAACAATAAGCCAATAAAGTGCTGAGATCACCTCCTCAGCTGTGGACTGGTTAGTCTCAAGGCAAGATGCCGGCCTTGAGACAGAGAGGTTGTGGGTTCAAATCCCGGCTGCACCAGTTGGGATTTATATATATGATTCTTCTCTGTGGTAACCACCCCTGGTCTCAGCAGTGAGGCCCGGCTTGAAACGTCAATTACTCATTGACGGAAAAAAATATGAGTATCTCCAAAGATGGAGTCATCTGCCTGTATGGCGAGGGACCCCTGCTTACACGGCTGCCAGAGAAAAATGGATTAACACGCAAAATTCAGTTCCTAGTCTCTAGGGACTTCACCAGAGGTAACAGCTGGTGAACACAAAAAAAAAAAACCTCCTCAGGTAATCCCGTGATAATAAACGAATCATCCCCTTTTCTTGCTGTAGCTTTCTTGAACAACTTCCTTCTTGATTTTGAAGATCCTGCAGTCATATGAAGGCTACAGAGATTAATTGTGAACTTCATCAATGTTTTCATCTTGTCCTCCTCATTTTTGGAGCATGGAGTTTCTGTCTATCGCAAGCCCACTTATTTCACAATGATGTAGTATGGCAAGGCCACTTATTTCACAATGATGTAGTATGGCAAGGCCACTTATTTCACAATGATGTAGTATGGCAAGGCCACTTATTTCACAATGATGTAGTATGGCAAGGCCACTTATTTCACAATGATGTAGTATGGCAAGGCCACTTATTTCACAATGATGTAGTATGACAAGGCCACTTATTTCACAATGATGTAGTATGGCAAGGCCACTTATTTCATAATGATATAGTATGACAAGGCCACTTATTTCACAATGATGTAGTATGACAATCCACTTATTTCACAATGATGTAGTATGGCAAGGCCACTTATTTCACAATGATGTAGTATGACAAGGCCACTTATTTCACAATGATGTAGTATGACAAGGCCACTTATTTCACAAGGATGTAGTATGACAAGGCCACTTATTTCACAATGATGTAGTATGGCAGCCACTTATTTCACAATGATGTAGTATGGCAAGGCCACTTATTTCACAATGATGTAGTATGACAAGGCCACTTATTTCACAATGATGTAGTATGGCAAGGCCACTTATTTCATAATGATGTAGTATGACAAGGCCACTTATTTCACAATGATGTAGTATGACAAGGCCACTTATTTCACAATGATGTAGTATGGCAAGGCCACTTATTTCACAATGATGTAGTATGACAAGGCCACTTATTTCACAATGATGTAGTATGACAAGGCCACTTATTTCACAAGGATGTAGTATGACAAGGCCACTTATTTCACAATGATGTAGTATGGCAAGGCCACTTATTTCACAATGATGTAGTATGGCAAGGCCACTTATTTCACAATGATGTAGTATGACAAGGTCACTTATTTCACAATGATGTAGTATGGCAAGCCCACTTATTTCACAATGATGTAGTATGACAAGGCCACTTATTTCACAATGATGTAGTATGACAAGGTCACTTATTTCACAATGATGTAGTCTGACAAGGCCACTTATTTCACAATGATGTAGTATGGCAATGCCACTTATTTCACAATGATGTAGTATGGCAAGCCCACTTATTTCACAATGATGTAGTATGGCATGGCCACTTATTTCACAATGATGTAGTATGGCAAGCCCACTTATTTCACAATGATGTAGTATGGCAAGGTCACTTATTTCACAATGATGTAGTATGGCAAGCCCACCTATTTCACAATGATGTAGTATGACAAGGCCACTTATTTCACAATGATGTAGTATGACAAGGCCACTTATTTCACAATGATGTAATATGACAAGGCCACTTATTTCACAATGATGTAGTATGACAAGGCCACTTATTTCACAATGATGTAGTATGACAAGGCCACTTATTTCACAATAATGTAGTATGACAAGGC
Organism: Megaustenia siamemsis; assembly: GCA_032433765.1. Taxonomy (NCBI): domain Eukaryota; kingdom Metazoa; phylum Mollusca; class Gastropoda; order Stylommatophora; family Ariophantidae; genus Megaustenia; species Megaustenia siamemsis. The sequence continues at coordinate 363,984 of JAVIAB010000091.1, read as the reverse complement.
CACTTATTTCACAATGATGTAGTATGGCAAGGCCACTTATTTCACAATGATGTAGTATGGCAAGCCCACTTATTTCACAATGATGTAGTATGACAAGGCCACTTATTTCACAATGATGTAGTATGACAAGGCCACTTATTTCACAATGATGTAGTATGACAAGGCCACTTATTTCACAATGATGTAGTATAGCAAGCCCACTTATTTCACAATGATGTAGTATGACAAGGCCACTTATTTCACAATGATGTAGTATGGCAAGGCCACTTATTTCACAATGATGTAGTATGACAAGGCCACTTATTTCACAATGATGTAGTATGGCAAGCCCACTTATTTCACAATGATGTAGTATGACAAGGCCACTTATTTCACAATGATGTAGTATGACAAGGCCACTTATTTCACAATGATGTAGTATGACAAGGCCACTTATTTCACAATGATGTAGTATGGCAAGGCCACTTATTTCACAATGATGTAGTATGGCAAGCCCACTTATTTCACAATGATGTAGTATGGCATGGCCACTTATTTCACAATGATGTAGTATGGCAAGCCCACATATTTCACAATGATGTAGTATGGCAAGGCCACTTATTTCACAATGATGTAGTATGGCAAGGCCACTTATTTCACAATGATGTAGTATGGCAAGGCCACTTATTTCACAATGATGTAGTATGGCATGGCCATTTATTTCACAATGATGTAGTATGGCATGGCCACTTATTTCACAATGATGTAGTATGGCAAGGCCACTTATTTCACAATGATGTAGTATGGCATGGACACTTATTTCACAGGGGGCCTCGGTAGCCTAGTTGGGAAAACCACTCGACTAGATTACCGACGTTCGGACAACCCGTGTTCAATTCCCGCTGGGAGCAGTGTGAATTGTACTCGTGGTTGGAAAAAAAAAAATACCCCCACGGTCGACCCAGCCGTTGGCAGAAATGGGTACCAGGGTATATTATCCTGGGAAGGTGAGGAATGTCGCTTCGCATCTGAGTTTCGATGCTTGAGGCTACACTATACAGAAATATCCGAACATTTCTGGATGGGCGGCCGAGCACATATGGGTATATACTCGCGTGCTAAGACGCCGGTTCAAGTCTCGTACTTTACCTTTACTTTTACCTTTACTTATTTCACAATGATGTAGTATGGCAAGGCCACTTATTTCACAATGATGTAGTATGGCAAGGCCACTTATTTCACAATGATGTAGTATGACAAGGCCACTTATTTCACAATGATGTAGTATGGCAAGCCCACTTATTTCACAATGATGTAGTATGACAAGGCCACTTATTTCACAATGATGTAGTATGGCAAGGCCACTTATTTCACAATGATGTAGTATGGCAAGCCCACTTATTTCACAATGATGTAGTATGACAAGGCCACTTATTTCACAATGATGTAGTATGACAAGGCCACTTATTTCACAATGATGTAGTATGACAAGGCCACTTATTTCACAATGATGTAGTATAGCAAGCCCACTTATTTCACAATGATGTAGTATGACAAGGCCACTTATTTCACAATGATGTAGTATGGCAAGGCCACTTATTTCACAATGATGTAGTATGACAAGGCCACTTATTTCACAATGATGTAGTATGGCAAGCCCACTTATTTCACAATGATGTAGTATGACAAGGCCACTTATTTAACAATGATGTAGTATGACAAGGCCACTTATTTCACAATGATGTAGTATGACAAGGCCACTTATTTCACAATGATGTAGTATGGCAAGGCCACTTATTTCACAATGATGTAGTATGGCAAGCCCACTTATTTCACAATGATGTAGTATGGCATGGCCACTTATTTCACAATGATGTAGTATGGCAAGCCCACATATTTCACAATGATGTAGTATGGCAAGGCCACTTATTTCACAATGATGTAGTATGGCAAGGCCACTTATTTCACAATGATGTAGTATGGCAAGGCCACTTATTTCACAATGATGTAGTATGGCATGGCCACTTATTTCACAATGATGTAGTATGGCAAGGCCACTTATTTCACAATGATGTAGTATGGCAAGGCCACTTATTTCACAATGATGTAGTATGGCAAGGCCACTTATTTCACAATGATGTAGTATGACAAGGCCACTTATTTCACACTGATGTAGTATGGCAAGGCCACTTATTTCACAATGATGTAGTATGACAAGGCCACTTATTTCACAATGATGTAGTATGACAAGGCCACTTATTTCACAATGATGTAGTATGACAAGGCCACTTATTTCACAATGATGTAGTATGGCAAGGCCACTTATTTCACAATGATGTAGTATGGCAAGCCCACATATTTCATAATGATGTAGTATGACAAGGCCACTTATTTCACAATGATGTAGTATGGCAAGCCCACATATTTCACAATGATGTAGTATGGCAAGGTCACTTATTTCACAATGATGTAGTGTGGCATGGCCACTTATTTCATAATGATGTAGTGTGGCATGGCCACTCATTTCACAATTATGTAGTATTCCCATTTTGCATCGACAATGAATGTACTCACAAGCTTAGAGGTGTACTCAGAAGAAGAAGAAATACTCAAAAGAAAAGTCGTGGTCTTAAATGAAAACAAAAAATTAAACATTTTGTCAAAATAGAAAGTCTCTGCCTCATAAGGGCGAACACTTTCACGTACTTAGGAAGCATTTTAACACTGTATGAAGAAGTTGGGTGGTTCAGAGGTAAGGCGCCTGCCTCTCGAGAAGATGGTTCTGGGTTTGAATCCCATCATCATCTTCTTCTTCTACCTTTTTAGCTCCCCGTGGAGCATAGGTCTTCAACAAACACTTTCCAAGTCATTCTGTTTTTTTGCCATTCTTTTAAGATCATTCCATGTCTTCCCCACCATCTTCATCTCTGCTTCTATCTGTCTTCTGCAAGAATTCCTCTTAGACAGAGAGCCCTTATCTTTCCTGGATGGCGGATTTACTTTTTCTCTCTTTGACTTGTCCATGTTTGTGAAGTTTTTTCGGCTTATTTTTTTACAGTATGGGATAGCCAGTCCCATGATCAACCCTCCTTTCTCGCCTCTTACGAACATGCATGGTAGGTACAGCACCACTATTCTTTACTCCACTTTCGGGCCCCGGCAGCGCACGGGCGATCATCAGCATACCATAGATTATTTATATTATGACCTCCGATTGTTATTCCACCATAGGCAGTGGAGAGTTTTCTCTTGAAATGTGTAGTTTGTTTCTGGCTTTACCCTCTCCCAGTATCTGGGTGGTGTGATCTTGTAGTTTTCAAATCTTTCTTACCCGGTGTCCTGTTAGTAACAAAAGGACTGGGGCATATATGCTATATGGTGTTAGTACTCTGTATGCCTTGGGCATTGGGCGGAAGGTGAAAGGTTTATGGACAACCTGGCAGAGGGCACTAAAAACAGAAACAAATAGTATGGGTTAGACTTTGAGACACTGAAGTTGTGAAGGAATCTTACAAGATGTAGCAGCCCCTGTTTGTTTTGTTCTTTCTTTCCTGCATTCACCTGATGGCTACTAGTAGTAGCCTCCGTCAGTCATAGTTGACATTGGATTTTTCAGCACCCTTAGAAATGTTATTTTTTCTGTTCTTTCCTTTCGCAGTGTATTCTCTTTTTCTATGAATCTGTAAGCTTCTTTGATGGCTACTGAAGGAATGAACAGTCTTCTGTCCTAAAAAGAAAGTTAAGTGAACTTAGATGTGTTGTGCTGTGGTCTATTTGCATCTTTTGGCCAAATACATACAATTTCAATGCTGCATATTTTATACCAGTTTGCCTTCCCTCTTGGTTCCTGACCTCTCCCAGATGAGACGTGTTAGTCTGTTACTTGAGGAACTGCAAAGAGGCGGAGAAGGGTCAGGGTTGTTCTCGTTCACCGGTTCTTGTGCAAGCCATCAACGATGAGTCACTAGCAGTTTCCAGTACTGTTACCTGATGCTGCAACCCCTTTTTTATGTTTTATCATGGAATATTAGAATTCAAGAAAGGAGAAGAAAAATTAATATTCATCTGTACTGTACCCTTTCAGTGTAACTCATATGATATTTTTGATATCACTTTATATCTTTATGTGCATGTCTATGTTAGTCATGTGTCATATATCTTGATGTGTTAGTCATGTCTCGTAAAGCTGTGTACATATCTCTGTGTTATTCACATCTCATATCTTTGTGTGTGCATGTATGCGTTAGTCACCTCTAGTGACTCTAGGCAGATGGTGCTCGTAAACCTGGGAGGGCAGACCATCTAAGGGCAGAATCCCCCTACAAAAAAGACAATCTGCTGCCTTGCAGGAAGATTGGGGACAATCAAAGGCTAAGGAAAGCAAACATGAATAAAATGCTGGCTGAAATCGGATGCACTGGGCCACTGGCGCAGAACACAGTACAATGTTTTTAACGGGTGTTCAATCAGAGTCAGACTCTAAATGTGATGTTCCGTCTCTGGGGACAATCAACACACTTAACCTGACAGCTGACTTCATGTGAGTGTCTGGAATTCTACTCTGATTGAGTCCTGATCGCAGAGAGAGATATATCATTTATATAGATGCTGACCTCATTAGCCTAGTTGGGAAAACCACTAGGTTTGGCTTCCAATGTTCGGACAACCTGTGTTCAATTCCTGCTGGGAGTAGTATGAATTGTACTCATGGTTGGAAAAAGAAATACCCCCACTGTCAACCCAACTGCTGGCAGAAATGGGTACCAGGGTAGTGCTGTGGGAAGGTGAGGAATGCCACCTCACATGGTGTTTCGATGCATGAAGTGACGCTATCCAGAAGTCTCAGTGATAGGTGTAAATGAGAATGTAAGGAAAGAAGGAGAGTAGGGGACGGTATAGAGAGAGTTGAAAAACACGGTATGTGTGGAGAAGCAATTCTAAAAAAAAAAAGAAGAAAAAAGTGGTATGGTGACAGCTTTACGTGGTGATGGACAAAACAAAAGTCAACGTTTTGGCCAAGTAGGCCTTCAGCTGAAAACACAAACAACAACACAAAAAATATATATAAGGATATGTAAACAAATCTAACTACATGGCGATAATATGCTAGATACTAAAGAAAGGAAATAAAAAAGGGTCACTTCCCTGTGTTCCAGAACGTGGTCAGCTACTGAATAGACTAAAATGAGAAGGCAAAGGCGCGCCTCCCAGCACCAGAGCTGGAAGTTGTTAGCGACCCACAGCTGATGGCTTGCGCCAGGATCGGTGAACCAAAACCATCCAGACCCTGCTCCACCTCTCCGTGGTGCCTCCAGTAACAGACTAACCTGTCTAGTCTGGCCAAGCGTGCAGGGATCGAAGAGGGAAGACAACCCGGTACTCAAAAATGTCGTGCTGAAGTCGGATGTGTTGGGCCGAAACGCACAAATATAACAGTTATACTGCAAACCATAACACAACACAGACACGTCCACTACGTCCTTGTAAGGGCGGATGATGAAGAGGAATATTCTAGTCTACCACGATACTCTAGAATACTTTAGTCATCGGGCGAACGCAACCAACCAAATGAGAAGGCAGGATAACCAACTATATATCTCACTGACCATGTGCGGGGAAGTGACAGGAATAGCCAATGACATTTATCGTTTACATCGGTACATATGGGTGAAAACTCATATGCTAAGTTGCCAATTCAAATCTTGTACTTTACCTTTACTTTATATAATTTATTCCCATCTGTCTGCAGGTCAAGATGGAGTCTTTAGCACATGAGTATGGGCAGCGAGTCCTGCCACACTTTGCATCTTACAGTGCCCATGAGATCAAGGCTAGCCAGGATGCAGCTTTGAAGTTCTCCATGCAGAAACATCAGCAACAAGAAGAAGAGGAAGCAACACAGTATCCACAGTCAAATGAAGATAGCAATGAAAAGGTATCATTTGGACAACATAGAGAGGTGGACCAGGAGAGGCAGTCGCCAGAGTTTTACATCATCTTGGAGAAGGAGAGAGAGCGAGAGTTCAGGGAAAATTTGGATCCTCACAGAGGTTTTCATCAGCCTCTTCATCTTATGGCTCCATCTCCGCCTCTCAGCTGTGCCCAAACCCTTCCTCATTATCTGCATGCCTCTGACAGCAACCATACAGCCCACTCAAATGCTTCTGGCCATTCTCAGAGCAATCACCATGCGATGAAAGAGAGAGGTCAAAGCAACAGAAATGCTTGGCAGCCTTTGTACCTTAGCCATGATCCACCCTCACACCGTGACAGGGAGGCCTTGAGTGCTCCTCCACCTCGTACTTCAAGCAACAGCATGACCTTGAACAACAACAGCATGATCTTAGCTCACAACAGCAGCAACAACCCTGAGATCCGAGTGTGTACACCTAGAGGTGGCAGCACCAGTCCTGTCATCAGTGGTGATGCCAATGAATACCCCTCACATAGGAGCAACCCGTCTCCTCCAATGACGCCCATGAATTTAGTCAAAGTTGCCTCCTTCACTCCCACATCCCTCACACCTCCTCCTCCATCTGTCTCTCCCTCACGATCCTTATCAACCTCACCAGCACCACCAACCTACAACAACAGACATAACAACACTACAACCTCATCACGAACCACAAGCAGCACAACACCCACAATCCCCTCCACCAACAAACCAAAGCCCAGTCCCATAACCCTTGGAGTCCCACCTTTAGGCTCAGGTCCAGTCGGCAGTTCCCCACTGACGCCAATCACCTCCCACATGTCAATCATCTCCCCATCAGCGAAGCACCCAATGTCCGCCTTCCATGGCATCCCCACCCCCTTGTTCCTATCAAGTCCCATGCACCAAGTTCACTTCTGGAGCTCTTTAAGCCCAGTCACAACCCACAGCCCACGACTCAATTCATCAGGCTCCGCCTTTCAGTTCCCAGGCTTTTTGAATGGACCTCTAGCTTTGTCACCATTGGTTGGCAACTTCACAACCTCTACAGCATCTGCCTTGGAGAACCTTGGCACACCAGGCCTGGTCTCAACACCCACACGGACAATCCCTGTCCTGTGACAATGAAAATAGATCACCAGCTATCTAAAAATATAACTCGTGGACATGTAACTTGGTATCTAATCTCCACCGGCACTGACTAGGAATCTTTTCTGACTACTTTCAAAGATAAAATGTAATACTTTAAGGATAGTGCTAGACAAGATTGGAGAAGAGCAAGAGGCAGACCCAGAGTAAGACTGGCAGATAACATCAAAGAAATGCTACATCAAATGACAATGATTGAAAACACCAAAAGGACAAGAACTCAACATTGTATCTTCATTGACACCCAAATGGGTAAAAGAGGAAGTGAAGAAAGAAAGATTAGTGCTTACCAGATTGAAAGCATTGATCTCTCCGCATAGTTTATCCTGAATTAACACTATTGACGACAGAATCTTCTTCTGTACTCATTTCAAATTTCGACCTGACAATATTTAAAGAAAGCTGTGGTCAGTCCACAGCTGTGTATATCCCTACACAATTTATCTTGTAATATGTTGATGATGTTCCTACCACATTCTCAAGAGCACGACTTTGTTACGTCTAAAGAACGTATCAGTCAACCTGAGACTTTGTTATCTCCACACAATTGTTTTCAAGTTGTGAGAACAACTGCCATATTATGATTCCTCGCTCCTTATATGTTAAGTGCTATGTAACAGCATATATTATTCTTCGTACTCATATTAGTTAATTTTGTTGCATCATTTTACACCATAACGTCAATGCATGTGCCTTCAGCATGCATTTGTTTGGGTCTGCTTCCCCGGCCCTTGGTTTTCTTGACTTTTCTGTGAGGAAAAATATTCAGCATTCATGTTATCAGCAGTAATCAGTGCTGCAACAACTCAACTTACCAGACTCATTCTGTAACAAGCTACAGTGCTGCAACAACTCAACTTACCAGACTCATTCTGTAACAAGCTACAGTGCTGCAACAACTCAACTTACCAGACTCATTCTGTAACAAGCTACAGTACTGCGACAACTCAACTTACTAGACTCAATCTGTAACAAGCTACAGTGCTGCAACAACTCAACTTACCAGTCTCAATCTGTAACAAGCCACAGTATTGCAACAACTCAACTTACCAGACTCAATCTGTAACAGGCCACAACAACCTACGCCACTCACCTCAATTTGTAAGAAATATTACACAGTCCAACAGTACCATCTGAGAGAGTAGCAGTTACAAAGAAGCAATCTCAACAAATTTGTCATCATCGTAGACTTGCTTAATGATTTCGTTGTTGAAGATCTTGATGAATACAACAGTTCTCTTGACAGCTACTTGGACTGTGACTAGATGTTGCCATCAGCTTCTTGGACAGCATTAGGTGTTGCCATCAGCTACTTGGATAGTGACTAGATGTTGCCATCAGCTACTTGGATAGTGACTAGATGTTGCCATCAGCTACTTGGATAGTGACTAGATGTTGCCTTCAGCTACTTGGATAGTGACTAGATGTTGCCTTCAGCTACTTGGATAGTGACTAGATGTTGCCTTCAGCTACTTGGATAGTGACTAGATGTTGTCATCAGCTACTTGGATAGTGACTAGATGTTGCCATCAGCTACTTGGATAGTGACTAGATGTTGCCATCAGCTACTTGGATAGTGACTAGATGTTGCCTTCAGCTACTTGGATAGTGACTAGATGTTGCCTTCAGCTACTTGGATAGTGACTAGATGTTGCCTTCAGCTACTTGGATAGTGACTAGATGTTGCCATCAGCTACTTGGATAGTGACTAGATGTTGCCATCAGCTACTTGGATAGTGACTAGATGTTGCCATCAGCTACTTGGATAGTGACTAGATGTTGCCATCAGCTACTTGGATAGTGACTAGATGTTGCCATCAGCTACTTGGATAGTGACTAGATGTTGCCATCAGCTACTTGGATAGTGACTAGATGTTGCCTTCAGCTACTTGGATAGTGACTAGATATCACCATCAGCTACTTGGATAATGACTAGATGTCACCATCAGCTACTTGGATAGTGACTAGATGTTGCCATCAGCTACTTGGATAGTGACTAGATATCACCATCAGCTACTTGGATAGTGACTAGATGTTGCCATCAGCTACTTGGATAGTGACTAGATGTTGCCATCAGCTACTTGGATAGTGACTAGATGTTGCCATCAGCTACTTGGATAGTGACTAGATATCACCATCAGCTACTTGGATAATGACTAGATGTCACCATCAGCTACTTGGATAGTGACTAGATGTCACTATCAGCTACTTGGACAGCATTAGGTGTTGCCATCAGCTACTTGGACAGCATTAGGTGTTGCCATCAGCTACTTGGATAGTAACTAGATGTCACCATCAGCTACTGGGACAGCATTAGGTGTTGCCATCAGCTACTTGGACAGCATTAGGTGTTACCATCAGCTACTTGGACAGCATTAGGTGTTGCCATCAGCTACTTGGACAGCATTAGGTGTTGCCATCAGCTACTTGGACAGCATTAGGTGTTGCCATCAGCTACTTGGACAGCATTAGGTGTTGCCATCAGCTACTTGGACAGCATTAGGTGTTGCCATCAGCTACTTGGACAGCATTAGGTGTTGCCATCAGCTACTTGGACAGCATTAGGTGTTGCCATCAGCTACTTGGACAGCATTAGGTGTTGCCATCAGCTACTGGGACAGCATTAGGTGTTGCCATCAGCTACTTGGACAGCATTAGGTGTTGCCATCAGCTACTTGGACAGCATTAGGTGTTGCCATCAGCTATCTCCTTCAGCTTCATTGCTGTATGTCTAAAACAGAAGACCGTCATAGATGCTAAGGAATTTGTACATTATGCTGGGACATTTTTGTGTTTTCTGGAAAGAAGTCGAACTGCTGCCGGAACACAAACACACAAATTGAGCACATCTGTAGCTGATATTGAACTGACATTTTGAAACTCCATATTTGTTCCTCCTTTAATTAGTTCCTGCAGTCGATATAGAAGATCTAGTATTGCAGTTCTTCTATGATAGATGAGCTACAACTCCTCCAGCAGAACAGAGAAAATCAAGAAAGATGCAGTTAGCCACATCACCAATCTGAGCTCCTGTTGACTCCATGGATTAGATCAACACCATCATCATCCTCATACATTTCTGTGTTTTGAGCACAATTATAATGCTTGTGCAGCACGTGTTTTATTTATAGCACACGGTTTAAAGATGACCTGACATATCTCTGCGTGTTTTACAATCCTAAGATCATGATTCGTTGGTTGTGTTCATAAGCCTTGACAACACCTTGCACTTTTTAAACAGTATATTGTTAACACACCATTGCTATTATTTGGATAATGAATATATTGTTAACAAACATCATTATTGGAGTTTGGGTAGTAAGTACATTGTTAAAGACAAACATTATTGCTATAGTTTGGATGAAAAGAGTATATTACTAACAAACATTTTTCATATAGTTCGGATAATAAATATATTGTTAACGCACATCAGTGATGTGAATTTGATATTACGCGATGTTAAAATAAGAATCACATTCATTGTGGGTGCTTCAATAGTTCCAAGGAGGAAGGTGTAAAATGTTATATACAAACAACTTTTGCTGTTAGTCATTTTAAGGGAGGCTATCTATCTATTGACCTTTCGAGCCGTAGCCGGCCCATAGGGCATAGACCAAGATACTCCTTCTCCTATCTGAATTTTTGTTCTAGCAGTTTTCTTTTAAAGATATTTTATCAAATCTCGCCATTTGTCTCTGTTCTGTGCAAGCTGCTCTATCTCATTGAGGGAGCCGAATCCTGCTGCTCTTGCCTCTCTCATCAATGTTCTTCTCAGTGTCTCCCTGGGTCTTCCTCTTTTTCTCTTACCTGTTGTTTCCCACATGAGGGCTTGCTTTGCTATTCGGTTATTATCTCTTCTCATCACATGTCCAACATATGACCATCGTCTTTTCTTTATTACTGAAGATATTAGTGGTTGATTGGCGATTTCTCTAATTTCCTCGTTTGTTTTGAATTCGTTCCACGCTATACCAGTGGGAGGCTACTGTGTGATAAATTTAAATAAATATCCAGTTGATGTTTCATAGCTTGTTTATGTAAACACGTTATTTTGAATTTCTTATTCCCGTTCCTGTTCCGTTGTTGCTGTCAAACTGGATACCGTAAAGTCAGTTTATGCCAATAGTCTGCTAGATCATTAAATCGTCTTTATAATTAGAACTACCAAAACATCTAATTGATGGCTCAACTAACAGATAGCCAGGAGCAGCAATAGCTCAGTGGTTAGTGGACTGGACCACTAAGGAGAAGAGGTTGGGTTCGATCCTGATCGACAGCTTCCTGAATCACCCAGCCTTAAATAGATGGATACCTGATTTTTTTTCTTTTGAAAGACAAATGGAAGGGGCATAAACTGACTATATTACCCCAAAAATAATGTGACTAAAGTCTATAAAAAATATTGGCACTTACATCATATTACCTAGATGAAAAGTGGTGTGACGGGCCTTTTTTTTCTTGTTCGTCTTGTTAATAGATAGCTATTGTACTTCAATTGTAGAGTTATTTACCTGAACTGCCTAAATGACAGCCCTACATTGAAGACTTAGTCATGTCATTTAGTGACTTGGCATGGATGGAAGACTTACTCATGTCATTTAGTGACTTGGCATGGATGGAAGACTTACTCATGTCATTTAGTGACTTGGCATGGATGGAAGACTTACTCATGTCATTTAGTGACTTGGCATGGATGGAAGACTTACTCATGTCATTTAGTGACTTGGCATGGATGGAAGACTTACTCATGTCATTTAGTGACTTGGCGTGGATGGAAGACTTACTCATGTCATTTAGTGACTTGGCATGGATGGAAGACTTACTCATGTCATTTAGTGACTTGGCATGGATGGAAGACTTACTCATGTCATTTAGTGACTTGGCATGGATGGAAGACTTACTCATGTCATTTAGTGACTTGGCATGGATGGAAGACTTACTCATGTCATTTAGTGACTTGGCATGGATGGAAGACTTACTCATGTCATTTAGTGACTTGGCATGGATGGAAGACTTAGTCATGTCATTTAGTGACTTGGCGTGGATGGAAGACTTACTCATGTCATTTAGTGACTTGGCGTGGATGGAAGACTTACTCATGTCATTTAGTGACTTGGCATGGATGGAAGACTTACTCATGTCATTTAGTGACTTGGCGTGGATGGAAGACTTAGTCATGTCATTTAGTGACTTGGCGTGGATGGAAGACTTACTCATGTCATTTAGTGACTTGGCGTGGATGGAAGACTTACTCATGTCATTTAGTGACTTGGCATGGATGGAAGACTTACTCATGTCATTTAGTGACTTGGCATGGATGGAAGACTTAGTCATGTCATTTAGTGACTTGGCATGGATGGAAGACTTAGTCATGTCATTTAGTGACTTGGCGTGGATGGAAGACTTAGTCATGTCATTTAGTGACTTGGCATGGATGGAAGACTTAGTCATGTCATTTAGTGACTTGGCATGGATGGAAGACTTAGTCATGTCGTTTAGTGACTTGGCATGGATGGAAGACTTACTCATGTCATTTAGTGACTTGGCATGGATGGAAGACTTACTCATGTCATTTAGTGACTTGGCATGGATGGAAGACTTACTCTAGTCATTTAGTGACTTGGCATGGATGGAAGACTTACTCTAGTCATTTAGTGACTTGGCATGGATGGAAGACTTACTCAAGTCATTTAGTGACTTGGCATGGATGGAAGACTTACTCATGTCATTTAATGACTTGGCATGGATGGAAGACTTACTCATGTCATTTAGTGACTTGGCATGGATGGAAGACTTACTCATGTCATTTAGTGACTTGGCATGGATGGAAGACTTACTCATGTCATTTAGTGACTTGGCATGGATAGAAGACTTACTCTAGTCATTTAGTGACTTGGCATGGATGGAAGACTTACTCATGTCATTTAGTGACTTGGCATGGATGGAAGACTTACTCATGTCATTTAGTGACTTGGCATGGATGGAAGACTTACTCATGTCATTTAATGACTTGGCATGGATGGAAGACTTACTCATGTCATTTAGTGACTTGGCATGGATGGAAGACTTACTCATGTCATTTAGTGACTTGGCATATATGGAAGACTTACTGAAGTCATTTAGTGACTTGGCATGGATGGAAGACTTGCTCAAGTCATTTAGTGACTTGGCATGGATGGAAGACTTACTCAAGTCATTTAGTGACTTGGCATGGATGGAAGACTTACTCATGTCATTTAGTGACTTGGCATGGATGGAAGACTTACTCATGTCATTTAGTGACTTGGCATGGATGGAAGACTTACTCATGTCATTTAGTGACTTGGCATGGATGGAAGACTTACTCATGTCATTTAGTGACTTGGCATGGATGGAAGACTTACTCATGTCATTTAGTGACTTGGCATGGATGGAAGACTTACTCATGTCATTTAGTGACTTGGCATGGATGGAAGACTTACTCATGTCATTTAGTGACTTGGCATATATGGAAGACTTACTTAAGTCATTTAGTGACTTGGCATGGATGGAAGACTTACTTAAGTCATTTAGTGACTTGGCATGGATGGAAGACTTGCTTAAGTCATTTAGTGACTTGGCATGGATGGAAGACTTGCTTAAGTCATTTAGTGACTTGGCATGGATGGAAGACTTGCTTAAGTCATTTAGTGACTTGGCATGGATGGAAGACTTACTGAAGTCATTTAGTGACTTGGCATGGATGGAAGACTTGCTTAAGTCATTTAGTGACTTGGCATGGATGGAAGACTTACTCTAGTCATTTAGTGACTTGGCATATATGGAAGACTTACTCGAAAGTCATTTAGTGACTTGGCATATATGGAAGACTTACTCATGTCATTTAGTGACTTGGCATATATGGAAGACTTACTGAAGTCATTTAGTGACTTGGCATGGATGGAAGACTTGCTTAAGTCATTTAGTGACTTGGCATGGATGGAAGACTTACTCTAGTCATTTAGTGACTTGGCATATATGGAAGACTTACTCGAAAGTCATTTAGTGACTTGGCATATATGGAAGACTTACTCATGTCATTTAGTGACTTGGCATGGATGGAAGACTTACTCATGTCATTTAGTGACTTGGCATGGATGGAAGACTTACTCATGTCATTTAGTGACTTGGCTTGGATGGAAGACTTACTCATGTCATTTAGTGACTTGGCATGGATGGAAGACTTACTCATGTCATTTAGTGACTTGGCATGGATGGAAGACTTACTCATGTCATTTAGTGACTTGGCATGGATGGAAGACTTACTCATGTCATTTAGTGACTTGGCGTGGATGGAAGACTTACTCATGTCATTTAGTGACTTGGCGTGGATGGAAGACTTACTCATGTCATTTAGTGACTTGGCATGGATGGAAGACTTACTCATGTCATTTAGTGACTTGGCATGGATGGAAGACTTACTCAAGTCATTTAGTGACTTGACATAGATGGAAGACTTACTCATGTCATTTAGTGACATGGCGTGGATGGAAGACTTAATCAAGTCATTTAGTGACTTGGCGTGGATGGAAGACTTACTCAAATCATTTAATGACTTGGCATGGATGGAAGACTTACTCAAGTCATTTAATGACTTGGCGTGGATGGAAGACTTACTCATGTCATTTAGTGACTTGGCGTGGATGGAAGACTTACTCATGTCATTTAGTGACTTGGCGTGGATGGAAGACTTACTCATGTCATTTAGTGACTTGGCGTGGATGGAAGACTTACTCAAGTCATTTAGTGACTTGGCGTGGATGGAAAACTTACTCAAGTCATTTAGTGACTTGGCGTGGATGGAAGACTTACTCAAGTCATTTAGTGACTTGGCATGGATGGAAGACTTACTCATGTCATTTAGTGACTTGGCGTGGATGGAAGACTTACTCAAGTCATTTAGTGACTTGGCATGGATGGAAGACTTACTCATGTCATTTAGTGACTTGGCGTGGATGGAAGACTTACTCAAGTCATTTAGTGACTTGGCGTGGATGGAAGACTTACTCAAGTCATTTAGTGACTTGGCGTGGATGGAAGACTTACTCAAGTCATTTAGTGACTTGGCATGGATGGAAGACTTACTCAAGTCATTTAGTGACTTGGCATGGATGGAAGACTTACTCATGTCATTTAGTGACTTGGCGTGGATGGAAGACTTACTCAAGTCATTTAGTGACTTGGCATGGATGGAAGACTTACTCATGTCATTTAGTGACTTGGCGTGGATGGAAGACTTACTCAAGTCATTTAGTGACTTGGCATGGATGGAAGACTTACTCAAGTCATTTAGTGACTTGGCGTAGATGGAAGACTTACTCAAGTCATTTAGTGACTTGGCATGGATGGAAGACTTACTCAAGTCATTTAGTGACTTGGCATGGATGGAAGATTTGCTCAAATCACTTAGTGACTTGGCATGGATGGAAGATTTGCTCAAATCACTTAGTGACTTGGCATGGATGGAAGATTTGCTCAAGTCATTTAGTGACTTTGCATTAATAAATTTACTCATGTCATTTAGTGATATCATTTTACTAATGTCAACTCTGAAGAAGTTTATTCCTTATCAACAGATGATGAAGAGAATCCATACTGGTATTTCCAGTAGCTCACTGGTTATAATACATGTCATATCTAACCTTTCAGTCTTGTACCATATTTGGTTATTTGGTTATGGATGGCCCCGGTATCACTGCAAACGAATTAAAATCCATAATTGCTCAACCGCTCATGCCAGTGGAATCATCCGAATTAATATCTCATCTCCCAAACAAAGAAAGGTAACTGTAGTCCCCATCGTAGCAGTCTCAGCACATGCCAAAAGACATAAGGCGAAACCGCACCGAAAGTGAACACAGCCAACTTTTCCCTGTCATACGATATCATCATTCTTCGTAAACAATTGGAATATTGAAACATGATTAAAACAGATGAGACACACAGCTCACGGTGTGCACAGAGCACTTAACTCAGTAGCTCCTGCAACAAGCCGGACTTGGAATATGAGGAAACTGCAACAAGGAACACTTTTCATGCTTGTACCATATTCACACACAAAGTAAACAAATATTTAGTTATTTTCTCTCGTTCTCATGAGCCAATTAAAAAGTACAAACAGAAAAGATAATTTATCAACTTCAATGAAATTTCAATCAAAACTGCCAGATATGTTTGTTTGAATATTGTATTTTCTCATTATTGACGATATTAATTTGTATTGTTTTTTTTTAGCTTGGGTGTTTTTCTATTCAAATAATCTTGTGTGTACTTTTGTTTATAGTGGCCAGTTTGTTTGTTCTTTAACCCCAGTTCCACTGTGTGTAACTAAAAACGCAATTGTTTCGACTTTTACCTTAATTCTGGAGCATTCCTGAATTTCCTTGAAAGTGTACCATCTAAAAAAAAAAAATCATCTAAAATAATACTATCTAAAAGAATATCATCTTTACAAAAAATGGCTTTTCACTTATAGCATTATCTCATTGTGTATGGGAGATTTAACTGAGGGACAGAGAACAAGGACTGCATGCTCAGCATAGTTGCCACTCACATAATGTTCAGGTTAAGTCACTCAAAATGACAGATTAAAAACTGTGAACCGTACCAGAAGTCATATATGAGTTAGCCTGGAGAATAACTGGTTCAATATGCTCATTCTACATTAAGTCAGAGTAACAGTCTCAAAAACAACAAGGAAGAAAATCAATTAATTCAAAACAAAATGCTACAGAAAAGTCTTTAAGACACCTTGAACAGTGAAAAAGAGCAATGAAGACATGTTAACAGATTTAAACATTAAAAACAAGTTTATAAAGGCTTATAAAAGCCATTCTACAGAGGAAATTGAAATACTATGACCATGTCAAAAGACACAGCAGACTGGAAGGAACAATAATTGAAGACCTGGTTCCTGTGCAACGCAGATCCATAAGAAGGTGGTTTCAAGACATCAAGGAGACCTTGAACATGACAACAGAAGAAGTAGGAGATCTGGCTAGAGACAGACTCTGTCAGACGGGCTGTGGTAAATGCAACGTTCTGTGAAAGATCTGGCTAGAGACAGAGATTCTTTTAGACGGGCTGTGGTAAATGCAATGTTCTGTGGGAGATCTGGCTAGAGACAGAGATTCATTCAGACGGGCTGTGGTGAATGTAACGTTCAGTGGGAGATCTGGCTAGAGACAGAGATTCTTTTAGACGGGCTGTGGTAAATGTAACGTTTTGTGGGAGATCTGGCTAGAAACAGAGATTCTTTTAGACGGGCTGTGGTAAATGCAATGTTCTGTGGGAGATCTGGCTAGAGACAGAGATTCATTCAGACGGGCTGTGGTAAATGTAACGTTCAGTGCGAGATCTGGCTAGAGACAGAGATTCATTCAGACGGGCTGTGGTAAATGTAACGTTTTGTGGGAGATCTGGCTAGAAACAGAGATTCTTTTAGACGGGCTGTGGTAAATGCAATGTTCTGTGGGAGATCTGGCTAGAGACAGAGATTCTTTCAGACGGGCTGTGGTGAATGTAACGTTCAGTGGGAGATCTGGCTAGAGACAGAGATTCTTTTAGACGGGCTGTGGTAAATGTAACGTTTTGTGGGAGATCTGGCTAGAAACAGAGATTCTTTTAGACGGGCTGTGGTAAATGCAATGTTCTGTGGGAGATCTGGCTAGAGACAGAGATTCTTTCAGATGGGCTATGGTGAATGCAATGTTCTGTGGCAGATCTGGCTAAATACATATTCTTTCAGATGGGCTGTGGTGAATGGAATGCTCTGTGGGTAATCTGGCTAGAGACAGAGATTCTCTTAGACGGGCAGTGTTGAATGCAACATTCAGCAAAAGACATTTGACTTGATGATGATGATGATGACATTCAGAGTTAACCTCTAAAAATGGGTACCATAGGTTTTTCATCATCACCATCATGCAGCATAAAAATAAACGAGACAAATCTGAAACAAGTGCAACGCGTCAAATACTTGGGCACAATAATTACATCAGATGGAAGATTCACCACAGAAATAAAAAGCAGAATAGCTCAGGCCAAAATAGCTTTTCAGAAAATAAAAGACATCTTATGTAGCAGGTTTATGTCAATAGAAGTGAGAAAGAGAGTTCATCAATGCCACATAGAGCCAATTCTGATCTATGGAAGTAATACATGGACAGTAGATAAACAAATGAAAAGACAATTAGAGGCCACAAAGATGGGATTTGTCAGAAGAAAGTTCCCTGGACAGCTAAAAAGACCAATGAGAAAATTCTCAAAGAGGCCAACACAAAAAGGGAGCTCCTAAAAAAACATCAGAATGAAACAATCAACATTTCTTGGTACATCTTGAGAAGAAGAAAGATGGAATACTTGATTACAAATTTTTAAAACTAGGAAAAAGGGGATCACGGATGACAAAGAGAGAAGATACTAGATAGCTTGGTGTCATGGCATGGAAAACAGTCAACAACAGAATTGATACGATGCACTGTGGATAGAAGATTGTGGAGGGATATGATCACCTACAGCAACCGGCACATGATGATAGGTTTTTCAGGGAAGTAAAAACGGCCTAACATGAGACCAACCACATTAAAATGGTCATGGAAAAATATGGTCACTAACATTATATTCCCCATACACCAAGCAAGGTGTGGAGGGAACCTTTATTTCTTTTTCACTTTACTTCAGAGTTACCGTCTTTGTAATCAATATTTTCTTTTCATATCCTGTTTTTTTTAAATTAAAAATTCATGCAAATTCAGAAATTTAATTCCAGTACATGATATTGAGCTAGAGGTTAAAAGTCCACTGGCTGAAAGATCACTAACCAACCAATCAGGATTGTAGTTTCACTAATCTTTGCATCCACTTCTATTGGGATTGTCACCTGATTATGTTATATTTTCCCATATCCTTAAATCTTATTTTCCCATATCCTTAAATCTACGTCTCCTTCATTGGGATATGATCTCACAAACCAGTAGTCAGTTTTGTTAAAGATAAACTCTCTGCCAAATTTGAATTGATTATCAGCTCCACACACACACAAAAAAGGTGCAGTTAAAGAAGACTGAAACTGTTTCATCTTCGCTTGCGGCAAACATCTATTACTATAAATAATCATTTGTAGCACAGAGCGGCTCTAGACTTTTCAAAGTGAATAGATTCCACCTAGATTTAGAATACAAAAAAGTGGCTTGCAACTAATATTGATAGTTTTGGTGGCTGAAATCTATTTCACAAAATGTTCATTACTAATTGCATTAAAATTAATCTCGTTATTGTTTGTGCCTTTGTGATAGCAAAAGTAAGAAATTCACAACGATATCTTCGTTTTGTCCATCTTTTGTGTCTTCTTTGTGTCATGTCAAGACTTGTATGTTTAGAATTAGTGCCTTGGTGATTGTTGTATTGTGTCAACAAACATCACACGACTTCCTCTACTTGAATTTTTGCTTTATTACAAGTGCTGGTTCATGCTTTCTGATATTATGTGTTAAAAGAGTAACTCTAAATTAAAATGAGCGATAAATCCTTTTTTTTCCCTACTATTTAGTAAGGTAATTATGGGATCGAGTTATCAACGTCATGTGGGCTAACTTATAATTTCAGATCACCGTGGTCCCTTGAATTCTGTAGTCTGTAGAATGTTTATCTGTTGAATGTATTACATTAAATGAATCCACAGTGGATTAATGCATTTGTTGACTCAATTGTATGGTATCAACCCCAGTTGTTGTGAGTTTTTTTATTGAATCAATCTGGCTTCATCATTCACCCCCCCAATCTGAAAATTTGTACCTGAGATTTTCTCTGGAAAAGTAGTGGGGCCTTGTGTGAGACACTGGCCTCATCTTCCATTAATTTAATGATAATCATGGACAAATATGAACACCAACACAGTGCCCTGTACAATATGTGGCCTAATGGGTACTGTTAACATAATTTATTTAGGAGATTAGCTATCAATCCCAGCTTTACTTTAATGGGTTTACCACTAAATGCTCGCTCCTTCAGAGTAAACCAACATATTTCCCATCTGTCCCGTGTGAACTCACTTGTACTGTACACTGACGCTCACAAACAACAACCATATTGTGTAAGGACCCTCACCCCAAGCGATGGAGATCAGCAGAGAAGCACGTCAGGCAGGCATGTCACAACAACTAGGCGCCATGCATACACATTACACACACACATTCCTTTTTCATTTCTCACGCAATGAACGTAATTCTGTTCAAATAATTATTGAGAAAATGCCACATTTTTTAACAAGTGAGAGACCCTATATACAAATGACCAAATATGTTAAATATTACTCAAATTAAATGTATTCTTACTGTTCTTGTAACTAAAAGTGACACAAGCATCTCTGCTTCATAACTGAAAAAGGCTGGCAAAAATTGTCAAATTACAATCAAACAAGTCACTGTGTACAGTACAATGAGCATGTTTGTTCCACGCTTGTACTTGTTTAAACTTTTTATTCATTATGTTTTTAAAATGTTGAATGTGATATATAACATGCACCTTACCCATCAATCATTTGCGATTAAAATCTGTCTACTAAAGAGATCAACCTATAAAAGACACAAATATAAGCCTTACAAATTTAAAAATTTTTTTTTTTTTTTTTTTTTGTATCCCCGTCACGCCAAGTGGCGTATAGGGAAATAAGGTGTTAGTCACCCTATATTTTACAGACCTTCAGCACATGATTTTTGGGGTAATGTGGTCGGTATTACGCCCGTGCTGCTTTACTTTCCCAGAAAAAAATCCGGTACCCATTTAAGGCTGGGTGAACCCGGAGCCGTCGGTTGGGATCGAACCTTACCCCTTGTCCTTTGTAGTCCAGTTCACTAACCACTGAGCTATCGCGGCTCCAAATTTTAAAAATAATTGTTAATATTAACAGCGTTAAAACAACAAATGTTAAGTGTTCTCTGTACTCAGATTCCTAATATTACATGCCCACGTGTGCAAACAGGCAGTTAGAAACAAACATACATCAGTTGCTGAAATTAGCTGTGAGCGTTTTTTTACGTTCTTGTTTTTATTTGTTCATTTTGTCATTTGAGCATTATTTGATTGGTTGTAATTCTTATACATGTGATGAGAAGAGATAATAACCGAATAGCAAAGCAAGCCCTCATGTGGGGAAACAACAGGTAAGAGGAAAAGAGGGAGGCCCAGAGAGACACTGAGAAGAACATTGATGAGAGAGGCAAGAGCAGCAGGAATCGGCTCCCTCAATGAGATAGAGCTGCTTGCACAGAACAGAGACAAATGGCGAGATTTGATGAAATATCTTTAAAAGAATTGAAGACTGCTAGAACAAAAATTCAGATAAGAGAAGGAGTATCTTGGTCTACGCCCTATGGGCCGGCTACAGCTCGAAAGGTCAATAGATAGATAGAATTTTTATAATATTAAGCTACTTTAATTTTAAAAAATGTAGATTGGTACTCCATATACATTCATCACCCGATTTACAATTGTTTGAGTTATGATTTTTAAAAGTTATGATACAAGTACTATGATGTCATTTTCTATATTTAGTCATGTTTGTTTTGTTAAATCTAGTTGGAAAATAAAATAAAACATGTCTTTGGTTATGTCAAAGTACCTATTTTTGATTTACGATATTTCCAATTTACCATGAGCTTCTCGGAATGTAACCCTATTTTAAGGATGTTTTTGTATTTGTTTTGGTTGTGGTGGTAAAAGTGTGTTCCTGTCTTAGCCTCAGCCGGGGATTCAAGGAAAGTCATCCAGGAAAAGATCACTGTGCAGATTTCCTGAAATATGTACCTGAGGAAAGTGGAGATCATAAACTTTACTGTTTGGGTTACCTTTACCATTAGTGTGGAATATAATGACTTATAATGAGCTACAAAGAAAAATAATTTTACAAATTCAAACATTCCATACAGATTAATGCATTGACATGTGGCACTTTTGGGTGAATTGTACTGTTAAAGGGAGTTAATTTGTTGATTCAAAGCACTTTTGGGTGAATTGTACTGTTAAAGAGAGTTAATTTGTTGATTCAAAGCACTTTTGGGTGAATTGTACTGTTAAAGGGAGTTAATTCTTTGATTCAAAGCACTTTTGGGTGAATTGTACTGTAAAGGAGAGTTAATTTGTTGAATTAAAGCACTCTTGGGTGATTTCTACTGTAAAGAGGTGTTAATTTGTTAAGTCAAAGCAATTTCAAGTCAAGGCACTTTTGGGTGATCTATACTGTTAACTCTTTCCGTACGGAAAAAAAACTTTTTATCGACGCAACGGAAGGGATTTCAGAGACAAAATTTTTCATCATTTTAAGAATCAATCTACATATTATTTAGATTTATCTAACATATAACATATTAGATATGAATTTTTAGGTAATTGAACAAATTATTAGATTTCACCAATACCAAGATGATACAAGGTATGTAAAAAGATTATTGTTTGATGACGTTCACACTAATAAAATTGAGTCTGGCGCACTATGCAGCGAAACATACGTTGCCGAAATCGGCATGCCGCACAGTTCGGCGGAACATACGGAAAGAGTTAAGGAGAGTTAATTTTTTTAGTTCAAGCACCTTTGGGTGAATTGTACTGTAAAGGGTAGTTAATTTGTTGAGTTTCAACACACCATTTCTTTGTTGTTCCTGGTAATTGAATGCAGTTGAATTCAACCTGGAACAGCCATAAACCTGCTCTTCACTGTTGTTTTGCGTATTTGTGTTCTGGGCACTTATTGATCATTTTTGCCACTTTTCTGTATTTGTGTTTACAGTATGGTGAATGTAAAATTTGTAATGTGTTCTTTAGTTTACATAGCTCATTCCAAATACAATTTTGCAAACAAAATAAGCAGGATAGGATTTAAAAGCTAAACAAATATTAATGTTTATGACTGCTATCAAGCACGAATATCATCGGAGACCATGGAAGAATGTTGAAAATTCCAGGAGGAGTTAACACATTCCATACTGTGAGCCACCAAAACTGGCTTCAATTACTGACCTGTTGAACCCCGGAGCCAGTTTCTGCGGGATTTAATTTATTGCTGTTTTTGCAGTTATTTCCACTGAAACCTTGAAATTCTTTTATTTAACCTCTTTTTTCAACTTTCTAAGCAATTTTTTTTTTTTTTCAAACAAAAGAGTGTGTTTTAGATCAATTTTCATAAATTTTCTCGCTGTTATTTCAAATTTGTAAAAATTTGCAAAAAAAAAAACGGCTGTACCATAGTGTGTTTATATGGCCCTTTTCGTCTTGTCAGACGGTCTAGTGGAGGCTATTGCGTATTTTTTTGAGGTATTGTTTTTGCCGAACAGCTTCTCTCGTGGCTAATTCTACCAATGTTTGACAAACACACGCGGTCACATAATGAACAGGTCAGGCTCGCTGGTCCACAGGGTTTACCATCCTTTTTCATGAGTCTCTTCTCTTCTAAGTCCTGTCTTAGAACAGTCTCAAATGTTGTTATACCGTTCCTTATACGTGCTCTCCATGATGTGCGATCACTTGCCAGATGTTGCCAGTCGTTTTCACAGATGGCGAAGTCTTTCAGAGATGATTTGCAGATATCTCTATATCGTAGTTTAGGTCTGCCGATTTGTCGTTTTCCGTGTTTTAGCTCGCCATATAGTATTTGCCTAGGAATGCGTTTTTCTTCCATCCGTTGGACATGCCCCAGCCATCTTAGCCTTCGACTTCTGAGCATCGACATGATTGTTAGGGTCTTAGCACGTTGCAGGACAGTTAAGTTGGTTATTTTGTCTTGCCATTTGATGTGCATTATTTTGCGGAGACATCGCATGTGGAAGACATTTAGTCTTTTTTCCTGGTTTGAGTATGTTGTCCAGGTTTCGGATCCATATAGTAGTGTGCTAAGCACACAAGTTTGATATATTAAGAGTTTAGTCTTTTGAGTTAGTTTCGTGTTGTTCCATGCCCTTTTTGTGAGTTTGCCGAAGGTCGTAGCTGCCTTACCAATTCGACAGTTTATTTCTTCATCAAGAGAGATGGTTTGCGTAACTGTGGATCCAAGATATGTAAATTTCTGTACTGATTCTAGTGGGCAGTCTTTTAGAGTAATAGATATAGGTTTGAAGTCACCTTGATTTAGTATTACTGTCTTCTGAACATTAATTGACAGTGAAAAAAGTGTGTTTAACCCCTTGGTAAAGAATGTGTTAAATGAGATTGATTAGAAAATATTGTAACAGCAGAAAGAAAAAGAAAAAAGAAAAAGAGTAAGAAGAAAATGCTAAAATCTTCCAGGCAGTAGTTTAATGGCCTCATTTGGGAAACAACAGGTAAAAGGAAAAGAGAAAGACCCAGAGTTACACTGAGAAGAATATTGATGAGAGAGGCAAGAGCAGCAGGAATCGGCTCCCTCAATGAGATAGAGCTGCTTGCACAGAACAGAGACAAATGGCAAGATGTGATAAAATATCTTTAAAAGAATTGAAAACTGCTAGAACAAAATTCAGATAAGAGAAGGAGTATCTTGGTCTATGCCCTATGGGCCGGCTATAGCTCGAAAGGTCAATAGATAGATAAATAGTTTAATGGTCTTGATTTTACTTAATACCACTGGTTGATATGAGCATAGATTTTTGGACCCAGGATGGTATATGGCCGATCGTGATGGCGTTTTTTAATTCCCAGCATTTCAATGTGCTGAGAAGGGAATCTGAGCATTATGGTGTTTGTCGTTCTGCAATGAAGATGATCTGTCAACCAAACTAAACTAGATAATCTATCAACCAAACTAAACTAGATGATCTGTCAACCAAACTAAACTAGATGATCTGTCAACCAAACTAAACTAGATGATCTGTCAACCAAACTAAACTAGATGATCTGTCAACCAAACTAAACTAGATGATCTGTCAACCAAACTAAACTAGATGATCTGTCAACCAAACTAAACTAGATGATCTGTCAACCAAACTAAACTAGATGCTCTGTCAACCAAACTAAACTAGATGCTCTGTCAACCAAACTAAACTAGATGCTCTGTCAACCAAACTAAACTAGATGATCTGTCAACCAAACTAAACTAGATGATCTGTCAACCAAACTAAACTAGATGATCTGTCAACCAAACTAAACTAGATGATCTGTCAATCAAACTAAATAGTCTTTTTTAGTCTTCAGACTTTAGAGTTCAGACCGGCCTCACAGCAGTCGAGCATTCCCATATCCACGCCGCATATTCCAAAAACTAAACTAAACTCAGCGGGAGCTCCTAAAAAACATCACAAAGAAACAAGCAACATTTTTTGGGCACATCATGAGAAGAGGAAAGCTGGAATACTTGATTACAACTGGCAACATACAGGGAAAGAGAGATCGCGGATGACAAATAAAGACAATACTGGACAATCTGGTGTCTTGGCATGGAAAACAGTCAACAACAAAATTGATATGATGCATGACGGATAGAAGATTGGGTAAAGGACAAGATCACCTACGCCAACTGATTTGGCACAGAAAGATGATGAAATTCAGCATAAAAGATTCCCTCCACACCTTACAAAGCCTATGAGGAATATTGCGTTAGTGACCATATTTGTCATTGACCATGACATATTTTTGGGTGATGTGGTTTGATGCCAGGTCACCTTTACTTCCCAGAATAATCTCTCCATATCCAATTTAAGAGGTTGGATGAAACCCGGACCCTTATTGATCTGGAGAAAAGAATCTGTGACTTCTAGGAATCAAACTCAAACTCAGTGCGGCAGGCAACAGAGCTAAGTAGTGGAGTAGTAGTAGAACAAAGTAGTGGAGTAGTAGTAGAACAAAGTAGTGGAGTAGTGGTAGAACTAAGTAGTAGAGTAGTAGTAGAACTAAGTAGTGGAGTAGTGGTAGAACTAAGTAGTAGAGTAGTAGTAGAACTAAGTAGTGAAAGTAGTAGTAGAACAAAGTAGTGGAGTAGTAGTAGAACAAAGTAGTGGAGTAGTAGTAGAACTAAGTAGTGGAGTATTAGTAGAACTAAGTAGTGGAGTAGTAGTAGAACTAACGATTCCTTGAGATTAGCTTTTGAATGAGTGACATCCTTAGCCCAACAGTCTTTATGGAGGTTGAGAAGCTTACCCAGCATAGCCACTTATTGTCAACTTTACTGCAAGCTGTGTATTCCCATCTGATGGCACTGAAAGGATGTAAGTTTGTTTACTGAAACAACATTAGAGTAGAAGATAGAAAAGTAAATTAGAAGATAGAAAAGTAAACAACAGTAAATTAGAAGATAGAAAATGAAACAACAGATATTAGATTTAGTTTAGCGTGTTTTTAAAAAAATCAGTTGTTGTGGAAAAAATCGATCATGTGATTAATAAACTTTTTTTTGTCTTTTTAAAAAAAATATTTTTTTTTCTGAAATTGTCAATTTGTTCTGAAGATTCCCAAACTTTGTTGACCCTCGCAGCTCCCTTGTCCTGCTAATCATATACCATCGGCCCCCCTCAAAGCAGTTTACTATTATATAAGCCGAGTAAACTCTGACTCCCCCCTGACTGGATGTATAAGAAGATAAATGACAATAGAATTAACACTCTCCTGTAGAGTCTTGTTCATGTACTAAAAAGAAATATTAAGCCTAATTTCTCACCACTGAGTAGACACACAACGATATCCTTGGCACTGCGCCCTTGCTAAAGGTTTGGCTGTGTTCCGGGAGCCACATTAGACACTTTGGGAATCACCAATTTACTCTATTGAGGTAGCTTCTGATGATCTGCTGAACACTTTTATTTTCATCCACCATTCCTCTTACTACCCAGTCTAAATTTTATTGATACATTAATGACCCATGTTATATGTGAATTCTTTTAAACGAAGTTAACTTTTCATGTATGATACTGTGTTTTCTTTTTTAACAAAAAGTGCATTTAATTGTGTCATTATGTTGTTTGTTATTGATCCTGTGGCCTTTTGGGCTCTTGCCTTTTTTGGTCCACTGTAACATACATATGTTTCTTGAGAGTTTGTGAGCTTACTACCTGTACAGGTTTCCTTCCTCTATCACAGATAACATATACGAAAGAGATTTTGATGGAAATTATTGCTTTATTTTGAATTCCTACCCTGACAGTGGCATGCAGCCTACTAGAAATTAAAGTAAATGATAGAAGAATATCCCACAGCAGTGAAAGTACCATTAAAAGGTGTAATCATTTGTGGATATATTTTGAAATTGGCCGGATAGTTGGTCTGGAAGTAAAGAGTTTGTCTAATGTAACTTGATACACAGGGGCACAGGTAAAATGCCAAAAGATGTGCTACACAGTTTATGATTTAGGTAAATTGTAGAGAATATGGTGCAAGCACCCATATTTGTTCTGTGGCTGTTGATACATTTATAGGTGATATGGTTGGTATCATGGTTGATACATCTATAGGTGATGTGGTTATCATGCCAGATGGCACATCTATAGGTGATATGGTTGGTATCATGCCAGATAATACATCTATAGGTGATATGGTTGGTATCATGGTTGGCACATCTATAGGTGATGTTTGTTAGTGTCATGGTTGGCACATCTATAGGTGATGTGGTTTGTATCATGCCAGATGGCACATCTAAAGGTGATGTGGTTGGTATCATGGTTGGCACATCTATAGGTGATGTGGATGGTGTCATGGTTGGCATATCTATAGGTGATGTAGTTGGTGTCATGGTTGGCACATCTATAGGTGATGTGGTTGGTATCATGGTTGACATATCTATAGGTGAAGTAGTTGGTGTCATGGTTGGCACATCTATAGGTGATGTCATTGGTGTCATGGTTGGCACATCTATAGGTGATGTGGTTGGTGTCATGGTTGGCACATCTATAGGTGATGTGGTTGGTGTCATGGTTGGTATTGTGACAGGTGACACATCTATAGCTGTGAGAGATAGACGGAAGAAGTAATAGAATGACAACATCAATGGGTTTTTGAGTGCGAGCCCTCCCAACTCAGACAGCAACAAGAGACAGAGAATATTAGCGAGAAGTTGCCGTGTTTGTTGATGATGTTCCAACAACAAGTTATCGGGCAAGTCATGTGATTACTTCTCTTTTTCTGATGTTCGCCCGACGACTACTGAAGGAATGAAGAGTCTTCTTCATTGTATGCCCTTAAAAGGAGGTTAGGTGGGCGTAGTTGTGGTTGGCATCTGGGTTGTGAAATCTACACCGTTTGGACCAACACTTCCGACTTCAGCACATTTTTTACTACCAGGGTTTGCCTTCCCTCTTCAATCCCCACTCGCTTGGCCAGACTGGTGTCCATGAGCCCCACTTATAGGAGAAGTAAGGTTTTGGCCAGGTCTGTTTGTCAATTCTGACACATGTAGCCATGGGATTAAACAAAAACAATGAAGAAATCTTCTCGCAAGGTTCAGAAGAGGGTCACAGTCACTTTAGAGTCTTCAACAGCTCCGTACAACTTTAGTGTAGTAGGTATTTTTAGTAATACTTTCTATCGCATTAAACATCATTATCTTCCCTAATGGTAAAATTACAGCAGTAGTGCTGCATTCCTATAACTATAACATTATCATTTTTCAAGGAAAGGAAACGGATGTTGCCAAATGCTGCCTGCTTTGTACGTGTACATTGGGCAGGTCTGAAACCAATGCTTAGCTTTTTCCATATGAACGCCTTTTATCGAGGAAACGGAAGAGATTTCAGAGGCAAAATTTTTCATGGTTTTATGAATCAATCTACATATTTATATTTATCTAACATATAACATATTATATATGAATTTTTAGATAATTGAACAAGGTATTAGATTTCACCAATACCAAGATGATACAAGACATGGAAAAAGAATATGGTTTGATGACGGTTCACACTAATCAAATTGAGAGTGATGCACTATATGGCAAAATGTACGCGGCCGAAATCGGCATGACGCACAGTGCAGAGAAATGTGCAGATAGAGTTAATGGCCATGGAACCAGTGCCACGTAACAAAAGAGTAACAAAATCCAATACTGGTTTGTGCAGGGTGAGGCCAACAGCTCTGGCTGGCATCCTCCCTTCGAGAAGGAAAACTCCTACGTCAAACCAAGATCCAGCCTTCCGAAGATCGAGTGTGTCAGCCACAGTGCAGGTTTAGGAGAAAAATCAGGACACATGCATATATAAGAGAATTGACCATGTGACCAGCTCAACGTGATGTTGTTCTTACCCCTCCATCATAAAACAGGACAAAGAGTCAAGTACACATTATCACAAGGCTTGAACGTTGACTAAGACGAAGAATATTGGCTTGTAATGGTTATTATTTTACAGTGATGTTTATTAATGGTTGTAACAATAACGTTGTTATTGAATTTTTTTAATTGTTACTGATTTTCCTATACATTTGTTATTGATTTTGTTCATTGTTATTATGAGCATTTTATATAACCACAGCTTTGTTATATTAATTTGAAAGTGTGATTCGTTATAATTTTTTCATTATGTCTGTGGTGGTTTTTGAAATTCTACAAAAGTGCTCTTCAGTCTAGGCGGTAACATTTGATACGGACGGCAGAGAAATTTATTACTTGGGTTGAAATTATTCAAAATATACAAAGTCACGTTTCTGACGGAATGTGTGTGGACAAAAACAAAAGTTGTTTATTTTATTGCACAAAATGGTTGTTAATTTACATGTTGCTTTCTTTCATTAATGATGATGAACATGTTAAAATTAATTTTGCACTTTAATTTGTCGTGTTCTATTGTTATACCAAGGAAAACTAATTCTTGAAGTGCAGAATTTTGTTGCTTTGCTCAGAATTACTAAAATTGAAATTGTGATTTACCAAGTGTCATGTAAGGCCTGTCTTTTGTTAAACTTTTGTTTGTATTTAAAACAAGTCTTAGTTTCAATCAGTTTAAGGAGAGAGTATTTCAGAATCAGAATGTCGAGGAAATGAAATAATATTTGGACCTACTTGTAATACTTTCGAATGTCTTTAAAATTTGTTTGGAGTTAGTGAGTTAACATTAGTGGTGTTCATTCTAGTGTTAACATTGGTTGTGTTCATTCTAATGTTACAGTGGGTTAACATTGGTTGTGTTCATTCTAGTGTTACAGTGAGTTAACATTGGTGGTGTTCATTCTAATGTTACAGTGAGTTAACATTGGTGGTGTTCATTCTAATGTTACAGTGAGTTAACATTGGTGGTGTTCATTCTAATGTTACAGTGAGTTAACATTGGTGGTGTTCATGCTAATGTTGCAGTGAGTTAACATTGGTGGTGTTCATTCTAATGTTACAGTGAGTTAACATTGGTGGTGTTCAATCTAGTGTTACAATGTGTTAACGTTGATTGTGTTCATTCTAATGTTACAGTGAGTTAACATTGGTGGTGCTCATTCTAATGTTACTCCTCAATCTGTTCAGAGTCTGGTGTGATTAGAACACAAACAAGGTTGCATCAGAGCCTGCTATGTCTAGTTCTCAAACAAAGCTACATAAGAACATGTTATGTTTACTGCAGAAACATGGCTACATGTACTTACCATACCTTGGACATGTAAACAAGGTTACACTAGAAAATTCCATACCTTGTATACGAATAATGTAACACTACCATACCCAACACACAAAACAATGCTACACCAAAAACTTGTATACCTAGAACATAATACAATGATACACTAAACTGCCATACATGGCATATAAACAAGGCTACGCCAGAAGCTACAATACTTAAGACATTAAAAAAGGCTACACCATAGTATAGCATATAGACAAGACTACACCATACCTAGTATATAAACAAGGCAACACCAGAACCTATCCTACCTGCATATAAATAAAGCAACATCAAAGACTACCATACCTAGCATGTATACAAAATTTTACACCATGCCTAGCACATAAAGAAGGCTCCACCAAAAACTGCAAAACCTAGCATATAAACAAGGCTACACCAGGACACACCATACACATCACCTAAACAAGGCTACACCACTACCTAGCACATAAACAAGGCTACATCACCTAGCACACAAAAAAGGCTACATCAGGAGCTACCATACCTATTGCAAAAAGAAAGGAAAAACCTGTTGGCTTATATAACCATTTACGCACTTATTCATGGCCGTTGCTGTTCGAGATTCATCTGACTCATTCAGTAAACATGTTCATATTTGACTGAACAGCGAGAGGACTCTGTGTATTTTATTTGTCTCCCCTTATTTGACTCTCCAGTAACTAAACTTTTTTGTATTTTTTTTGTTTTAATTCTTGTAATAACCAAATACAAGTTTTTGGTTTTTCCTTTAATTTGATTGTCCAGCCAATCACTTTTCTCCATGTTTTGTTAATATTTATTTTTCGACCAATCATTGCGCTCTCACTGTTCACACAAATATAATGACCAATCACAAACCTCTGTAACATTATTGTTTATTTGATTGACCAATGAATGAAGCCCTGTATATTTCGTTTACACTATCTGATTGGCCGATCAAGAAACTGTTTATTTTTCATCAGCCACAGAATCTCTTTTTATTTTATCGACCAATCATGAAGCAGTTTATATTTCTCCAATTTTTTTTTTTTATATTTATTGACCTATCACATTTCTTTTTTCTTGATTGTATTGGCCAATCATAGAGCTTTTTGTATAGTTTTATTATTTTTGAATAACTAATCAAAATAATTTTGTTTGTGTATTGTTTCATTTTATGACAAATTTTGACACACCCACAAGAGGGCATGTTTGTTTTATGATTTCTTTACTTTCAACAAAATGAACCAATTAACTTCACCGATCGTGGTGAAAGTGAAGGTTAAAGTGGAGTCAGTATTTAGTTACAAACCTCAGAAATTGGATACTGGAGAATTTCTATTGTAAAATTGAGTGACCCGGCGTAATACTGACCATGTCACACATTATTATGAATCTGCTTATTGAAAATATGTGGGCACTAACTCCTTGTAATTTATAAAATGAATCTGGGGATAAAGAGCACAGAACATAGCTGTTTGTTTTTATCACAAAGTGGCATTTTGGTTCTAACCTAGGAAATAAATGTGCAGCATTTATGGATGAAGATGTCATGAGACTAGTACATTCCACTCGTTCCTAAAACTGATATTTTATGGGAGTGGTTTCAATTTATGACACCAGACACAAAAAAAAGTAAATTTGTTTTGCTAAAATAAATATTGATGGATTAATTATGTTTCAGTAGTTATTGCTCGTAACAAAAACATCAACGAAGGCAAATATGAGTGTTTCAGGAGTATAGGATTCCATTCTTAGCCACAAACGTTTTTTAATTGTAAAGTGCAGCTTCATCTGATTACTTCAAATGTGTAGTGGAAGAAGAATGTGTATTTTATCTTCCAGGAAAGACACAGATGAGCGAACTAACTAAAGTATCACTGACAAACTGTGAGAAATAATAACTCGATCTGTTGTTCAATATTAGCAGAATCAGCCATGACAGATTTCACATGTCCATTAAAACATTGAATGGTCTAATAAACATTGGGGAGCCAGTAGTGGGGTGTGATGTACACACCTACAAGGTATAGTGACAGATTTACAAAAAATGAACACAACAAAATACTGATGCTTCAGCCTACATACGGCCTTCTTTAGAAAACGAGAGCAATGACAACAAATGGTGAGGCACAGATACCTATTGCTACATCTAGTATGATTAAGTTAGTGAGAGGTGGACCGAGGGATGAGAGATGGGATAGAGATGTGTTACATATTAGAGAATAGGTGAAGTGTAGAGATATAAAAATATAAGTATAGAGAAATAATTGTAAATAAAAATTAGACTTAGCTGATGGTCTAATCTAACATGATGATCTAGGGCTAATCTAACATGATGATCTAGGGCTAATCTAACATGATGATCTAATAAATATTCCTGAGCTGTTGACAACCTCTAACTGCTTGCTACCATCCTTTTGTCACAGTCAGGATGCCAAAAACCATTACATATATAATATGTGTTTAAAAACTATTCTTATGTTTAAAATGTTTGTCATGTAGAACTACATAATGGTCTAGAGAAGATAATTATGGAGGGCATTGTTTCAGGTAGACATGAAAAGAAGAAAGGTTCCAAAAAAGGAATGCGATTGGAAGATATCAGAGACGAGGTGGGATTGTTTGCTGCAGATTCTGGTTATCTCACACAGCACAGAGAAAACTTTAGATTAGCTGACTTTGAGGCCAAGTTTAAACAGGGACTAGCAGTCACATGAAGATGCTGTTGATGTTAATGTTTCTCCATAGCACAATGAGCAAAGCATGGTTATGTTGTATGGTTTTTTTTTAAATCTGGGATATTATTATGGGATACGTGTTCTACCTATGACACATACACTTCTATTCGTGTAGATATAGACACTCAGCACATACAGATATGTGTAATCGTATAAGGCAGCGCTAACTTTTGGCGATAAGTCTGGAAAAAGTCACATATAAATTATTAACAGTTTACAAAATGACTGCACAATATTTCAACTCATATCATCTTCATCAGGTGACAAAGACGACAGGCTGTTTAGTTTTTATTTCAGATTGATGACCACTTCCTTCTTCAGCAATCAGCTATTGATAAGCATTTAGACCAGCCTGGATCTCTAATAAGATGGTACGTTTGAGGTCATCACAGATGTCCCCATAGCTTGTCATGTGGAGTGCTTTATAAGCATTTAGACCAGCCTGGATCACTAATAAGATGGTACGTTTGAGATCATCACAGATGTCCCCATAGCTTGTCATGTGGAGTGCTTTCTGTGGGCTATATTTGTGTTCTTAGGGTGTTGCAGTCATGTAGGATATGCTCTGGAGTTTCTTTGGCTGCTCCGCAGTCACATGTTGTGAAGTCACTGAGTCATATTTTGTGTAGATGTGCTCTGAGGCTACTATGACCAGTTCTGTGATTGATGACCACTCATAGGTGGCGCTGATGACCACTCATAGGTGGCGCTCCTGACTACTTGACACTTCATAGATATAAGTACTAATTAGTCTCACACTCTTACTTTCCATTTCGCGTTGATTTTATAATCTGATGAAGTCTTTATTGGCTGAAAAGTTTATGTGTTATCCTGTTATTTGCCCATAAAACCGTAACAAATAATATATATGTATTTTTTTCGTAACTTTTACTTGACTCAGTTTAGATGAATCCTGTAAGAACAAGAAACATACATAAGACATGTTATCGGTGTAGTAGGCTTATCCCATTATACGGAACTTTCGTCCTAGAACGAGAGTTGGCTAAATGGAAGATGTTAGATTCTTTACTTCAATACAGAAGAGAATTTCACAAAGATGACTTTTTATAAATATTGCTTTCCTCATTCTTTGTTTGCCATTGTATTTACAAATATTTCCTTTTTGTTTCGTAT
The DNA here is from genome assembly GCA_032433765.1 of Megaustenia siamemsis. Classification (NCBI taxonomy): domain Eukaryota; kingdom Metazoa; phylum Mollusca; class Gastropoda; order Stylommatophora; family Ariophantidae; genus Megaustenia; species Megaustenia siamemsis. Next base: position 329,518 of record JAVIAB010000091.1, on the reverse strand, counting down.
AATATTTGCTTTATTCTCCAACACGCAGCTATGTTTTTAAATAGTTTGTCACATCAAAAACAAGAAACTGTAAAACTTGTAAACAAAATTTGGACAGTAAGAAAAAAAATCGTTTCTCTAATCTTAAACAGATTGTGATAATAAAGATGATATTCAACAAATTGTCGTGTCAGTAATGGCTCTGTTATTGATTTGTTCATTGTGGATATAAGTGCTGCCTTCTTGGCTTAATTACTTTAAATATGGCAGTAGATACAATTAATGAGCTGGTAGCTATGGCAACGTCGCAATTACTGCTGCATAATTAGTTCTGAGCGTAAATTATTGTAAAAATGTTACAGTATTTCGAAATGTAGTCCGAAGAAACACGAATTTATTTTGTATTTACACTTCACGAAAACTGCAACTTTCTTAAACATGGATCGGACTTTTGTCAGGAAAAAAAATTTATAACGAGCAAATTAAATGATAAAAGACGCGTATTCAGCATAATAATATTAATAATAAATAATGGAGCTGGATATATATTTTATATGAGTTTGGTTTATCGGGTGGAACTATGTTCTCAACAGGTATGTGTGATTTTGTTTTTCATATTTGTTCTCAGACGGTGAGGATTAGTTTAGTTTAGTTTAGTTTAGTTTAGTTTAGTTTAGTTTAGTTTAGTTTAGTTTAGTTTAGTTTTAGCAAACACGTCATTCTCATTGTACATCGGACGAGTCTATAAATGCTCACATCTCTTCTGAAGTATATCCCTCAACATGTAGGGACTAACGACGATACCGACGTTGTGTTGGTTGACAAGCCTTCTTTGAATTCCTGCGTACCTCTCCCGCCTAGTATCTCCCACGTTCACGTGATATTCGTGCAGTCTGTTCATGGTTGCAGATTCGGAGTAATTTTGTTTTTATTATGTCTTTTGTCCAGCCTTTCTGATGGCATTCAAAATGTGTTCTCGGTCCATTGCCCTTCCACACTCCACTTCACCCATACTGACAAATCTGTCAGCATCTTCATTACCTCTTACACCCGCATGTCCTGGCACAAAAATGATGCAGATTTTTGTCAGAGTGGACCTCCTCAGAGACTCTAACCCCTACCGTCGAGTCCCAGTCGATTAAAATCTTCCTGAGCATACTAATTCAGTCACTGGAGAAACACGCTTGCTTGTAAGTATGTGTTTCCAGCCCTGTCGGTGCTTTAGTTTCTTTTCATTCATTTTCTTCACGGGCCAAAGACTAGGGCGGAAGTCACAGTTCTCCACAACTGACGATTGCCTGCTAGTTACTGTAGGTCTAGGGGAGCCGTGATAGCTCAGTGGTTAGTGAACTGGACTACAAAGGACAAGGGGTAGGGTTCGATCCCAACCGACGGGGTCCGGGTTCACCCAGCCTTAAACGGGTACCGGATTTTTTTATGGGAAAGTAAAGCAGCACGGGCGTAATACCGACCACATTACGCCAAAAATCATGTGCTGAAGGTATGTAAAATATAGGGTCACTAACACCATATTTCCTATACGCCACTTGGTGGGACTGGGGTACTTTACTTTTTTTTTTTTTTATTGTAGGTCTTGGCTGTTACTTAGCCCCATGATTGAACCTTCCTTAGTAATTGTTCTGCATAGCTATTCTCTAGGTCTGTGTCTTTTACCAGATGGTTATCACGTAAAGCCTGACGGGGAAGTCTTTCTTCATTCATTCTCAGCGCGTGATCGATGTATTTCCAACACCTTCTAAAGAAGAAAATAAAGAGCATATTCTTGTTTAGTTTAGTGTGAGATATTGATTAATTAAATGAAAGATTGCAATAGAAAGGAATTCTCTCAGTGAAAAACGTGGGTTATAAAATAAAAAGAGAAATTAGTTTTTGAACGAAAACATGTTTCTTTGGATGAATTACTTTGTGACAGATCATTGGCTGGTTTTTGGATGTGGGAGGAGTTTGTACTGATACGTCATCATAAGTAAGAAGGGGGGGGGGGGCGCTGGGTAGTAAAGAGGTACATTGTCGGCCTCAGAACAGTAGGACTTGAGTTCAGTAGGACCTGAGTTCAGCAGGACCTGAGTTCAGCAGGACCTGAATTTAGTAGGACCTGAATTCAGTAGGACCTGAGTTCAGTAGGACTTGAGTTCTTTAGGAGATGAGTTCAGTAGGACCTGAGTTCAGTAGGACCTGAGGTGAGTAGGACTTGAGTTCAGTAGGACCTGAGTTCATTAGGACCTGACTTGAGTAGGACTTGAGTTCAGTAGGACCTGAGTTCATTAGGACCTGAGTTGAGTAGGACTTGAGTTCAGTAGGACCTGCGTTCAGTAGGACTTGAGTTCATGAAGACCTGAGTTCAGCAGGACCTGAGTTCAAAGTCCGCTACTGTCCGTGGTGTTTGTAAAAAAATAATAAAAATAATCCGTGGTTTCTTGGTGACGTGACACTCCTCTGATATCTGGGCAGTGAGATCCTCACGGATTATGGCAAATAGACAGGAGGACCCGTGTTCACGGGCGCACGTTAAAGAACTCTTGGCGGTTAATTTCGAAAAAAAGTTTAAACCATCAATTTGGCCGCTGTCCAAAAATTGTCAACAAAACCCTTCACACATCCTGGGTTCAGTGCCGTGCTAAGGAGTTCGCGCAAGTGGGTGAGAATTCTCCTCGGATTTTTCTCGAGTTTATAGCGAGGGTTATATCGGAACACCTATGTAATCGTCCAGTGTGCAGTGATAATGATGGTAACAATAACATCATCAAGTATCTAGCTTCCTGGCTTAGATGATCATGTCTCTCCACAACTTTCTGTCTATACAGTTATTTACCACTTCATATATTGAGGCAAACAGAAGAGCAAAAGACCGCAAATTATATCTCCCATCGACGCTGAAAGGCAGATGAGGAAGGAAAGAAGAAGTATATTGAATTCTTATCAAACCATTTCAACTATCTGATGTTACATCTCTTTTCCTCCTTTAATCTTTTCAGTTTTCACATATAATTCCAGCACAAACTATCATTATATCATTATACCATTACTGGTATCAATTGATGGGACATATAGACCTAAGAATAAAGGCCGCTTGTCCTCAAAAGTTGCCACGAGGTGTTCGGGTCCGAGTTTTTATTTCACCCCAGATAGGAAACAAATACTTGTAACCCTGCTGTGGTTTGAACCCGCGACTCCTCTACTTAAAGAAATAAATTAAATTATTTGCCAATTAATTGTACAAGTGGGAACAGAAACGCAACGAAAATTCAGCCCATGGTTATGGTTATTATTCGAAGGCCCCGGTTTCACTGTAAACGAATGGAAATCCATAATTGTTCAACCACCCGTGTCAGTGGAATCATCCGAATTAACATCTCATCTATTATCCAAACAAAGAAAGGCAGTTTCAGACCCAATCGTAGCAAACACAGCACACGTCAAAAGACAAAGTATATCAGCACCGACAGTGAACGCAACTGAACTGTCCTTTGTCATACGATATCATAATTCTTCATAAAAATCTGAATATAAAAATACCACCATATGTCGTATGATCCATATATTATCAATGAAACTATACGATATAGTAAGGCATATGAATAACATTTAAAAACTGGAAGTGAGTGCACAATTGTGCTGAATAAACAAACAACAGTTCCGTGGCTGGCTAAAGTGTTGTGTGGACAGTTCAAGCGCTATATTCATGCCCAGTGGGGTAAGGGAACCTGGCCTCGATATGTACATGCCAGGGGAGGAAACCAAATTAAAGAATCCACGCAGTAAGAGCATGCTAGTCCAGGTGACAACGAAGATAGTTTAGTTTAGTTTAGTTTAGTTTAGTTCAATTTTAGTTTAGTTTTCTTTAGTTTGGTCAGCTTAATCATTTAAACCTTTAATATACTAATAAAGTCAGTAAAAAAGTCAAGAGCCCCCGTCACGCCAAGTGGCTTATAGGGAATATGGTGTTAGTGACCATAATTTTTACAGACCTTCGGCACAGGATTTTTGGGGTAATGTGGTCGGTATTACGTCCGTGCCGCTTTACTTTCCCAGAAAAAAATCCGGTACCCATTTAAGGCTGGGTGAACTTGAAGCCGTCGAACAGGATCGAACCCGGCCTCTTGTCCATTGTAGTCCAGTTCACTAACCACTGAGCTATCACGGCTCCCTTTATATACTAATAACGTATTTTTTTTTATGTTTAAATATAAGGTAAAAGATGCAGGGGCACACCAGGACAAACATGGACGAGTAGCATCAAAAGATGGACAACTCAGCCTATGACAACCTGCACCATGAAAGACAGAAAGGAATGGGCCTTCGTGGTAGCCAACCTTCGATGCGGAGATATGACTCAATGACGATGATGAATTACATTAATTTAGTTTGATCGTAATGGTTTCCTAGACCGGCCATGCGCAAATCTTACGGTCTGCTGTTTGATGTGCGGCGGGGATAATTTGACGACTGACTGTGTGTCTATATGTTCGAAATTGGAGTCATCAACGATGGCCTGCCATCATCTAGTGCTACGACGATCATCATTTTCAAGAGGACGTGACTTACTGGTATAAGGGGGATAGGCAGCGGGAACAATTGAAAGCTATGCATGAAAAGTGTTCCTTGTTGCAGTTTCCTCATATTACAAGTCACATGTCTGTGTTGGTCACCTCTAGTGACTCGGGCAGATGGTGCTCGTAAACCTGGGAAGGCCGACCGTCTAAGGGCAGAATCCCCCTACAAAAAAGATCATCTGCTGCCTTGCAGGAAGATTGGGGACAATAAAAGGCTGAGGAAAGCAAACCTGAATAAAATGCTGGCTGAAATCGGATGCACTGGGCCACTGGCGCAGAATACAGTGCAACGTTTTAACGGGTGTTCAGTCGGAGTGGATATGGCAGACTCTAACTGTGATGTTCTGTCTGAGGGGGCGATCAACACACTTAGCCTGACAGCTGACTTCATGTGAGAGTCTGGGATCCTACTCTGACTGAGTCCTGATCGCAGAGAGACAGACATTTAGTTAAATTACTTTAATGTAGATTAGTTCACTTTAGTTTAGCTTAATATAGTTCACTTTAGTTAAATTTAATTTCGTTTACTTTAGTTTAGTTTCGTTTAGTTCAGTTCAATTTTTGTTTTAGTTTAGTTTAGTTTGGGTACTTTAGTTCAGTTTGATTAATTTAGTTTAGTTTATTCTACTTTACTTTACCCGATTAGTTTAGTTTAGTTTACTTTAGTTGTTTACTTTAGTTTACTACATTATTTTAATTTTGTTTAGTCGACAGATCATCTTCATTGCACAACGGGTATCTCCACAGTTCTTAGATCCCCCCCTCAACATGTTCCCCTGTAAGAAGCACGCCCGCCACACATTAGCGAAAGCACTGTAGATGGTTTCTCCAAAAATGTATGTAACTACAATGAAGATCTTTAGTTGCTCCTTGCGACATGTTCTTCGAGTTGTTGTTGTTGTTGTTGTTGTTGTTGTTGTTGTTGTTGTTGTTGTTGTTGTTGTTGCGTTCGCCAGCTTTCATCTCTGACGAAGTCCCTAGAGACTAGGAACTGAATTTTGCGTGTTAATCCATTTTTCCCTGGCGGCTGTGTGCACAGGGGTCCCTCGCCGCACAGGCAGATAACTCCGACTTCGGAGGTACTCATGTTTTGTTTTCCGTCGATGAGTAACTGACGTTTCAAGTCGGGTCTCGCTGCTGAGACCACGGGTGGTTGCCGCAGAGAGAAATCATAAATAAAAATCCCAACTGGTGTAGCCGAGATTTGAACATACAACCTCTCTGCCTCGAGGCCGGCGTCTTGCCTCCAGACCAACAAGTCCCCCATGGACTGGGAATATGAGGAAACTGCAACAAGGAACACTTTTCATGCATAACCTTCAATGGTTCCTGCCGCCTATCCACCATATACCAGAAGTTCACGTCCTCCTGAAAATGATGATCATCATATTTCTTTAAAAATGTATGGCGCTTGATGATGTTAGGCCATCGTTGTTGACTCCAATTCCGAACATATAAACACACAGTCGTCAGATTATCCCCGTCGCACATCAAACAACATATACTATTATGTTTATTATTTCTTGTTGCTTTCTTTTTCTATTATGTTTATTATTTCTTGTTGCTTTCTTTTACTATTATGTTTATTATTTCTTGTTGCTTTCTTTTACTATTATGTCTATCATTTCTTGTATCAATCCTTCGAGTGACACTAGCTCTAGAGAGATTATTTTCTCCCCAAACCGCTGTTATGTAGCCATATGGACGAAATAAGACTTGATAGAAACCAGGGTAGAGAATACATGCTCATCTATTAACAATGATTACATCAGGAGCTAGGACTACCTAGCAGGGCAGAAGAAAAAGGTTAAACAGCTTTCATGTGCGTCACCTTCGAAAAATTTTGAACATCACATAACAGGACAAAGTAACCAACTCTAATGTCTTACAACGAGCCAAACTCCCATCCATCATGGCAGGACAAAGTAACTAACTCTAATGTCTTACAACGAGCCAAACTCCCATCCATCATGGCAGGACAAAGTAACCAACTCTAATGTCTTACAACGAGCCAAACTCCCATCCATCATGGCATGACAAAGTAACTAACTCTAATGTCTTACAACGAGCCAATCTCCCATCCATCGTAGCAGGACAAAGCAACTAACTCTAATGTCTTACAACGAGCCAAACTCCCATCCATCATAGCAGGACAAAGTAATTAACTCTAATGTCTTACAACGAGCCAAACTCCCATCCATCATAGCAGGACAAAGTAACTAACTCTAATGTCTTACAACGAGCCAAACTCCCATCCATCATAGCAGGACAAAGTAACTAACTCTAATGTCTTACAACGAGCCAAACTCCCATCCATCATGACAGGACAAAGTAACCAACTCTAATGTCTTACAACGAGCCAAACTCCCATCCATCATAGCAGGACAAAGTAATTAACTCTAATGTCTTACAACGAGCCAAACTCCCATCCATCATAGCAGGACAAAGTAACTAACTCTAATGTCTTACAACGAGCCAAACTCCCATCCATCATAGCAGGACAAAGTAACTAACTCTAATGTCTTACAACGAGCCAAACTCCCATCGATCATGGCAGGACAAAGTAACTAACTCTAATGTCTTACAACGAGCCAAACTCCCATCGATCATGGCAGGACAAAGTAACCAACTCTAATGTCTTACAACGAGCCAAACTCCCATCCATCATGGCAACACTTAGGAGTCGTATACTAAGGTGGCTGGGCCATGTAAGAAGAATGGCAAACATCCATTTTTCCAAATAAATATTGAATGGCGAACTTAAGGACGGAAAGAGACTAAAGGGCAGACCAGTGCTGAGATATAAGGATGTATGCAGGGCTTCCTTGAGGTAATTCTCTATCAGTGAGAAAATCTGGCTGTAGATCGTAGCACATGGAGAACAAATATTTTTAAAATGGTACAGCAACATTCGAGACAGTAAAAAGTAAAAAAAGTAAAGAGCCCATCATGCCAAGTGGCGTATAGTGAATAAGGTGTTAGTGACCATAAATTTTAGTGACCTTCAGCACATGGTTTTTGGGGTAATGTGGTCGGTATTACGCCCGTGCCGCTTTACTTTGCCAGAAAGAATCCGGTACCCATTTAAAGCTGGGTAAACCCGGAAGCCGTCGGTTGGGATCGAACCCTACATCTTGTCCTTATTGAAATAGTGCTGATATCAAATTCATATGACAAAATGTGCAGAAGAAAGGAGACGAGACCAGGCACCACGAATACATCTTGTACATTCTGCGGATGGATTTCTCTGTCCAATATTGGCAGTTTCTTTTTCTTCTTCGATCATGACGTCATAGAGACTAGAATTCCGGACTCTCTTATGAAGGCAGCTGTCTGTATAAGTGATTCGGTTGCCCCGTATTGTTTCTCTACCAGGGAGGTGGGTAAATTGGCAGATTCAGCCACGAGAGAAACTGTTCAGCAAAACAACATTCAGCATAAAACACTTATTATACCAAACTACTGACTTATCATGACTGCTTGTTACCAACCGTCTGTCAAGACGCCAAAGGCCATATCATATTATTATTATTATTACATTTAAGAGACAAGATCTTCATCTCAACGTTGTGCTACCAATGCCAGACCTGGACCCTGGATGCAAGAACAATAAGAAAAATAACCTCTACAGAGATGAAATATGTTAGACGAGTGACAGGAAACAGTCTGAGAGATAAGATCAGAAATGAAGAACTAAGAAAAAAAAGCTAGGAATAGCCCCCGCCATAGACTATATAAGGAAACAACAGATAAAATGGTTTGGCCACGTGACAAGACAGAAATATCAAAACACAACGAGCCTTCAACAAACGTTGTGAGAACACCAGTCCCAAGGGCCGACCACGAAAAAGATGGATCGATGGATTATTAGAAGCACTAGGAAACATAACAGCAGCAGAGGCGAACAGAAGAGCTAAAGATCGCAAATGATATCTCCTCTCGACGCTGAAAGGCAGATGAGGAAGGAAAGAAGAAGGAGAAGAGACAAGAATGGCTACTAACAATTGCTGTCTTACAGACAGATCAACAAAAGTAGAAGGGTAAGGGAAAGCAAATGCACGCTGAAATCGGATTTACTTGGTCAAATGCATAGAAACAAAACAACGGCATAGAAACACAGTACATCATAATTCACTTATAAGAGAAATAAGAAAATGGATCAGATAAATTTACCAGAATATGACTTTCTGAGGGAGCCGCGATAGTTCAGTGGTTAGTGAACTGGACTACAAAGGACAAGAGGTAGGATTCGATCCCAACCGACGGCTTCCGGGTTCACCCAGCCTTTAAAGGGTACCGGATTTTTTACCTGGGAAAATAAAGCGGCTCGGACGTAATACCGACCACATTACCCCAAAAATCATGTGCCGAAGGTCTGTAAAATATATGGTCACTAACACCATATTCCCTATACGCCACTTGGCGTGACGGGGGCACTTGACTTTTTTATTACTTTCTGAACCACTCACAACAGTGTCGGATTGAGACTTCGTTGGGTTCTAAGATAAATGAAACTATGAGAATGGTACCCCTTACTTGTTTTCTGAAAAATTAACCATAGAAGGTCTCACAATATATTAAGTGACAAACTGGTAAGGAAAAAAGTGTAGTCGCATAACAAATTCTGAAAATTTTGTGAGGCCTATTCTCTTGTGTGTCCTTAAGTTGTAGCTTATTCATCTGATAGGTTTGTACTTCAAGCGAACGAAAGATAGATAGATCTGATAGGTCAATCTGGCTATATCTTTTCATCAATGAGAGACACATAGCGGATTAAACAAAACCAGCAGACTTGAGCAGACCAAAATATTCAGACTCAGAACAGGTCATTGTGGCCTGAGACCACACAAGATAGGACACAGTGACTTTGCAACATGTGACTGGAACATCGAGACAGACTCCACAACATATCCTACATGACTTAATGACTGCGGCACTCTAAACACCATAAAAACACAAATATTGCCCACAGAAACAACCCGACGTGACAGCGGCAATCTAAACACCATAAAAACACAAATATTGCCCACAGAAACAACCCGACTTGACAGCGGCAATCTAAACACCATAAAAACACAAATATTGCCCACAGAAACAACCCGACGTGACAGCGGCACTCTAAACACCATAAAAACACAAATATTTCCCACAGAAACAACCCTACATGACACGTTATGGGGAACCGGTGATGACCTCAAACTTGTTTGTGACAAAAGCTGGTCTGGTCTAAACGTCTAAACGTCACAGCAATAGCTGACCGCTGAAGAAAAACAAAAATGTCGAGCTGAAGTCGGATGTGTTGGGCCGAAAGGCGCAAATATAACAGTTATACTGCAAACCACAACACAACGCAGACACGTCCACTACGTCATTGTAAGGGCGGATGATGAAGAGGAATGTTCTAGTCTACCACGATACTCTAGAATACTTTAGTCATCGGGCGAACGCAACCAACCAACCAACAAAACCCAGACTCCTCTTCTCTATTGGCCAGTTCGCTAAATGAACTGCCCAGGTTACCCTAATTAGTAGAACCATAACCAGTGCCAGATGGCATAACCAGTGCCCGGTGGACCCGGGGGGCGGGTAATATAGTTTGTGGGACCTGTACCACCCCTTCCATAAAACAAGAAAATAAAAATATACTAGATCTTTCCAGCTCTGATATGTTCTTACATTTCTAGAGTCTTTGTCGACGATCATCACCATAATTGAATGCCGTCTCCGCATCCAAGGCTGGCTACCATAGAGCGCCATTCCGCCATGTCTCTTGCTTTGATGGTGCAGATTGTCATAGGCTGACCTGTCCATCTTTTGATGCTACTCGTCCATGTTTGTCGACGATAATATTGTGAGAGTGGAAGATGCCGAGAACCACTTTTAAAAAAATGTATCGCCTGAAGTTATATTCCGAAAGTTTGACTAAATGCGTTCCTCTCCGTTCCATCTAAATGACTTTCCTCTCCGTTCCATCTAAATGACTTTCCTCTCCGTTCCATCTAAATGACTTTCCTCTCCGTTCCATCTAAATGAGTTCCTCTCCGTTCCATCTAAATGAGTTCCTCTCCGTTCCATCTAAATGACTTTCCTCTCCGTTCCATCTAAATGACTTTCCTCTCCGTTCCATCTAAATGAGTTCCTCTCCGTTCCATCTAAATGACTTTCCTCTCCGTTCCATCTAAATGACTTTCCTCTCCGTTCCATCTAAATGAGTTCCTCTCTGTTCCATCTAAATGACTTTCCTCTCCGTTCCATCTAAATGACTTTCCTCTTCGTTCCATCTAAATGACTTTCCTCTCCGTTCCATCTAAAATGAAAAATCTTGACTACAACTAAATTGTATTTTTGACACAAGTATGCAGATGTAATTACAAGGCTGCTCCGCCTCTTTACAGATAGGAGATTTTATTTGAACATGGGAAGTAATCGAGGATGAAAATTATGGAAACAGTTAGACAGGAGTTGTGGGAAATTGTGTTTATATAAAGTTTGTGTTCGTATTTGCACGCCCCTAAAGCGATCCGGCTGAATTTACGCGTTGAAGCTCCCAGTGAAGCAAAGGACAACAACCACACTCTATCAACAGACCTGACTTTGTGCTGTCTTCTCCAACTGAGCCCACGTCCATCATACAACCTTTGCCTCAGTCTCGACGGTTATTCTTCAGGTCTGCTTGAGCCATCAACTTTCCTATTGCCTTGTGGTTTCCAGTTCATTGGCTGCATTGCAACATTCTTTGCTGGTCTTCGCAGTGTGTGGCCAATCCTTCCCTGATTCCTTTTCTTGATCTCCGTTCCTCTTGATATCTAGGCAGTTCTGTCCCCAAATAATTTCATTCACTTCCTGCATAAGTAAAGTAAAGTAAAGTAAAGTAAAGTAAAGTAAAGTAAAGTAAAGTAAAGTAAGAGTAAAGTAAAGTAAAGTAAAGTAAAGTAAAGTAAAGTAAGAGTAAAGTAAAGTAAGAGTAAAGTAAGAGTAAAGTAAGAGTAAAGTAAAGTAAAGTAAAGTAAAGTAAAGTAAAGTAAGAGTAAAGTAAGAGTAAAGTAAAGTAAGAGTAAAGTAAAGTAAAGTAAAGTAAAGTAAAGTAAAGTAAAGTAAAGTAAAGTAAAGTAAAGTAAAGTAAGAGTAAAGTAAAGTAAAGTAAAGTAAAGTAAGAGTAAAGTAAAGTAAAGTAAGAGTAAAGTAAGAGTAAAGTAAAGAAGAGTAAAGTAAAGTAAAGTAAAGTAAAGTAAAGTAAAGTAAAGTAAAGTAAGAGTAAAGTAAAGTAAAGTAAAGTAAAGTAAAGTAAAGTAGAGTAAAGTAAAAAGTAAAGTAAAGTAAAGTAAAGTAAAGTAAAGTAAAGTAAATTAAGAGTAAAGTAAAGTAAAGTAAAGTAAAGTAAAGAAAAGTAAGAGTAAAGTAAAGTAAAGTAAAGTAAAGTAAAGAGCCACGTCGCGCCACGTGACGTATAGAGAATATGGTGTTAGTTACCATAATTTTTACAAACCTTCGGCACATGATTTTTGGGGTAATGGGATCGATATTACGCTCGTGCCGCTTTACTTTTTCAGAAAAAAAATCCGGTACCTATTTAAGGCTGGGTGAGCCCAGAAGCCGTCGATCAGGATCGAACCCTTCCTCTTGTCCTTTGTTGTCCAGTTTACCACTAATCACTGAACTATCTCGACGCCCTTACTTGCGACATGACCAATCGATATTTCCGTTTTCTGTTCAACGTTTGCAAATCCAGCATTGCGTGTGTTGTCGAGTCTGAGGCAGTGTAACATGACACCACCTATTACATTGTTTCCTCATACCAAAAGGTGTTAATAAATTTTAAGTGTTTGAGATAACAGACCAAGAAGAAGGTGGTTTCAAAGCGTCAAGTAGACATTGAACCTGAGAACAAAAGAAGTGGGAGATCTGACTAAAGGCATAGGTTCTTTCAGACAGGCTGTGGTGAATGCAACGTTCTGTGGGAGATCTGGCTGGAGACAGAGATTCTCTCAGACTGGCTGTGATGAATACAACGTTCTATGGGAGATCTAGTTAGAGACAGAGATTCTTTCAGACCAGCTGTGGTGAATGCAACGTTCTGTGGGAGATCTGGCTAGAGACAGAAATTCTTTCAGACGAGCTGTAGTGAGTGCAACATTCTGTGGGAGATCTTGCTAGAGACATAGATTCTTTCAGACGAGCTGTGGTGAATACAATATTCTGTGGGAGATCTGGCTAGAGATATAGATTCTTTCAGACGAGCTGTGGTGAATACAACATTCTGTGGGAGATCTAGTTAGAGACAGAGATTCTTTCAGACGGGCTGTGATGAATGCAACGTTCTGTGGGAGATCTAGTTAGAGACAGAGATTCTTTCAGATGGGCTGTGATGAATGCAACATTCTGTGGGAGATCTAGTTAGAGACAGAGATTCTTTCAGATGGGATGTGATGAATGCAATATTCTGTGGGAGATCTAGTTAGAGACAGAGATTCTTTCAGATGGGCTGTGATGAATGCAACATTCTGTGGGAGATCTAGTTAGAGACAGAGATTCTTTCAGACGGGCTGTGGTGAATACAACGTTCTGTGAGAGATCTGGCTAGAGACAGAGATTCTTTCACACAGGCTGAGTGAATGCAACGTTCTACAAAAGACGTGCGACCTGATGATGTTGATGATTAGAGAACAGAGGTTCAATGTGAATGATTTATTTAGCTCCCAGTCCCGACTTTAAAGTAAGCATTCTCTAATATCATTTCTGGTTATGACTTCTCTGGTCACTCCAAGCTCTTTTCTCAAACATCTTCTCTCTGTAATTACGTGTCTTCTTGTATGCGAAATAATTTTTTTGCGACAATTCTTTATTTGTTATAATTTTATAAAACATTTTTTTAAGTAACCATGCTTCTATTTTAGTGACAGTTCTTCCTTTTTGTGACATTTTTTGTGTGACAATTCTTCTTTTAGGTGACAATATTTCTTTACTGTGAAAAATCCTTTTTTTTTTTTTTTAGCGAAAAATAATTGCTTCATCTTCTATGTCACGATTCTTCCATTATTTGAGAAGCTTTCCATTTTCCTGTATCTCCAATCAATAGGATGAAATCCTGTACGGTTTTCTGGTGCCATCTTGTCTATTTCATTACTTTTCATTTAATTTCTGTCATAATTTTAAAGTTGAATCAGGTCATCCAGTCAACAGAGCAGAAATAACAGCGGCCCTACCTTTTGGCCAGTAAAGGCACAGTCAACTGTATAGCAGAGAATGGAGAATAGGAGTAGATAATAGCAGAGAATGGAGAATAGGAGTAGATAATAGCGGAGAATGGAGATTAGGAGTAGATAATAGCGGAGAAGGGAGAATAGGGAAATATAAACCAAACACTTGCGCGGGGAAGGGTATAAAGGAAGATACACACCAAGAGATGAAGTATGGGGAATTATAGATTGAGCACTTTCTCATACAGAAGAGAAAGTGACGTAAAGAAAAGGGGCATGACGTGATAGGGGGATGACGTGTTAGGGGAGTTACGGTTGGCAAGTGACTAGAGAAGCTAGCCACTTGGGGCCAGAACATCAGACTGACAAGACCTATCGGAGTATTGAGCAACATCAGAGAGATAACGGTCAATTCTTAGAGGTAGATAGAATAGGGAAGACTCAAGTTCACGATGTTCTAGGCCGATAGATAGCATAGGAATAGATAGATAGTTTAGGCGGTGCGTTCGATGGGGAACGTACCAAATTAGGGAAACGGCCAAATATATTTAGTTAGGTGCAGTAAATAGATAATCAACGAGAAACAGATAGGGATAGGAGAATGAATGAGACATGAAATAGAAGTGACGGTATATTATGATGTTATTGAAAATGTAAAGAATTGTAGATTAAAAATAAAGAAAGGCTCCAAGTAAAAAAGAAGAATTCGTGTTGTGATTATGTGATTATTTGCTTATTTGAAAGTTGAGAAGCGTCATTGAAGTATACAGTGATAGAGAGGCGACCTTGAAGGTTACATACTATAATTACAAGAGATGGTGAATGCTGAATGCTGTCCTACAGAGGGACTGCACCTATTGGCTGAAGCTTCCAGCTGATAATATAGAGGAACAGATATATAAGTTGGAGATCCATTGTGAAAATACCTAGCCACAACTTGGCGGTCGTCAAGAAATAACTATAATAGAAATTAAGAAGAGAATACATTTGGTTTACATTGATAGGTTGAGAAGAAAGAAAACGCATTGGTTTACATTGAAGTAAAATGGTACACGTTGGTTTACAACTGTACCAACTAGAGTGACGTTTTCAGCTAAAGAGTAAAGGAGCTATTAGACAGCTGACGTCACTCTACCACACAACCACCCATCCTTGCAAAGATAAAAACGTCACTCTTGCTGGAGACTTTCCGGGAATTCCACCTCAGTCCGCTAGTCTAAGTTAATCTATGATTGGTTGGGAGCAAGTAAAGACATCTTGTAACAGATATATATGGCTGGCTGCCTGTTTACAATTTGTATAGACGAAAAGGGTAAATTACAATGCTTCATTGATAATTCGAGTACTCGGAAAGGTAACAGTAGAAGTGATCAACAAACGAGATCATAAACTATTTCCTCGCTCGATGCTGGAAAACATGAAGAAGAAAAGAAAAGGGAAAAAAAAGATTTAAGAATTCCGTGTTCACTTTCTATGCGGTTTCGCCTAATGTCTTTTGGCGTGTGCTGAGACTGCTATGATGGGGACTACAGCTACCGTTCTTTGTTTGGGAGATGAGATATTAATTCGGATGATTCCACTGGCACGGGCGGTTGAGCAATTATGGATTTTAATTCGTTTGCAGTGATACCGGGGCCTTCCATAACCAAATAACCAAATGAAGAAGAAAAGAAAAGGGGAAAAAAATGAAGAAGAAACGAAAAGGGAAAAAAAGATTTAAGAATTCCTTAATTGAATATTATAACTTCCTCTTCTTCTTTCCTTCCTCATTTGCCTTTCAGCGTCGAATTGGGATATAATTTGCGGTCTTTTGCAGATTCTTGTGCAGTCTTCTGTTTCGACCCTGCTCTTGTTATGTTTCTCAGTGTTTCCAATATTTCGTCGATCCATCTTTTTCGTGGTCGACCTTTGGGTCTGGTGTTCTCGCAACGTTTATTGAAGGCTCGTTGTGTTGTGTTTTGATCTGTCTGCATTGTCACATGGCCACACCATTTTATCTGTTGTTTCTTTATATATTCTACGGCGTACGTTATTCCTAGCATTCTTCTCAGTTCTTCATTTCTGATCTAATCTCTCAGGCTGTTTCCTGTCATTCGTCTAACATATTTAATCTCAGTGGAGTTTATTTTACTTATTATTCTTGCATCTAGGGTCCAGGTCTGGCACTGGTAGCACAACGTTGGGATGAAGATTGTATTGTAGAGTGCCCGTTTTGCCTCTAGAGTTATTTCCTTGTTGGACAATAGTGGTGATAGTTGTCCAATGATTTCACATGCTATCACCACTATTTGAATATTATATACACTGAGGAAAACCCCATTGGTTCATAAATATAACAGTACAAGTACAGTCAGCTCGCCCGTGCGCTGCTGGGGCCCGAAAGGGGAGTAAAGAATAGCGGCGCTGTACCCTACCAGGCATGTTCGTAAGAGGCGAGAAAGGAGGGTTAGGCATGGGACTGGCTATCCCATACTGTAAAAAAAGTAAGCCGAAAAAACTTCACAAACATGAACAAGTCAAAGAAAGATAAAGTTAATCCGTCAACCAGGAAAGAGAAGTATCTTTTGTCTAAGAGACGTATGACGCAATCCGGAGAAAGCCATAAGGAGTCCGGGTTGCCGACTCACCGCTTGTCTACCAGGAAATCATCCAGAATTGGCACCTGGAATGTTCGTGCCCTTAACGAACAGGGAAAAGCGGCACAAGTGGCAGCAGAAATGACCAACTATAAGATAGATATTCTGGGAATGTGTGAAACAAGATGGCTGGGAGCGGAGAGAATAAAATTGAATACAGGGGAGATGATTTTATCATCAGGACACCAGGAACCAGGAGCACAACATAGCGAAGGGGTAGCTGTAATGCTATCAAAGAATGCACAGAAGACACTAATAGAATGGGAGGCAGTGGGACCAAGACTGGTGAGACATTTAGAACAACCAAAAACAAAATAAAATTACACATTATACAATGCTATGCACCAACCAACGATAAAGATGACTCAGTTAAAGATGATTTTTATAAACAGCTACAATGGCAGATGGATGCAAGACGAGCCAAGGATATTATAATCTTGATGGGAGACCTAAATGCTAAGGTAGGATCAGACAACAGAGGCTTCGAAGAGATTATGGGAAAACATGGACTTGGAGATATAAACGAGAATGGAGAGATATTTGTGAATTTCTGCGCCCTTAATCAAATGAGCCTAGGAGGAACAATATTCCAACATAAAAGAATACACAAAGCTACATGGGTGTCACCAGATCATAGAACGGAAAATCAAATTGATCACATGTATTAATAATAAGTTTAAGTCATCCTTACAGGATGTAAAAGTATATAGAGGGGCAGATATAGCTTCTGATCATCATCTTCTGTTAGCCAAACTTAAAATTAAGCTAAAAAGGCATACTACAACGAATAAGGGTAGAAAGTATTTCAATGTAGGGTTTCTTAAAGAACAAGGAATTAAAGATAAATTCGCAGTCACAATATCAAACAAATACCAAGTCCTCCAACAACTAGAAAATACAATAAATATAGAAGATCATTGGAAACAGATAAAAAATATATGGAAAGAGACATGCGAAGAAACACTGGGGAAAAGAGAAAGTAGTATACAATGTTGTATTTGCCCCGTATTGTGGCGCTAAATTAACAAAGATATATAGGGCGGCGCGCGGCGCGCCTTTCGCGCGAAATGTACACGAGAGACAAGGGGAGTTAACCATGCCATTTCGTGTCCGGATGTTGACCTATAGTTCCGGTGACCGCGGAAGTGCCTGTTTATGTCTGGTGTGTGCTGACTTTGGAGTTCTTTATGTACTTGATCGTTAGTGATAGGTTAGTAGATTATATAACATCTAGGAAAAACGAGCAATATAAAACAGAAGACAAAATATATATTTTATTCTTTTATTAGCTCAATAGGTGTATAACATACATTGATATTATATATCATTACAAACATAGTCAGTACATTGAGTAAATATATAGCACAAGTATAACAATTATTTATAGCTATGTAGTTGGGTGTCAGCTTAACGTTGTACCATAAATGAAGCATAAGGGTGAAACAGTTAGAGATTACTGGTTAGTCTAAGCTGGTAGTGTAAATATGTTCCTCGGTGTTAGTGGTTCGCTACCTCTCTCTCTCTCTCTCTCTCTCTCTCTCTCTCTCTCTCTCTCTCTACTATTCCTGCCTAGATTTCCCTCCATTGAAACACTTACTCATTCTCTCCATTTATCCCTATCATCGCGCCTTCCTTCTCTCTCTCTCTCTCTCTCTCTCTCTCTCTCTCTTTCTCCCCTATCCTCTCTTAGACTTCTAACCTATCAGTCCACCCTCCTCCTCTCCCTTTAGCTCCCCCGCCCGCCCTCATATTTTTAGCGTCCATCCTATTGTAACACTTGATTATTCTCACCATTAATACATAGCATCTCACCTTCTTTCTCATAGGCTTCTCTCTCTCGCTCTCTCTCTCTCTCTCTCTCTCGCGCTCTTCTAACCCCGACTAGACTTCTCTCCTACCATTCCACCTTTCTTCCTCTCTCTCTCTCTCTCTCTCTCTCTCTCTCTTTACCTCGCCTAGCGTTCCACCTTCATTCGTATTTTTACCTTACCACCAGTGTAACACATTAATAACATTGAATATCAATTACAAAAAGACTTGAAATATTTACTTTTTAAAGAACCAATAAGATAAACATATGAAAAACGAAGGAATAATACACTCGACAAGGCTTAACAGACGTACTTTATACACATCACCATTAATACAACTGAAATTCCTTTAATGATAACCTATCACATCGTTATGAGCTAAGAGAAAAACAGAAAAAAAAAATTCAACTTACACCGTAAAATATTCCACTACAACACAGACCGCTAGACTGAACAGTACTATGAAAATAAACGGCCGTGAATCAAGCGCGCTTATAACACGAAGTCTCACATCCGACTAGTTTAAATATAATCTGGTAAATAAAAGTTAGGAGACAAGGGCAGAAACCTAGGAGGCAAGGGCAGAAACCTAGGAGGCAAGGACAGAAACCTAGGAGGCAAGGACAGAAACCTAGGAGGTAAGGGCAGAAACCTAAGAGGCAAGGGTAGAAACCTAAGAGGCAAAGACAGAAACCTAGGAGGCAAGGGCAGAAACCTAGGAGGCAAGGACAGAAAACTAGGAAGCAAAGGCTGAAAACAAGGAGGAAGATCAGAAATCTAGGAAGCTGTGTTAGAAAACAAGGAGGGAAGGTCAGAAACCTAGGAGGCAAGGTCAGAAACCTAGGAGGCAAGGTCAGAAACCTAGGAGGCAAAGGCAGAAACCAAAGAGGCAAGGGCAGAAACCTAGGAGGCAAGGTCAGAAACCTAGGAGGCAATGTCAGAAACCTAGGAGGCAAGGGCAGAAACCAAAGACACAAAGGTAGAAACCAAAGAGGCAAGGGCAGAAACCTAGGAGGCACCTCGATGGACAGCTAGACAACGGAAGAAGCAGAGATTATCATTGTAAACTTTAGAATGGGAATCGGTTTGAAGGATATTATTACCTGATTTGATGCAATGTAGTGTGGGATATCTAGCAGACACCCTATAGGATAATCTTGAAGTTTATAAACATAAACACTCGTACTGACTAAGGCTTCCAAGGTGTATTTGGTTGTCTCCCTATTTTTGTCTGTATAACATAATATATCACTTTCATTTAATCTATCGATATACGTTTCAAAGTCATTTCTGTTGTTAACTAACAAGGGTTTGTCTAACCCTGTCGCGTTATTTGAGCTTGCGTGAAAGTAACGCAGCCCCTGTGTATAGGCCAAATCGCAAACATTTTACCCCCAGAACACAAAAAATTTAGGCTCATACTCAAAATGTCGATCCCAAAACCATACAAATCTACTCCCATACTCATACTAGTTAGACACATCGAACAGATAGTTACATCCAAAGTCCCAAATAGTTAGGCCAAATCACTAACATTTTACCCACAGAACACAAAAATATAGGCTCATACACAAAAAAAATCGACCTCAACACCCTAAAAAGGTACTCACATAGTCATACTAGTTAGACACATCGAACAGATAATTACAGCCAAAGTCCCAAACAGAGTGGCCATATCACTAACATTTTACCTCCAGAACACAAAAATTTAGGCTCATACTAAAAATGTCGACATAAAAATCCAGAAAAAGCTACTCACATAGTCATAATAGTTAGACACATCGAACAGATAGTTACATCCAAAGTCCCAAATAGTTAGGCCAAATCACTAACATTTTACCCACAGAACACAAAAATATAGGCTCATACGCAAAAAATCGACCTCAACACCCTAAAAAGGTACTCACATAGTCATACTAGTTAGACACATCGAACAGATAGTTACAGCCAAAGTCCCAAACAGAGTGGCCATATCACTAACATTTTACCTCCAGAACACAAAAATTTAGGCTCATACTAAAAAAGTCGACCTAAAAATCCAGAAAAAGCTACTCACATAGTCATAATAGTTAGACACAACGAGTCGAAAGTTATATTCAAGCGACCTCAACACCATAAAAAAGGTACTCACATAGTCATACTAGTTAGACACATCGAACAGATAGTTACAGCCAAAGTCCCAAAAAAAAAAAGTTTGGTCAAATCGAAACTATTTTACCCACAGAACACAACAATGTAGGCTCATACTAAAAAAATCGACCTCAACACGATAAAAAGGTACTCACATAGTCATACTAGTTAGACACATCGAACAGATAGTTACATCCAAAATCCCAAATCACTAACATTTTACCTCCAGAACACAAAAATTTAGGCTCATACTAAAAAAGTCGACCTATAAACCATAAAAATCTACTCACATAGTCATACTAGTTAGACACATCGAACAGATAGTTACAGCCAAAGGCCCAAACAGAGTGGCCATATCACTAACATTTTACCTCCATAACACAAAAATTTAGGCTCATACTAAAAAAGTCGACCTAAAAAGCCAGAAAAAGCTACTCACATAGTCATAATAGTTAGACACAACGAGTCGAAAGTTATATTCAAGGTCCAAAAAAAAAAAAAAACCGTTATTTTAGACATCCCCACTGCAAAAATTTACATAAAAAACCACTTTTAGGATTTTACCCCCTTAGCATTTTTGAGGGTTACGCCCATTAAATCGGTAAAAAAAAAAAAATCGTAATTTTAGCACGTAGGCTTACCTAAAACTTTATTTTAGACATCCCCACACCAAAAATTTACTTAAAAATCACTTTTGAGATTGTTACCCCCTTACCATTTTTGAGGGTTACGCCCATGGAATCGATAAAAATCGTAAATTTAGCACATAGGCTTACCTAAAACTTTATTTTAGACATCCCCATTGCAAAAATTTACATTAAAAACCACTTTTAGGATTTTACCCCCTTATCATTTTTTGAGGGTTACGCCCATAGAATTGATAAAAATCGTAAATTTAACACGTAGGCTACCTAAAACTTTATTTTAGACATCCCCACACCAAAAATTTACTTAAAAAGCACTTTTGAAATTGTAACCCCCCTTACCATTTTTGAGGGTTACGCCCCTGAAATCGATAAAAATCGTTAATTTAGCACGTAGGCTTACCTAAAACTTTATTTTAGACATCCCCACACCAAAAATTTACTTAAAAATCACTTTTGAAATTGTTACCCCCCTTAAAATTTTTTAGGGTTACGCCCCTGAAAGCGATAAAAAATTGAAATATAACCTCAAGGCATACCTCCCACATAATTTTTGACACCCCTACATATCAAATTCCAACAAAAAAAACAACAAAAAGCTAGTAGTATAGGTGGCTGTGAACTCAACAGAAAAGTGGAATAACATGCACCGAAATACAATAGATTTGGCACCGAAACTGTTTCGGTGCCAAAACATGCACGAGAAGTAGTATGTTAGGGTTCACAGCCACCTATACTACTAGCTTTTTGTTGTTTTTTTTGTTGGAATTTGATATGTAGAAGTGTCAAAAATTATGTGGGAGGTATGCCTTGAGGTTATATTTCAATTTTTTATCGCTTTCAGGGGCGTAACCCTAAAAAATTTTAAGGGGGGTAACAATTTCAAAAGTGATTTTTAAGTAAATTTTTGGTGTGGGGATGTCTAAAATAAAGTTTTAGGTAAGCCTACGTGCTAAATTAACGATTTTTATCGATTTCAGGGGCGTAACCCTCAAAAATGGTAAGGGGGGTTACAATTTCAAAAGTGCTTTTTAAGTAAATTTTTGGTGTGGGGATGTCTAAAATAAAGTTTTAGGTAAGCCTACGTGTTAAATTTACGATTTTTATCAATTCTATGGGCGTAACCCTCAAAAAATGATAAGGGGGTAAAATCCTAAAAGTGGTTTTTAATGTAAATTTTTGCAATGGGGATGTCTAAAATAAAGTTTTAGGTAAGCCTATGTGCTAAATTTACGATTTTTATCGATTCCATGGGCGTAACCCTCAAAAATGGTAAGGGGTAACAATCTCAAAAGTGATTTTTAAGTAAATTTTTGGTGTGGGGATGTCTAAAATAAAGTTTTAGGTAACCCTACGTGCTAAAATTACGATTTTTTTTTTTTTACCGATTTAATGGGCGTAACCCTCAAAAATGCTAAGGGGTAAAATCCTAAAAGTGGTTTTTTATGTAAATTTTTGCAGTGGGGATGTCTAAAATAACGGTTTTTTTTTTTTTTTGGACCTTGAATATAACTTTCGACTCGTTGTGTCTAACTATTATGACTATGTGAGTAGCTTTTTCTGGCTTTTTAGGTCGACTTTTTTAGTATGAGCCTAAATTTTTGTGTTATGGAGGTAAAATGTTAGTGATATGGCCACTCTGTTTGGGCCTTTGGCTGTAACTATCTGTTCGATGTGTCTAACTAGTATGACTATGTGAGTAGATTTTTATGGTTTATAGGTCGACTTTTTTAGTATGAGCCTAAATTTTTGTGTTCTGGAGGTAAAATGTTAGTGATTTGGGATTTTGGATGTAACTATCTGTTCGATGTGTCTAACTAGTATGACTATGTGAGTACCTTTTTATCGTGTTGAGGTCGATTTTTTTAGTATGAGCCTACATTGTTGTGTTCTGTGGGTAAAATAGTTTCGATTTGACCAAACTTTTTTTTTTTGGGGACTTTGGCTGTAACTATCTGTTCGATGTGTCTAACTAGTATGACTATGTGAGTACCTTTTTTATGGTGTTGAGGTCGCTTGAATATAACTTTCGACTCGTTGTGTCTAACTATTATGACTATGTGAGTAGCTTTTTCTGGATTTTTAGGTCGACTTTTTTAGTATGAGCCTAAATTTTTGTGTTCTGGAGGTAAAATGTTAGTGATATGGCCACTCTGTTTGGGACTTTGGCTGTAACTATCTGTTCGATGTGTCTAACTAGTATGACTATGTGAGTACCTTTTTAGGGTGTTGAGGTCGATTTTTTGCGTATGAGCCTATATTTTTGTGTTCTGTGGGTAAAATGTTAGTGATTTGGCTAACTATTTGGGACTTTGGATGTAACTATCTGTTCGATGTGTCTAACTATTATGACTATGTGAGTAGCTTTTTCTGGATTTTTATGTCGACATTTTTAGTATGAGCCTAAATTTTGTGTTCTGGAGGTAAAATGTTAGTGATATGGCCACTCTGTTTGGGACTTTGGCTGTAACTATCTGTTCGATGTGTCTAACTAGTATGACTATGTGAGTACCTTTTTAGGGTGTTGAGGTCGATTTTTTTTGTGTATGAGCCTATATTTTTGTGTTCTGTGGGTAAAATGTTAGTGATTTGGCCTAACTATTTGGGACTTTGGATGTAACTATCTGTTCGATGTGTCTAACTAGTATGAGTATGGGAGTAGATTTTTATGGTTTTGGGATCGACATTTTGAGTATGAGCCTAAATTTTTTGTGTTCTGGGGGTAAAATGTTTGCGATTTGGCCTATACACAGGGGCTGCGTTACTTTCACGCAAGCTCAAATAACGCGACAGGGTTAGACAAACCCTTGTTAGTTAACAACAGAAATGACTTTGAAACGTATATCGATAGATTAAATGAAAGTGATATATTATGTTATACAGACAAAAATAGGGAGACAACCAAATACACCTTGGAAGCCTTAGTCAGTACGAGTGTTTATGTTTATAAACTTCAAGATTATCCTATAGGGTGTCTGCTAGATATCCCACACTACATTGCATCAAATCAAGGTAATAATATCCTTCAAACCGATTCCCATTCTAAAGTTTACAATGATAATCTCTGCTTCTTCCGTTGTCTAGCTGTCCATCGAGGTGCCTCCTAGGTTTCTGCCCTTGCCTCTTTGGTTTCTACCTTTGTGTCTTTGGTTTCTGCCTTGCCTCCTAGGTTTCTGACATTGCCTCCTAGGTTTCTGACCTTGCCTCCTAGGTTTCTGCCCTTGCCTCTTTGGTTTCTGCCTTTGCCTCCTAGGTTTCTGACCTTGCCTCCTAGGTTTCTGACCTTGCCTCCTAGGTTTCTGACCTTCCCTCCTTGTTTTCTAACACAGCTTCCTAGATTTCTGATCTTCCCTCCTTGTTTTCAGCCTTTGCTTCCTAGTTTTCTGTCCTTGCCTCCTAGGTTTCTGCCCTTGCCTCCTAGGTTTCTGTCTTTGCCTCTTAGGTTTCTACCTTGCCTCTTAGGTTTCTGCCCTTACCTCCTAGGTTTCTGTCCTTGCCTCCTAGGTTTCTGTCCTTGCCTCCTAGGTTTCTGCCCTTGCCTCCTAGGTTTCTGCCCTTGTCTCCTAACTTTTATTTACCAGATTATATTTAAACTAGTCGGATGTGAGACTTCGTGTTATAAGCGCGCTTGATTCACGGCCGTTTATTTTCATAGTACTGTTCAGTCTAGCGGTCTGTGTTGTAGTGAATATTTTACGGTGTAAGTTGAATTTTTTTTTTCTGTTTTTCTCTTAGCTCATAACGATGTGATAGGTTATCATTAAAGGAATTTCAGTTGTATTAATGGTGATGTGTATAAAGTACGTCTGTTAAGCCTTGTCGAGTGTATTATTCCTTCGTTTTTCATATGTTTATCTTATTGGTTCTTTAAAAAGTAAATATTTCAAGTCTTTTTGTAATTGATATTCAATGTTATTAATGTGTTACACTGGTGGTAAGGTAAAAATACGAATGAAGGTGGAACGCTAGGCGAGGTAAAGAGAGAGAGAGAGAGAGAGAGAGAGAGAGAGAGAGATAGAGAGGAAGAAAGGTGGAATGGTAGGAGAGAAGTCTAGTCGGGGTTAGAAGAGCGCGAGAGAGAGAGAGAGAGAGCGAGAGAGAGAAGCCTATGAGAAAGAAGGTGAGATGCTATGTATTAATGGTGAGAATAATCAAGTGTTACAATAGGATGGACGCTAAAAATATGAGGGCGGGCGGGGAGCTAAAGGGAGAGGAGGAGGGTGGACTGATAGGTTAGAAGTCTAAGAGAGGATAGGGAGAAAGAGAGAGAGAGAGAGAGAGAGAGAGAAGGAAGGCGCGATGATAGGGATAAATGGAGAGAATGAGTAAGTGTTTCAATGGAGGGAAATCTAGGCAGGAATAGTAGAGAGAGAGAGAGAGAGAGAGAGAGAGAGAGAGAGAGAGAGATAGCGAACCACTAACACCGAGGAACATATTTACACTACCAGCTTAGACTAACCAGTAATCTCTAACTGTTTCACCTTATGCTTCATTTATGATACAACGTTAAGCTGACACCCAACTACATAGCTATAAATAATTGTTATACTTGTGCTATATATTTACTCAATGTACTGACTATGTTTGTAATGATATATAATATCAATGTATGTTATACACCTATTGAGCTAATAAAAGAATAAATATATATTTTGTCTTCTGTTTTATATTGCTCGTTTTTCCTAGATGTTATATAATCTACTAACCTATCACTAACGATCAAGTACATAAAGAACTCCAAAGTCAGCACACACCAGACATAAACAGGGCACTTCCGCGGTCACCGGGACTATAGGTCAACATCCGGACACGAAATGGCATGGTTAACTCCCCTTGTCTCTCGTGTACATTTCGCGCGAAAGGCGCGCCGCGCGCCGCCCTATATATCTTTGTTAATTTAGCGCCACAATACGGGGCAAATACAACATTGTATACTACTAGAGAACGCCAGAATAAGGCATGGATGACAGCAGAGACCCTGGATAAAATTAAAGAAAGAAAGAACAAGAAAGCAGACATAAATAAAAGCAAAACAAGAAGTAATAAAGCCAAGACACAGGAAGCTTACACAGAGGTGAACAAAGAAGTGAGAAGATGCATTAAAAGGGATAAGAGAAATATATAGATGAACTAGCTAAAGAGGCAGAAGAAGCAGCAAATAAAGGGAATATGAAAGAACTGTACAACAGCACAAAGAAATTAGGTGGAAAATACAAACAGATCAACGCCTTATCAAAGACAAGAAAGGAAATCTGCTTAGTTCGTTCGTTCGTTCGCTTTCGTCAGCTTTTGACCTCTGACGAAGTCCCACCCACTCAATTTTGTGGGACTGAATTTTGCGTGTAAAGTCTGTTTTATCCCATTACAGGATGCCCCTCGCCATGCAGGCAGATTTACTCCGACTTCAGAGGTACTAATTTTTAGGGAATTAGTAAAACCCAGGTGTCCTCGCCAGGGTACGAACCCAGGCTGTTGCCGTGGTAAGCCAACCGCCTATCGATTGCGCTAACCGGACACCCGAATCTGCTTAGTAATATAAGGGAACAAATGGAGAAATGGAAAGAACACTTTGAAGAACTTTTGAACAGACCCGGCTCAAATAATCCTCCAGATATACTACCAGCAGAAGAAGAGTTACACGTTAACTGTGGAAAACCAAGCATAGAAGAAATAATGAAAGCCATCAAACTATTAAAAGATGGTAAAGCCACAGGACCAGATGAAATTCCTTCGGAAGCCATCAAAGCAGATATTAACACCTCTACCAAGATGTTACATAATCTATTAGATAAAATTTGGGAGAGGGGAGAAATACCTAAAGACTGGAGAGAAGGTTATACATATGATCAAACTACCAAAGAAAGGAATTTTTACAGGAGTGCACAAATTATAGGGGAATTATGCTACTATCAGTGCCAGGAAAAATATTAGGCAGAATCATTCTGGAGAGACTAAAAGAGGCTATAGAGAAACACTTGAGAGATGAACAAGCAGGTTTTAGGAAGAACAGATCATGTGCTGATCAAATAACTACCCTACGTATAATAGTTGAACAAAGTTTAGAACTAAAATCCCCACTATATATTGGATTCATAGATTACGAAAAGGCATTTGATAGTTTAGACAGAAGAATGCTTTGGAAGTTGCTGAGTCATTACGGAATCCCCATAAAGTTTATTGACCTGATAAAAACAATGTATGAAGGAACAAAATGTGGTGTGGTGCATGAAGGACAGCTTACAGAAGCATTTGAAATAAGAACAGGAGTAAGGCAAGGATGCCTCCTGTCTCCATTTTTCTTTCTACTGGCCATAGATTGGATTATGAAAATAACTCAAAACAACAGAAATGGGATCCAGTGGTCACTGACCAAACATCTTGATGATTTAAACTTTGCTGATGACATAGCTCTCCTATAAATCAGCCATCAACAGATGCAGGATAAAATGAGTATATTAGATGAGAGATCACAACAGCTAGGACTAAAGATTAATAGAGATAAGACCAACATTATGAGAATTAATGCAGTTGGCAATAACTATATAAAAACTAGGAGAAATACCTCTACTAGACGTACAATCTTATATATATATCTGGGCAGTAATATAGATAAAGAGGGAGGAACAGAAAATGATACCAAAATAAGGATATCAAAAGCAAGAGGAGCTTTCATTGCACTGGGAAACATATGGAAATCCAAAGAAATTAGGCTAAATACAAAAATAAAAATTTTCAACTCAAATGTTAAGTCGGTCCTATTATATGGCTGTGAAACATGGAGAATGACAAAATTGACAATCACGAAAGTACAGACTTTCATTAATGGATGCTTGCGCAGAATAAAGGGATGGAAATGGCAGGACAAAGTCACTAACATGGAATTATGGAAATGTACCGGTCAAATACCAGTGGATAAAGAGATACAGCGAAGATGATGGCGATGGATAGGACACACACTACGGAAGCCAACTGAGAGTATTACACAACAGGCCCTTTTTTGGAATCCCCAGGGGAAAAGACACAGAGGAAGACCAAGGAATTCTTGGAGAAGACAGATAGAAGCAGAGATGAAGATAATGGGAAGACATGGAATGATCTTAAAAGAATGGCAAAAAACAGAACGACTTGGAAAGTGTTTGTTGAAGACCTATGCACCACCGGGAGCTAAAAGGTAAAAGTACAGTCAGCTATGGGTCACTGTAAGAATTTAAAAGAAAGAACAGTAACAACTCACACAAACAACACATCCAAATATAAACAAAATACTTCAGGCGAACGAAAGAAGTTTTGAGAATTTCTTCATTGAGAATATAACACAAGTAGATAAGAACCACTACAAGAGCTACAGAAGAGAAAAAAATGCAGAACAAAAATAGGAAACTTTTTTATACAGACCTTCGCAGCAGGAGGGAATCTGATCATCAGAAAATGACACACCCCCCCCCCCCCCCCCCCCCGGGTCGAGCAAGAGTTTTGGCCCTTTAGCTTCTAGACACTCTCTGGGTCATAACTCCCAGGCGTTGATCTCCTGCTGCATTGCCTCTAAGGCTTACACTCTATGTTCAGCGTGAAATAATTACATTCACTCTACGCAACAGGGTGTCCGGTTAGCGCAATCGATAGGCGGTTGGCTTACCACGGCAACAGCCGGGGTTCGTTCCCTGGCGAGGACACCTGGGTTTTACTAATTCCCTAAAAATTAGTAGGAGCCGCGATAGCTCAGTGGTTAGTGAACTGGACTACTACGGACAAAGGGTAGGGTTCGATCCCAACCGACGGCTCCGGGTTCACCCAGCCTTAAATGGGTACCGGATTTTTTCTGGGAAAGTAAAAGCAGCACGGGCCGATTACCGACCACATTACCCCAAAAATCATGTGCTGAAGGTCTGTAAAATATAGGGTCACTAACACCATATTTCCCTATACGCCACTTGGCGTGACGGGGGGTACTTTACTTTTTACTTTTACTCTACGCAACACTTCTGTTCGAATTCAGTCTTGACTTACCTGTCTTGGCTTTATCCCAGCACATTGATGTCCTCTTCTGTTGTATAAAGTGGCTACTCATTGCAATGTTCTTTTACAGGCTCGCGATCAAGTTGGAGTGGAAACAGGTAATAGGTGATAAGGATAGATTAATCCTTAGTATCGACATTGCAGATATTAACAAAACACTTCAGGCGAACGAGAGAAGAAGAGGAAACTCCTTATTAAAAAGAAAAAAAATGATGTGAAAGTGAGAATATAGAACAAGTTTAGCAAATCCGATCAATTAGACACGTTGATGAGGAACGATGTTCAACCTGTTAAACTTTTGATAAAAAATAGCTGCTTACTCAAGTGTATTAATAGATAGGGTATTTCCCAGTCAGATATCGTCGAGATATATCTATTATTAAATGAGATCCTGGAACGAGGCAGGCGTGGCTGTGGAGTTACTTCGTGTCATCGACCCTTGATTTAGGCTCAAGTATTCTTGGGGTACACTCCCCAGGATAACTCCTGGCGCTATTCTGCCAAGTGTACCTATGTATTTTTTTAAATTTTATATGTCCAGTATTAATCGCTAAGAGTGAAAATTAGTTACAAGAAATGTTGGACATTATAGTGAAGGAAAGCAAAAATAAAGGACTCAGCCTTAATAGCAAAAAGACGGAGGTAATGGTAACAACAAAGAAAAGATATCACCTCAGTGCAAAATAAAGACAAGTGGAACAATATTAAAACAGGTAAAGGAATTTAAACATTTGGGAACTTTGTTAACTTCAGACGGAAGATATACAAAAGAGGTGAGATGCAGAATGGCTCAGGCAAAAGCAGCTTTCCAAAAATGAGGAAAATACTATGCAATCCATTTTGACAATTGAAACAAGAAAAGAGTTCTTAAATGTTATGTAGAGCCAGTCTTAGCATATGGGTGCGAGTCATGGACAATAGGACAACAGACAAGAAAATCACTGGAGTCTGTAGAAATGTGGTTTTACAGAAGAATGTTGAGAATACCATGGACAGCTAAGAAGAATAATGAAGATGTTCTGAGAGAGGTCAAAGCAAAAAGAGAGCTAATTTCCAATGTTAGGAAGAGGCAATCATCATTTTTTGGCCATGTAATGAGAGAGAACAACTTGAATATAATGTAACAACTGGAAAAATTGAGGGACGAAGAGATAGAGGGAAGCAAAGAGAAAAAAATAAGAGACAGCTTAAGAGAATGGCTTGGCAGAAGGTCAACAACATAAATGATAAATATCTGCCGAGATCGAAAGTTGTGGAGAGACATGATCACCTACGCCACTAGGCCCTTTACTCGATGATGATGATGTTCAGTTAAAGAAACAAAACGTTTGGATGAGTATTCAGCTCAAACCAACAAGACAATTCTTTTGTTAATTCTTCAATTAATATAAACAAGATGGTTTTTAATGATTGTTCTTAATTAAAACAAATAAGACATTCTGTTGATTTATATTATTAATTAATTAGCTGTTCAGTGAAACAGCATCATGAGACATTATCATATTAGAAAACAACTGAGCATTCACGATTGCTTGCTACAAACCATCTGTCAAGACGTCAAAGACCATATACATAATTAAAATAAAAACACATATTAGAGATTGTCGTTTAACATTACTTTATATATCCTATATTATATAATATACACCTATATACCTATGTTATATATATCTTCTTCTTTCCTTCCTCATCTGACTTTCAGCGTGGAGGGGAGATATAATTTGATGTCTTTTGCTCTTCTGTTCGCCTCTGCTGCTGTTATGTTTCCTAGTGCTTCTAGTATTCCGTCGATCCATCTTTTTCGTGGTCAACCCTTGGGTCTGGTATTCTCGCAACGTTTATTGAAGGCTCGTTGTGTTGTGTTTTGATCTTTCTGCCTTGTCACGTGACCAAAACCATTGTATCTGTTGTTTCTTCATATATTCTATGGTGGGGGCTATTCCTAGCTTTTATTTTCTGAGTTCTTCATTTCTGATCTTATCTCTCAGACTGTTTCCTGTCATTTGTCTAACACATCTCATTTCAATAGAGGTTTTTCTTATGTTCTTGCATCTAGGGTCAGGACTGGCATTGGTAGCACAACGTTGGGATGAAAATTGTATTGTAGAGTGCCATATTATATATATATATATATATATATATATATATATATATATATAAAGAGAGAGAGAGAGAGAGAGAAAGAGAAGAGAGATTCATGCTAGAAAATATTCTAAATACGGGACTGGGTGGTCTAGATGTAAGACATAGGCCACTGGACAAGAAGTTCTGAGTTCAATCCCCTCCCACAGGCGGTGGACATTTTTTTAAAAAATCGAATCTGTGACTTTACCTCCCCTGGTCTTGGCTAATGAGATCCGATGTCAAGCTCTTTCGGGAAACAGCGAAAAACAGGATGTTCAGTGTGCACTCTGCGCATGTTAAGCAATTCTTGTCAGTTAAAAATCGAAAAATGCATGTTAAAAGTTGGTCGCTGTCCGAGCAATATTAAAAGGAAAAAAGATCTCCCCAAAACATGAAAACTCTCAAAATTAAAAAAAATATAAGAGTACCTCTGAAGTAGGAGAATATCTGCCTGTATGGCGGGGGACACCTGAGCAGATGTCTGCTGTCTGTGTGGGAAATAGGAAAACTTGATATTAATTTTTTTTTTAAATGCAGTCCTTCGGAACTTCGATAGAGATGTACTTCTTCCTCTTCTTCCTCTTCTTCCTCTTCTTCTTCTTCTTCTTCTTTGATCATGTCTCATTCAGACTAGGACTCTGGACTCTCTTATGAAGGCAGCTTGTCTGTTTAAGTGATTCGGTTGCCCCGTATAGTTTCTCTTCATAGAGATATAAAGATGACGAACGCAAACAAACAATAAAAAACAAGAAACAAACAAACAATCAAATTTTAATACATCCACAACGTGACAAAGACAAATATAATATTTGTCTGGCCTTTGAAATCTGTGTGGAGATAGTACGACGAGATCTTCGTTGTCTTTCTCACTTTTTCTCTTTTGTGCGTCACTTTCTAAGTTTGTTCTAATTTTTTACCCATCCTATCCTTTCTATTCTATCCGTGGAACCAATTTCATTGCAGTCAGGGATTCCCCATACCCGACACATGTCACAGCATTTCCAAAATATATTTCTAAATTCTGTTGACAGGTCAGGGAGCCGCGATAGCTCAGTTGTTAGTGAACTGGACTACAAAGGACAAGGGGTAGGGTTCGATCCAACCGATGGCTCCGGGTTCACCAGCCTAAATGGGTACCGGATTTTTTCTGGGAAAGTAAAGCAGCACGGGCATAATACGACCACATTACCTTAAAAATCATGTGCTGAAGGTCTGTAAAATATAGGGTCACTAATACCATTTCCCTATACGCCACTTGGCGTGACGGGGGTACTTTACTTTATTTTTTTTTACTGTTGACAGGTCGTCCGTGCACGTCCTACTCGACTGTACAGGCGACGACTCCAAACATCCTAGTTGGCTCTAATGACATGTGTGGTAGATAACAAAGGTTCTATTCTTTTCTCCTGTCTTTGATACCATCAACCAGCGACAAGTAAATCAAAGACAGCTTAACAACCACAGACATTATACTGCAGACAGTTAAACCACAGACATTATACTGCAGACAGCTAAACCACAGACATTATACTGCAGGCAGTTAAACCACAGACATTATACTGCAGACAGTTAAACCACAGACATATACTGCAGGCAGTTAAACCACAGACATTATACTGCAGACAGTTAAACCACAGACATTATACTGCAGACAGTTAAACCACAGACATTATACTGCAGACAGTTTAAACCACAGACATTACACTGCAGACGGTTAAACCACAGACATTATACTGCAGACAGTTAAACCACATACATTATACTGTTGACAGTTAAAACCACAGACATTATACTGCAGACAGTTAAACCACAGATATTATACTGCAGACAGTTAAAACCACATACATTATACTGCAGACAGTTAAACCACATACATTACACTGCAGACAGTTAAACACAGACATTATACTGCTGACAATTAAACCACAGACATTATACTGCAGACAGTAAACCACATACATTATACTGCAGACAGTTAAACCACAGACATTATACTGCGGACAATTAAACACATACATTATACTGCTGACAGTTAAACCACAGACATTATACTGCGGACAATTAAACCACATACATTATACTGCTGACAGTTAAACACGGACATTATACTGCAGACAATTAAACCACATACATTATTATACTGCTGACTGTTAAATCATATGCAAACACATTAAAAAAAAATTTCTAAACCAGTTGAAATAAAGAGAGCGTTGAGAAGCATAACGATATCAAATTGAACAGAAACTTCATCGCTGAAAAAAATAACTATTCACTTTTTTAAAACTTAACCTTTTGATAAAAATAGCAGTTTGAAAAATGTATAATAGACATGGTGCTTTCCCGTAGAGATATCGTCGATATATGTACTACTTTACGATCTTCAATCAAGGCAGGCCTGGCAGAGGGGTTACTTCGTTGTGTAAAACCCTTGACTTAAGTCAAGTATGAACAGGAATAACGCCCCTGTGCTGACTCCTAGCGCGATCCTGCCTGTGTGAAATTTGTATTTTTTTTTTCTTCAAAAAAAAAAAAAAAAAAAAAAACTGTGTTTATCGTTCTTCAGTTAACACGAAAAAAGGCATTCCTCGTTGTTCTTCAATTAAAACGATAAAGACCTTTTTCATAGTTCTTTAAATAAAATGGTAACAACAGGAAATTCAGTATTTTTAAAATAAAAAACATCTGTTTACAATTTTTCGTCTGATTCATCAGTGTCGTGTTTGACAGTATTGACGTAGTGTGGGAGTGAAGACTATTATACTGTGCTCATTTCGTGTCATTTGTCAACTCGTTTATTCTTCAGGATTACTTTCAGAGTCATGAGATCGAAAATATAAAATCTAGGAGAACACAAACAGCTTGGGACTCATTCATAGAAGACTGAAATCAAATAAACCAACCACATATCTAGCTGACGACAAGGAAATAAACAATAGCTCTTAGAAAAGAACATGAAGTCAACAATAATTTTATGTAAATGAATTTAAGTATACAAATTATCATTGATGTTGATAAATTATTGCTTCTCGTACAAGTTACACTGATGTTGATAAATTATTGCTTCTCGTACAAGTTATCATTGATGTTAATAAATTATTGCTTCTCGTACAAGTTATCATTGATGTTGATAAATTATTGCTTCTCGTACAAGTTATCATTGATGTTAATAAATTATGCTTCTCGTACAAGTTATCATTGATGTGATAAATTATTGCTTCTCGTACAAGTTATCATTGATGTTGATAAATTATTGCTTCTCGTACAAGTTATCATTGATGTTGATAAATTATTGCTTCTCGTACAAGTTATCATTGATGTTGATAAATTATTGCTTCTCGTACAAGTTATCATTGATGTTGATAAATTATTGCTTCTCGTACAAGTTATCATTGATGTTGATAAATTATTGCTTCTTGTACAAGTATCATTGATGTTGATAAATATTTCTTCTCGTACAAGTTATCATTCTCCTTCTTCTTTTCTCTTTCTCACTGGTACCGAAAAGGTGTCGTGGTTATGTCATTTGTTGTTCTTGCGCTGCTTGAATTGTCTGTATTAGTGATTTTCCTTTGTTGTTACATGTCTCTGTCACTGCATCTATCCATCTTCTTCTAGGTCTTCCTCTTGGTCTTTCCCATGCATTCTCAAGAAGAACGCCATTGATAGTGATGGTGAGGATTCATTCTGACCAGGTGGCCAAACCATTTAAGTTGTTCTTGTTCTATATATTCCTGGCAGGGTTTTCATCATCATCTAGTGCCATCTCCGCAACGAAGGTTGGCTACCTTAGAGCGCCATTATGCTCTAATGTCTCTTGCTTTGATGGTGGCAGGTTGTCATAGGCTGGTTTGTCCATCTTTTGATGTTACTCGCCATGTTAGTCTTGGTGTGCCTCTGCCTCTTTTACCTTGTATTTTCCCCTCCAGGATTATTTTAGTAGGTTGTTGTGTCTTTTAACATGGCCCAAAAATCGCATTGACTTGTTTGAATGTGTTAGTAGTTCTCTTTTCATTTTTAGTTGTTTTAAGACTTCATCGATTGTTTTCTTTTCCTTCCATCCAGTTCTTCTTTATTCAAACCATTTTTCTTATGGTTTCATTGTGTGTTCTTATATTCTATCTCTTCTTGTGTTGTTACAAGTTATCATTAATATTGATAAAGTCTTGCTTCCTGTACAAGTTATCATTAATATTGATAAATCTTTGCTTCCTGTACATCATCATCATCATCATCAAGTACAGGGGCCTGCCGGCGTGGGTAATCATGTCTCTCCACAAATTTCGATTCGGCAGCATTTATCATTTCTGTTGTTGACCTTCTGCCAAGCCATGCTCTTAAGCTGTCTGTTATTTTTTCACTTTGCTTCACTTCTATCTCTTTCGTCTCTACAATTTTTTCAGTTGTTCTCTTCTCATTACATGACCAAAAATGATGATTATTTCTTCCTAATATTTGAAATTAGCTCTCTTTT